>CM054138.1:17411321-17446321 GCA_028751875.1 Rapana venosa | reverse complement strand
AGTCCATGAGTGGGAAAGAAAACCACTGGTCATACAGCCTCTTACTTTGCTGTTGCCCCCAGCGTCAATGGTTTAATCAAGAATTGTGATAAAGCCCAGGCGCTGGCGGGGTAACAACAGGCTACTTTTACCTAGAACAGATGGGTTCCAATCTCTGAAAAGCTTGATCATAAGAATCATTGGAACGATCAACATAATAAGAACCACAACGTTGATGCCTCGCTTCCCACATCTACTACTCCCGACGTGATGACACAAAGTTTTCTGTGCGCTCCCCAAAATAAACTTTGCAACAACAACAACCACAAAAAACAACAATACCAGAACTTTGGTAGCTTTCTAATAATATTAATAATATATGGAATTTATAAAGCGCTATATCTTGCAATTACAAATCAGAGCGCTTCCATTCAATCTTGGCAGCTTTCTAGACTGACACATTATCATTTCATTTTTGCACTGCATTATATTGTTTTAAAAATCACCACCCCCTCCACCCCCTACCCCCCTCCCCCGCTCTGAAGTAGGAATGCGGCTGCCGTAATGATGGGCAGAAACGGTCGTATATATACGCAAAATCTCACCAGCGGTGAAACATGGGGCTCTAGCGAGAGGAACGAGAAAAAACCCAACTCACATAGAAATATGCAATGTTCTCGGAATTTACACGGGGAAGGCCGTTCGGGGTGTGTGTGTGTGTGTGTGTGTGTGCGTGCGTGCGTGCGTGCGTGCGTGTGTGTGTGCGTGTGTGTGTGGGTGAGATGTAATTTGACGTTTCAGAGGTCTACTGACATAACGCCAAAAAATATTATCAGCAGTCCCTTGATCCTGATAATCGTCATGAAGGAGGAGGAGAGGGGGAGGTGGGGGGAGACGCGCTGGACCCGTTGGTGGACACTTCATTCCCTTGCAGGCTGGTCTGTCTGTCTGTCTGTCTTCAGCCTTTGGCAGCCAGCCACAGCGCAGCCATGTCCAGTCTTTTGCTGTTCGTTCTGCATCACGCAGTTCTTCATCTGTCTGTCTGCCCCTGTCTGCCTCTAGTGTTCCCTGCAGGATAGTTCTTGTTGGTAGGAGTGTTGTGAGGCGTGGCGTGACCATACCGAGCCAGCTTCCTCCCGAAGACAGGCTAACATGGAACTATATCCAAGTCTATCATTTCTCACACCTCGCCTCTTGTCTTCTGTCGTCTTAGGTTAACTAACTCCCTGAGGAGTCCATTCTCGAGTTTGAATGGGCTGCCTTGACTTCGAGTCAGCCAGGGTGTTTAAGTCTAGATGTTGTTTTTACGTCTCATACATACGTACATACATACATACATATATACATACATATATTCACACATACATACATACACACACACCATCCATACCTACATACACAAACATACACACACATTTCTACAAACCTACATACATACATACATACATATACATATACATAACATATATACATACATTCATACATTGCATACTACTACAACATACATTTCATACACACATACATACATTACATACATTACATACATACATTACATACATACATACATACATTACATACATTACATACATACATACATACATACATATACATACATACATACATTCTTTACACACAAATCCTACACCGAATCTATCTTCTCGCCCACAACAATACACCGTTTCTATGAAAATAAAACAACAACAGCCAACTTAAAAGCGCAACCGATACAGTTTTCTTTCACTGAATCCCTTTTGTATCCCGAATACTTTTCAAAAACTACAATAATTTCAACAAACTCACAAAAAACTACACGTCAAACTGGAACCAACATTTCATGTCTAACCCATTCAAACGGGAAGCCAGTACAAGAGTAATGTTATTCTCGTTCTTTTTATCAAAAACTGATTACACGGCATCCAAAAAAGTTGAGATTTTATGATTTGAGATCGGAGAGAACCAAAAGTTAAAAAAAAATCAGTGAAAATACTGATAAATTTGCCATCAAGAACGCAGTAACCGTCACACAACCAACATCGATTATATATACAAAAAACAAATCAAAACCGTTTTTCATAACACAACCGTCAGTTTCAAAAATTATTACACTTCACACCACCGTAAACAACGAAATATTTTTTGTTTTCTCTCAAAAATCTTGCTTGAAAAAGGAAAAAAAAAGTTTTCAGGAATAAAATTTATATATAAAAAACGGGAAATAAACTACATACAGAATTAGCACATAGAAAAAAATATAGAGGGAAAAAATGTAAACACAAGCGAAATAAAAATCAGAAAGAAACGGGGAAATAGGCGACATACAGAACTAGCAATACAGAAGAAGAAAAACGAAATCAATGTCTCATTTTATACACTGGATTGATTAAGGCACAGACTGTCAGTTGTAGCCTCTCTGGGTGGTAGGAAGCAACCTTTTCTTTTCTTTTCTTTTTTCTTTTTGGTTTCTTTTTAGACTGAAAGGAAATCGATAAGACTCAAATCACATGAAACATTGGCCGTTTGTTCCTCTCTCTCTCTCTCCTCTCTCTCTCTCTCTCTCTCTCTCTCTCTCTCTCTCTCTCTCTCTCTCTCTCTCACGATCCTACGAACCAACGGAAACTTCTGAGCACGAAATAAAGCCATTCTAGCCAGAGTTTGTGTGTGTGTGTGTGTGTGTGTGGTGTGTGTGTGTGTGTGTGTGTGTGTGTGTGTGTGTGTGTGCTCTTTAAGATAACAAATATTTGTTTTTAACTTTTTATTTGTTTATTTATTAATAATGGCCTCAAACCCTTTTATTATATACCTTTATCTACTTTATTACTATTATCACTTTCAAACAAATCCTGCAAAAAAATCATGCTTAACCCTCACCCACCCATCCCCTCCCCACGCACCCTACCAATAAAAAGAAAAAAATCCAGCAAAATAAGCAAACAAACAAACAAACAAATAAAACCCCATTCTGAAACTCAAGTGAAAGGAATGACAGACTATCAAATCTCTGCAGCCATATCACTTAATTATGTGTTTTTTTCCAATGTACAAAACCGCATACACACGGGGACTAGATGTAAAAAAGCACATGAGTGCTTATTCCATTATCCTCGATATAAAAGAATAAATAAATAAAAATAAGAAAGAAAACATTCGAACACACACAAATCTCACCATTGGTGAACCTCGGAGCTCTAACCAAAGAAGGGGGAAAAAGAAGAAAATTCTGTATTGTAAACTTTGTGTTACATATTGAGCTTTGTTATTATCATATTTGGCCACAGTGTTTATTTTCAGAACTATTTTGGAGAGAGAGAAAGAAGGTGAACAACAAGTAAAAATGAAAAGGAGAACGACAACTTTTCAACAACAAAAAACAACAACAATAAAATAATGCAAGGAGTCACCGTTGTATCTAATATAATTATAGGTAGATAAAAGATAACAAATCGAAATGTCTTATAATAAAAAAATACTGTCAGGATTTAGTCTGTTTTGTAATGTTTCAAGCATCGACCGTAATTTCATTTACGGTTTTTGAAAAACGAATAAATAAATTGGAATGAAATAAGCTCCTGTCTCTTCGTTTTTCTTCTCACATTAGAGACAGCTACTTAAAAATATATGAGAAAAAAATGTAGGCTACTAAATACTGGACCTAAGGTCAACTTCCTTTTGCAAAACTCCAGTTTGAAACACATTTAACAGAAAGATAGATCGATAACTTAATAAATATATATACACGAATAAATAACAACTAAATCGTGCCTACCTTGTCAAAAATAAATAAAATATCAATAATGATGATGATAATAATAATGATAATAATAATAATAATGTATGGAATTTATATAGCGCTGAATCTTGTAAAGCAGCAAATCAAAGCGCTCAATAATTAACTAGTAAGTAAATAAATATATGAATAAATAACTACTAAATCATTCCTGTTTTGTCAATTTTTTAAAGGGAAGGTGATGCCGCTACCACAATATGGCTCCACAAAGAGACTGAGAAGAATAGCTGGAAATCTGAAGACTATTTGCTCGCGAACGGAGAATGATATACTGTTTCGCCTGTTTATTTGTTTGGGTTTATTTTTGTTGTACTGTGTCCATCAATCTCTTCATCTTTTATGACATGAATGAAAAAGACAGTTACGGGCTTTGTCTTTGTCTTTTTTTGGTTTTGTTTTGGTACAGTGTGTGTTTATGTGTGTGTATGTGTGTGTGTGTGTGTGTGTGTGTGTGTGTGTGTGTGTGTGGTGTATGTGTGTGTGTGTGTGAGAGAGAGAGAGAGAGAGAGAGAGAGAGAGAGAGTGTGTGTGTGTGGTGACACATATATATTAATTTATTATAATTATACTATTCGGCAAAAACGAATGAAGAAGGTGTCGACACCATACAATGCTATCTTTTGCAATAAAAAAAATGAAATCACTGCTTGATTAAAAGAAAATAGGTCCTTAAGAATCAAAACTTGCCTGCAATCTACGTAGAGCCTTCATTCACACACACGCACACACATGCACGCACACACACACGCACACACACACACACACACACACCTACACACACAACCACAAACGCCCCATTCCTCCCCATTCCCCCGCCCCCGCCCCTCTCAAAAAAAGGGATTCTTGTCATTTTCCCGTTTAATGGTGCTTTTTCTTTCTAAATCGTCAACATTGTCCATAATCACCGTCACAGTTATCATTTTACATCCCAACGATGTTATGTAAAGTAAAAAAACAACCAAATAATAATAACAATAAACACACCAACAATACACGTTTTCACTGAGAATCAAGTCTTTAAAAAAAATAATAATAAAAAGCATTTGCAAAAAAGCATTGTCTGCAAAATCAGCGGCAGTGCACCTGAATTTTCCCCGAATGACGTCACTTTCAAGCTGGTCACCTCGTCACCAGTGTCGTGAACTCATCATCACTTTTTGTTGTTTTGTTTTTTGTTCAGGGTCACTCTTTACAGCTGGGAAGCATAGCATGTTTGTCAGTCACAGTATATTTTTTTTAAAGAAAAAAAAACAACGTAGAGGACATCTCTTTTTGTTGTTGTTGTTGCTGCAACCATGTCACAAGAACCAGTATGACATCAAACCGTTTACATAATAGTTTCCAAACACACACAGACACACACACGACTTCGAAATCTGAATTCCGACGTCATCCCAGCTCACCCTCCTCCCTACCACCCCCTCCACCCCCACCCCACCCACTCCACCCCTCACCCACCCCGCAATGACGTCAGTCAACAAAACACTCTCTCTCTCTCGGGTCACCACCAGCGTGACTGGGGCTGCATGAGCGGGTGACTGTACCCGGGGATGACGTTCATGCTGCTGACGTTGGGCACGTTCAAATGCGGATGGTGGTGGTGAGGGTGGTGGTGATGATTCATGTTCATGTTCATGGAGTTCATGGAGCTGACGGGAGTCACGCTGTACGAGCAGCTCATGTTCATGTTCATGGGGCTGGCCAGGGTCGAACTCAGGGACCCTCCTCCGCCGCTACCAACGCCGCCACCGCTACCACCACCACCAACGCCGCCACCACCACCAACACCGGTAGTAGAAGCCGCCATGCCTTGGTAGGTGGGCACGGAGCAGAGGGAGCTCATGCCGGCCATGGTCATGCCCATCCCGTTCATGGGCGGCTGCATCTGCAAGGACGCGGCCGCCGCGGCCGCCGCAGCAGCAGCCGCCGTCCCGTGAGGGTCCTGGGGCTTCATCAAGGAGGAGGAGTTGACCGGGGTCCGCTGGCAAGGGATGCCGTCCTTGACCAGCACGGGCACAGCCACGCGGCGCGGGGAAGGCAGGGGGTTGATGTCGGCCAGCCCTTTCTCCTGCCGGGCCCGCTTCAGTTTGTAGCGGTGGTTCTGGAACCAGATCTTCACCTGCGGGGCGCCGGCGGCGAAGAAGAAGAAGGTTAAAGCAGAGCGGAATGGGTTAATGTTAGTTAGCCTGTGTTTATTTATGATGTGACATGGGTGAGTGAGTGAGTGAGTGAAGGAATGATGGGAGGAAGGATGGATGGATGGATGGGTGGATGGATGGATGGATGGATGGGTGAATGAAAGTATGCATGGATGTTTGGATGGAAGGAAGTTTGGATGGATGGATGGATGGATGAAAAGGTAGATGGATGAATGGATGGATGGATGAATGAAAGTATGGATGGGTGGATAGATGATGGATGGATGGATGATTAATGAATGAATGAGTGAATGAATGAATAAAAGTATGAATGAATGCTTATATGAAAAAAGTATGAATGAATTAATGTATGGATGAAAGGTGTCGGATGTGTGGATGAATGAATGAAGAGAGGAAGGAAGAAAAAACAAAGACTTGAGAAATGAAGGAAGGAGGAAAGAAAGAAAGGAACGAAAGAAGATAGGAAGGAAAAAACAAAAACAAACACACACACAAACCAAAAACAAACCTAAAAAAACAAAGAAAGAAAGAAAGATAACATACAGAAATGTGTGCGAACTTACGAAACACACTTTAAAAGCAAACATAATACGTGTTTGTTTGTTTTTTGTTTTAAAAGGGATTCTAGAAAAAAAGCAATTTATACATACATACATACATACAAAAATACATACACACATAATAATATTAATAATAATAATAATGTATGCAATTTATCTAGCGCTGAATCTTGTAAAGCAACAAATCAAAGCGCCCATATATATATATATATATATATATATATATATATACACATACAGACATAATACATACATACATACATACATAATATACATGCTACATACATACATAACACTACACACACACATACATTACATAATACATTAATACATACATAACATATATATACATACTAAAACATACATAATACACACATATACACATACATACATACACACACACACAACACACACATACACACATACACACATACATACACACATAAAATACATACCAAACTACTACATACACCTAATCTACCTACACAACACACACACATAAAACACACACAACACACACACACACCACACACAAAACACACACAAAACACACACACAACACACACAAACACACACTCACACACACACACACACACACAAATACACACACACACACACACACAAAACACACAAACACACACACACACACACAAGATGCACACTCGCGTGCGTACGCGCTCTTTTTCCTATTGTTTTCTCTCTTACCTTCTCGTACTCTTCTACTTTACAGAGCACTTTTCCCCCCCCACTCCCCGCTCCCCGCCCACACACACCTCTCATCTCGAAACATCACACACGCGTCAACTACACCACACCACACCACACTAACTCTCTATCAGCATTTTGTTGTACTTTAAAGTAAGAGCCAAACAATACATAAAAAGACCTGCTTCAAAAAGAACTGTCTCCCCCCCCCCAACACACAACATACGCGTGCGCGCGCCGCACAATACACACATCATTCACACACATACACACAACACAATACACACAACACACACAAACACACACAACACACCACCCCCCTCTCCGTATGAGACTATAAACCGAGGTCCCGTCCCGTGCCAGCAAACGCACGCAGAACATCTTGCGCACGCGTTACAACCCGTTCCGCTTCTCGGAAGAGTAGGAGGCTATGGGAGTGCCGGTGGGAACGGAGGACACAAAATTGACAAAACTGCATACACACAGGAACTGGATGTTTTATACTTTAAAAAAAAAAGAAAAAAATTAAAAGCACATGACTGCTTATTCCATTATCCTCGAAATAAAAAATAAACTAAATAAATAAATCAAAATTAAAAAATAAACACACACACACGTCATCATCACCACCACCAAACAACAACACCCTCCCACTCCCCCCCACCCCCACCCCACCCCCACCCCTCCCACCCCCCCCCACTCCCACCCATCCCCCCCACCCCCCAACCCCCAATCCCCCACACCACACACCACCCACCCACCCACCCACCTCACCCCACCCTTTCGTCCTCACGGGGCAAGCTCCTCAACTCACTCAACTCAACTCACCTGCACAGGGGTCAGGCGAATGATGGAGGCCAGGTGCTCTCTCTCGGGCGCCGACAGGTAACGCTGCTGTCGGAAGCGTCGCTCCAGCTCGTACGTTTGCGCCTTGGAGAACAGCACCCTTCGTTTGCGCTTCTTGCTGGAGTCGCCGCCGCCGCCTCCTCCACCTCCTCCGCCGTTGCCCGACCCGATCCCCGAATCCTTGCTCTTCTCGCTGTCGTTGTCGCCCCCGCTGCCCAGCAGCGACTCCGCCTTGGCGGGGCCGTCTCCGGAGGGGAGTTTGAGGGAGGTGGTGGAGAGGTCGGCTTCGCTGCCGCTTTCCTCCAGGCACGAGGTGTCGCTCTGAGCGCCAGGGCTGCCCACCGAGCTAGCGTGGCCCGCTCCTCCTCCTAGTCCTCCTCCTAGTGCTCCTCCTCCTAGTCCTCCTCCTCCTAGTCCTCCTCCTCCTCCTAGTCCTCCTAGTCCGTTGCTTCCTAGACCTCCCAGGCGGCTTACTTCTGTGCGGAAATCGATAAGGTAGTCAGTCAATCAGGTAATAGACCGCATGTATATTCATTCATCAATGAATCTGTTCAAATCAATCAGTCTATCAATCAGTCTGTCAATCAGTCTGTCAATCAGTCGGTCAGTCAGTCAATCAATTAGTCAGTCAGGCAGTCAATCAATCAGTCAATTAGTCAGTCAGTCAATCAAGCTATCAATCAATCAGTCAGTCGAGCTCTTCACCAATGAAGGCGAAGTAAAAAGCTCTATACACATCTGAAGTCTAAAACAAAAAAAAGGTTTTCGTGTTGAAAGTGAGCATACAAAATAATAATCACATAATACATAATTGTACATAATTATAATTATGTACACAAGCACCCTTTTCGGTCGGCCACACACAGAGGCACACGCGGGTCTGCACGCACATTCATGAACGTTTGCATGAGTGTGTGTGTGTGTGTGAGTGTGTGTGTGCGCACATGCGCGTGTGCAAACACATATATCTGTCTGTCTGTCTGCCTACCTCCCTGCCTGTCTTTCTTTCTTTCTTTTATCTATAAGGTCTTATAAAGAAATGTGACATCTTTACGCTACATGAGAATCAGTAAGCTAAATTCGAAGAGACCGAATGTGTGTGTGTGTGTGTGTGTGTGTGTGTGTGTGTGTGTGTGTGTGTGTGTGTGTGTTGTGTGTGTGTGTGTTATGTGTGCGTCCCCGACATTTTCTTCAACCCATGTCCAGTTACAATTTTTGTAGGCTAATGAAATGCAAATCTCGAAAAGTTTGCCTGTCGCTCTCAAAATTCATTAGATTTGCAAGTATTTATTGAAATTCCACTTGTCTTTCACAAGTGTAGGTTGTGTCTTTTAAAGAAGTATATATACTTTAAAAATAGTCTTGAGTCTTTGATACTATGTGTGTATCATTTTGCGATGAACTCTTGCTTTTCAGTTCCTGTTAGTATTGATATTATTTTGGGGTGTATTGCTGTTAGGTTTATTCTCCTGTTGAGTTTGCTTGTAATCCTCTATACCCGAAAAGGGGTGAAAGGAATTAAATCGTGTGTGTGTGTGTGTGTGTGTGTGTGCGTGCGTGCGTGCGTGCGTGCGTGCGTGCGTGCGTGTTGTGTGTGTGTGTGTGTGTAAATGTGTGTGTGGGGGAAGGGGTGGATAAATAGATAAATTTCTATATTCATTGATAACCAAACAACAAAATGAATATATCCCAGGGTGTGAAGATTTAAATAAAAACGATTGAAAAACAATAAACTAATAACAATTCAGGTACAACAGTAACAACAACCACACTACCACCACCACCACCATCAACATGCTACTACTACTACTACTACTACCACTATGGCTACTAATACTATTACTACTACTATACTACTACTACTACTACAACTGTTAATTCCTTATTTTGTGCTTAAAAAAACCCAAATCAAATAAGTCAACATGACTTTTATGTGTATGATCGCAGCAAAAGAGAAACAAACAAAAAACTAGACTATAAAACAGTGAGTACTCGCTCTGGGCAACTCATTCCGAGTGTCTATTCATACACTGTAGAGAAAAGAAAGAATGAACGAAAGAAAGTAAGTAAGAAAGAAGAAAGCAAAGAAAAACAGAAAGAAAGAATAACAGAAAGACAGACAGAGAGGCAGACGGAAAGAAAGAAAGAAAGAAAGAAAGAAAAGAAAGAAGGGAAGAAAGAAAAAAAGAAAGAAAGAATAACAGAAAGACAGACAGAGAGACAGACGGAAAGAAAGAAAGAAAGAAAGAAGGAAAGAAAAGAAAGAACGAAAGAAAAAACAGAAAGACAGACAGAGAGACAGACGGAAAGAAAGAAAGAAAGAAAGAACGAAAGAAAAAACAGAAAGACAGACAGAGAGACAGACGGAAAGAAAGAAAGAAAGAAAAAACAGAAAGACAGACAGAGAGACAGACGGAAAGAAAGAAAGAAAGAAAAGAAAAGAAAAACGAAACACATTCTTAAGAATTTCTGCTCTGTAACACTGGAGAAAGCTGTGGAGAGGCAGCAGTGAAGATGTTTGCACCGGGTGCAACTTCACAGCTGGGGGTGTTGACAAACGGCATGCACCCTCTCCCCATCAGCCTATGATGTTCAATCCTCCTGAAGTCGTCTTAGGTATGACGTCACCGCCAAAATATCCCTGATGTTTTATTTTCTTCTTTCACTGGAGAAGTTTACATGACATGAAATTTACCCCTTTTTTGTGTGTGTCTGGTAAGTTGTAGAGTATATTATGCATTCTTCCTTTAAACGAGGGTTTAAAAAAAATGTGGATATTGCTGTGGCGTCACACTTCAGCCGACATAAGATGGATTGGACATATGCCCTCCCTTACGATCATTCAAGGTGTCCCTTTCATTCTTTTCTGTTTTTATTGTATATTTTATGTTGTTTACAGTCCCCATCGACCACCATGATGTATATACAAGAACTGTCACCCTGTTCGATCCCAGTCTCTTCTCACATTTAACCCTTTCGCATTCACATTTCGTAAGAGTAGGCCATTGTGTGCCGGGTGGGAACAGATGACAGAATTTACAAAACCGCGCACACACGGGGACTGGATGTAAAAAAAAGCACATAAGTGCTTATTCCATTATCCTCGATATAAAAGAATTTTAAAAAAAATCTTCATTTCAGATTCAAACTCAGCCTTAAACATCCAACCGTCAAACTGAGAAGATAACTTTTATGATATGAAACACAACCTTAAATTTATTATTCTACTCTTTTTTCTTCGGGTTTTGTTTTACCACTTTAAGTCACGGCAGATTTCTCTGCGTGAAATTCGGGGAAAGCGCGTCGCCACAAGAGCAGCGCCACCTACATTTTTTTTGGCTTTTCCTGTCTGCAGCTGTATTCGTTTCCCGGATCGTTTCACTCCTAAAGGCCAATAAAACCAGGCCGTGCTGAGGACGCAAGCCATTCCGCTTAATTCATCTGTCATCCCTATGTTACAAATATTAATACGGCCTAGAAAATATCAGCAGTTCAGAGTGACAATAAATATGGTTATTACGTGTTTAAGAGGGAAAAAATCTTTGTCAGACTCTCTTGAAAAAACGCAGGAGAACGGACTGAGAACGCCAAAAAACAAAAACGCCAAAAAACAAAAACAAAAAACCCAAATAATAATAATAATAATAATAATGATGATAAAAGAAGAAGAAGAAGAAGAAGAAGAAGAAGAAGAAAGGGAAACTAGGAAAGAAAAAAAAAGAAAAAAGGCAGATACAAAGAAAGTGACAGAAAAGAGGTAATTTCCCAAAAACAGAATTCACAGAAGATGGGGGGGATGCGTGCTGTCTATACTAAAAGAACCTTCAGTATTCCTACGGGGGAAGTCTGTCTCTGGAAATGTGGCCTTTGATCAGGTTTGTCCGGCAGGACATTTATTATGATAATTTTTAAATCAATAAAATATATTCCTATCCATTTCTGTCTTCTTCCTTAAGATGGGAACCATGGTGAGCAAGACGTTTGACATTTGCTTGAAAGTCAGGGGTTTAAATATATTTTGTCTGTCGTTAAACTGGAGTAAGACTACTATGTCTACGGAGAATTACGTTAGTTGCAGATTTCATCACCCCCTTTCTAATTGTTTCATGCGATTTTTTTAAAAGCGGGGTCCCGGATCCCATACGTGAACGTTCATATAATTAAATATATGCATAGACAAACTAGCATGCACGTTAAACCCTATCCAAGCTTTGGAAGAAGGTAGATCATCACCGTGTAGGTATGAATGAGAATGAGAAAATCAAAATAAACATAGACAATGATATTCTGTTTTAGACAGACATTGTCTCTGAAGATGGAATGTGGAAAAAAGATCGCATATGCACACATTTTCAATACATCTTGAAGTTCCAGCTAGGGAACGAAACATAAGTTACTTTAAAATGTAAAAATACGTATTTGGTAAGTTGTTGTTGTTTTCTCCTCCAGTAATTAGTTGTTTTTGGTTCGTCTTTCTTCTTTCCTGTTCGTAAAATTTCAATGTCAATGTTCAGTGTCTTAAGCAGGTGTCTTTGCGCACAACATTGTACATTTTTTATCTTTACATTATCATTACATCAGTCAGTAAAGAAAAATATCTGCAGTTAAAGAACAGGCGTACCAGGTCAGTTGGTTAATTTATTTAAAGAGCTTGGCTTACCAGGTCAGTTGGTTATTTTTTTAAGAGCTAGGCTTACCAGGTCAGTTGGTTATTTTATTTTAAGAGCTAGGCTTACCAGGTCAGTTGGTTATTTTATTTTAAGAGCTAGGCTTACCAGGTCAGTTGGTTATTTTATTTTAAGAGCTAGGCTTACCAGGTCAGTTGGTTATTTTATTTCAGAGCTAGACTTACTAGGTCAGTTGGTTATTTTATTTCAGAGCTAGGCTTATCAGGTCAGTTGGTTATTTTATTTAAGAGCTAGGCTTACCAGGTCAGTTGGTTATTTTATTTAAGAGCTAGCCTTACCAGGTCGGTTGGTTATTTTATTTAAAAGTTTACTCATAGATCTATATCTCAGTGGCTTTAGACTGTCACTAAAATCGAGACAAAATGACTCCATTGAAAGCAAACAAACAAGAACGCATACACAAGGAAACTCCACTAGGAGAACGTTTGCAAGCTGCATAACTTTTAGCATACACTATCAGTCTCATTTAGGCATAACAAATTATCTTCATAATGCCCATAAATATATGTGTATTTTATTTATCTAGTATCATTACCCTTGTGTGAACTTTCATTTATATTCAGGTCTAGTCCAATTCTCTCACAACTTAACTGCATTACGCAAATTTCGGTTGACTGTTGAAAGAAAGCATAGGCTTCTTCTCAACTGTTTGGAAACAATTTAAAATTCCATGAATTTGCAAAACGGTCCTTTTGTTCGTTTATTGATGTTTGTTTTCGTGCATTTTAAACATCAATACTTTTTTAGGGGTGGTGCCGGTGGGGGGTGGGGGGAGGAGGAGCTTTTTAAAAGTTTGTCTCGTTCTTGCTAGTTTGTCTTTGACAGAGGTGATTCATGTTATGTTACATTAGAGAAGTAACAAAAGACAAAAACATCACGCAAACAGGAAAAATAAAAAGTGACAGAAACCAGCATACGAAAGTTTAAAAAAAATTTTTTTATATATACTTAACCTAGCTTATTCAGGCTTTTTGGCTTATTTGCGGGGGGGGGGGGGGGGGAGTGGGGGTTGTTTTCTTTGATCTCTTTTCCTGTAATCATTTTTTTTTTTTTAATTTATTTGATAACAGGGAATACTAGAGACTAAGCAAAGGAAGATGACACAGATTGTTTTCCTTCTTCACCCTTACCTTTTTTCTATAAAAAAAAAAACCAACAAACTATAAGTAAGCAAAACGAAAACACCCAACAGCAATAGTAGTAGCAGCAGAGGCAACTGCAGCAGCAGCAGCAGCAGCAGGAGTAGTAGTAGTAGTAGTAGTAGTAGTAGTAGTAGTAGTAGTCGTAGTCGTAGTAGCAACAGCAGTAGTAGTAGTGGTAGTAGCAGCAGCAGCAGCAGTAGCAGTAGTAGTAGTAGCAGCAACAACAACAACAGCAGCAGCAGCAGCAACGGTAGTAGTAGTAGTAGTAGTAGTAAGTAGCAGGAGTAATAACACCAGTAGTACTAAAAGCAGCTGTAGCAATAACAGCAGTAGTACGGGCCAACACGCTGGCTGATCGGGTTTTATGTCACGAACTCGGCAAATCGATCAAACTAACAACCCAGGAGTCGGAGTGGAGGCGCCCCCTCTTGGGTCCACTTCCGGCTCCCCCCCAACCCCCCCCCCCCCCCCACCCCCCCCCCCCGCAACCCCCTTCACCTCACGCCTTAGTTTTAAAACGTTACCAGCGTCAAGCGTTTTGTCACACACACACGCTCTCGCGACCCACTAGTAACTGTTCTGCAGCGGAAGTGACTTCAGGAGCCAACAATGGAGTCTGGCCTTCTTCCTCTTCCCCTGCCCCCCCCCCCCCCCCCCCCCCCCCCCCCCCCCCCTTCATTCGAGCCTGAGGTCAGCCTTTGTCTTGAAACAAAATTAAATCTTCCCATTTCCAGCATCACTAACTCTCCTGGATTTTTCGGTACCAGTCTGTCAATGAAGAATGAGTGTGGTGGTATGATCTACAAGATACCTACAAACTAGCGGACCACGGAATAGATTTGATAGACGACTGGCTTCACTGGTAGATATTTAATATAATTATATCCTGATCTATAATCTATTGGCATCCTTCAGTTTCGGAAGACTGCGGAGTTGCGCTCTGGGTGTTTATTCTGGTTCAGCGTCGGGTGTGGCTGGCCAGTCCGACACGGGAATGACAGACAGTCCCTATGGCAGAGGAGGGCACAGATGAAGTCTGACAGCTGGTCTGTCTGTCTGCCTGGGCTGCAGCCTTTCTTCTCATTTTCTTAACCTCGTGCCTCTTTTGAGACTTCGAGGATTGCAATGTCATAAGTTTGCGCATCTAGAGGTAAACCAGCCGTGTTGTGGACAAGAAAAAAAACACTTTATACTTTATAGCAAAATTAAAACAGTTATGCCCATGCTAGTTCAATTTCCAGACCGTATTAACAAACTATTTTTTCTGTCAGAAAACTAAAGAAAAAGCAACCGCATATCACGACACCACATTTTACAGTCGCTTTCATTTAGGCTCCTGCTACCCTGGTCGTGTGTTCTCTTGGTCACGCACGTGTAAAATATTTACGACGCTGTTGGGTCCCAAAACATGGATAACAGCTCTTTCATTGAACAGGCGAGATGTGAAGAGGCTCTGAAGTCCATGCAAATTTACCACTCGTCCTCAGAACACACAAGGGCAAATTTACGATAGCCCACGAACCAAGAAACCCGTCACGTCCGATTAAATTTACGACCTGGTGGGTTAAAGTTCAAAGCCGAGGTCCTGTTGGAAGATATATCACACATTTTGACTGTCAAAAAGTTGGTTCTTGTCTATGTTGAATTTATGATGCAGGCTGGTGGGGTAGCCTACCTCCCCAAATCCCGTTGCTCGACACAAACGAGGTGTGGTAAACTTGGGAGCACGCGAAAAAAGTATTTGTGTTGATTGATGCAAAGGTATTACGGATAATGCCCCTTAACTAAAGCAGACTGTACGTTGCAACAATAATAGCAGCAGCAACAATAACAATGCTATTGCTGCTAATACTGATGATGATAATAATGATTATCATCAATGTTATCATTATCATCATCATCACCAATATGGTTAAACGATAACCATGATGATGATGATGATGATGAGAATAATGTTAACATTGATGATGATGATGATGATGATGATGATGATGATGATCGTTAGCATTAGTAGCAGTAATATTGTTGTTATTGCTGCTGTTGTTGTTGCAGCACATTATCATTATAAAATGCTTTATTTCTCGGCACTGGTAATTGAATGTCTATCGGGTTTGGCTGGATATGCAAAACAAAAGCACCCTCTAGTTACATTGATTTTGAGAATGAAAGGGATAAAGAGAATGACGACGTTGATAAAGGCGATTACTATTATTCAACTCGCCGCTACGAAGATTTCACTCTCTAATTCAACTCAAACATCTGAAAATATGTTCAGATTTTCCAGCTTTTTGTTTGTTTGTTCTGTGTTTACAAAGAAATAAGAAATTAGCAAAACTTTGCAATAGAAAAAGAGAAAAGTCATGTTGACATCGCAAACATTCAAGTATTTACTCTGCACAGAGAGAGAGAGAGAGAGAGACACACACAGAGACAGAGAGACAGACAGACAGACAGATAGACAGACAGACAGAAAGACAGACAGATAGACAAAGCGACAGAGAGAGACAGAGACAGACACACATACAGACAAGACAGACACACAAACAGACACATGGCTAGCTCTTGCGAGCGAGCGCGCACACACACACACACACACACACACACACACCCACCCTGTACCCCCCCCCCCCCCCCCCCCCCCCCCCCCCCCACACACACACACACCACAGTGACTGTACAGAACGATCGAAAACGAACTAAACCCAAAACTTCGCAGCAAAACGGGCAAACAAACCCAGTAGCCCAAGTTAAAGAGCTAACAATGAAGCAATCTGAAGCTAGCAGTCTTTTCTCTCTGGTTTTTTCTCTCCTTTTTTTCTTTCTCTCCTAAAACAGGATGTTAATCGAACGCGGCCACTGGAACCGATGACGTTTGGTCACAGGCACACGATCTCCATTTCAAGGGAGATGACTCTCAATGCGCCCCTGAGAGTTGTCGCGCACGAGCCTTGCAACAAGATTAGCCACGTATTTTATTGCAAGGCCTTTACTACTCCTGTGGGCGTGGGGTGACTCTGACTCGGCGTGGCGATTTTGTGGACTGACACAGTCATGATAATAATAATGATCATAATGATAATAATCACTAGGGGGGTGGTGGTGGGAGAGGAGGGAGGGAGGGAGGGAGGGAGAGAGAGAGAGAGAGAGAGAGAGAGAGAGAGAGAGAGAGAGAGAGAGAGAGAGAGAGAGAGATAAAGAGAGAGAGAGGAAAAGTGAACAAAATTTATTCTTCAGGCCTACAGTCAAGCCTGTAAGAAACAGACAGATAGACAGACAGAAAGACAGACAGACAGAGAGAAACACAGAGAGAGAGGAAAAATTTAGAGAGAGATGAACAAAATTTATTCTTCAGGCTTCCAGCCCTTAAGAGAGAGAGAGAGGGGGGCGAGAGAGAGAGTGAGAGGAGAGAGAGAGAGAGAGAGAGAGAGAGAGACAGAGACACAGAGAGAGAGACAGAGACAGACAGACAGACAGACAGACAGAGGGAAGGAGACAAAGAGCAAAATTTATTCTTTAGACTTCCAGCCCTTGAGAGAGGGAGACAGACAGACAGAGACAGAGATAAAAAGAGAGAGACAGAAAAAGACAAACAGACAGAGAGAGAATGCAGTCAGAGCGCAGGTGCGGAAGTGACGCGTTCGTTGCGTCAGTGTGTCAGGTTCTCACCAAAGCGTAACGGAGGTTTTAAAACAAAAACAACAACTAAAATGACGAGGGGAAAAAAAACAAAAAGCAAAAGAAAGAAAAAGAAAAAAGACCCTGCGTAACAAACAATGCGGACTGGATTATTTTCCGGCTCAACAATGAATGAGACCTGTTATTTGGAATTGGATTAGATTTGGGGGCTACTGAATCGTACAACTGAACAAAATCACAATCAATTATGAAAAAAAGAAAAAAAAGAAACCAAACTCAAAAGAACATACCAGACAGGCTTGCTCCAGGCAGTTCACACTTCTTGCTGCATACTTCTTCAGAACTACAACTGCCCCTTCAGCATCCCCCCCCCCCCCCCCTTAAAGTAGTTGCACTTACGGGTAGCAGCCAACCAATGTTACTACTAACAGGAATGATGGAACAGGGTAGAGAATGTGACACGGGAAAACTGGCTTTGAAAAGAGAAGCGAGGCAGGGTGGATGTGAGGAAAAAAAGATGTGAGAATCTGATCTGAACGACTCTTTTTTTGCCGTGCAGAATAGTGTGGTTTTGAAACATGATCTATTCAGTAGGCATACAACAACATATTAAGCAAACATCAATTTAGCAGGGGAAGGGTATTAAATTATAGCTTATGTTGAGCCCCATCTCATGAGGAGTTCCATTATCATACAAATATCATTACAAAACACAAATTTTGAAGAAAAATGTACAACACTTCCAAACAGTAGTCAACAAAAAGCGTAACGAAAAATTATTATATTATTATTATTATTATTATTATATTATTATTATGCACAAACACACTAGGAAGCAAGGAAACCAAGGGGAGAAACTTTGCATAGTGCTCAGCCCAACCATGTCCTACTTTACTACAAGTCAACGAGTTCAACGCGTAAGGAAGGAAGAACGCTTTCGACGTGGACGTAAATAGTAAAGTCTTGTGGGTTTTTTATAATAAAAAATCCGTTGAATAAACTCGTTATTTTCTTTTGTAAAACGTGTGATTAATGTGCGCGCACAAGAAAAAACAACAACAATTACAACACCAACAGTAGTAGTAGTAGTAGTAGTAGTAGTAGTAGTAGTAGTAGTAGAAGTAGTAGTAGTAGTAGTAGTAGTAGTAACAATAATTCAAAAGTATTTAATGATAATAATAATATTTGCGGTAGATACGGTACAACCCACAAATACCACAGGTAGCAAAACTATCAGAAAAAAGCAAAATTAATGGGAAAGTGACAGACAGGAAAATGCTTTCCGATCATATCTCCAAATTACAAGCAGACAAAGTTTTAACACAAAGAAAACTTCATTACATCATTACATCGTAGTATTCTAATGACCATCAACATATCTGAAAATCTAATCTAATGCTTCGCATATCAACATTTGGTCTGCAAATAAACTATGTCCACCCAAATAAGGTATTTTCCTTAATCAGAAATATTTAATTTGTCTTAGAAATAACTGTTTATCAACTCACACACACACAACAGATTTAGCTAGCGCGCGCGCGTGCAAACACACACACACACACACACACTCACTCACTCACTCACTAACAATAACAACATTAGCAGCAACAAAATTGCAGAATGATCTCAATATCTGAGGAAAAGATCTCCTATTCATTGCCTATTTTCATCCTAACGGTTTAGTTTCGTTTTCAGCTCCGTTTCAAATTGCCATTTCAACCGTTCAATTTCAGGTTAAAGGGGAGATCAAAAGTAACAAGAATGAAAGATTTCTCATTAATTGCTTCAGTGGCTGAAACAATGAGAGAGACAGCAGACAGACAGACAGAAATAGACAGTGTTTGTGTGAATCAGAAACAAGTCATGGAGACTCACTGAATACAACAAAATGAACCGTTCATGATTTAATAATATCTATTTGATTCATCTCATCTTTCATTTTGAGGGTAATTGGTGGTATAAGCACTCACGTGTTTCTTTTACACCCAGTCCCCGTGTGCATGCGGTTTTGTAAATTTTGTCATCCGCTCCCACAGTATGACATAATATTGGTGTGTGTGTGTGAGAGAGAGGGAGAGACAGACAGAGAGAGTGTGTGTGTATTATATGTGTGTACATGCATGCATGTGTGTGCATGTATGTGGGCGTATTTATGCACGTGCGTACATGCGGAAACACCCACATATGTATGGGGGGGGGGGGGGGGGGGGGGGGGGGTAGAAGGGAAGAGGGGCGACTATCGAGGTATGAATTTTGACGCCAAAGAAGGAGGAAGAAAATCAAGAAGGCATGAGAAATATTTCGCTCCAAGTCATGAATTATCGGTCGGTGGGCGGCCAAAACTAATAAGGAAATGTTATGGGGGTTTTTTGGTTGTTGTGTTTTCTAATGCTAACCTTTCACGCTATTATCGTAATGTGTTATTAATGTTCTAGTCAGTGAGAGAAAGAAAAAAAAAGGTCAAGAATTGGATGGCGAACGCGTGGTGGTCGGGGAAAAGCCTGCATTCCGATAAAAGACGCGCACAGTATTTGTTTGCTTTTTTTTAAACCGGTGTTGTTAATAGCATTACCGTTGATGTTAACGTGAAGAGAAAACGGTTGCGACGAAAGAAGAAGAAGGAGTAATAGTAGTGGTGGTGGTGGTGGTGGTGGTGGTGGTGGTAGTCGTAGTAGTAGTAGTAGTAGTAATCGTCGTCGTCCTTCGGATGAGACTATAAACCGAGGCCCCGTGTGCGAACGCATGCAGAACATCTTGCGCACACGTTAAATCCTGTTCCGCTTTTCGAAAGAGTAGGCCATTGTGTGCCGGTGGGATAAAATTTACAAAACCGCATACACACGCATACATTTGTTTAAAAAGTCATCTGAGCGCTTTGATTTGCTGCTTTACAAGATTCAGCGCTATATAAATTCCATACATTATTATCAGTAGTAGTAGTAGTAGTAGTAGTAGTAGTAGTAGTAGTAGTATAGTAGTAGAAGTAGTAGTAGTAGTAGTAGTAGTAGTAGTAGCAGCAGCAGCATAGAAGAAGAAGAAAATTATTAAGAATAAGATCTAGATGAAGAAGAAGAAGGAGGAGGAGGAGAGGAGGAGGAGGAGGAGAGGAAAAGAAGAACAAGAAGAAAGAGGAGGAAGAAGAGGAGGAGGAGAAGACGACAAGAAGGATAGGAAGAAGGAGGAGGAGGAGATAAAGAAAAAGAACAAGAAGAAAAAGGGGGAGGAGGAGGAGGAGAAAGAGAGAAGAAGAAGAAGAAGAAGAGAAGAAGAAGATGATGATGATGTAATGATGATGATGATGATGAAAAGAAGATGATGATGATAATGATGATGACGATGATGACGATGACTAAGACGAAGAAGAAAAGGAGGAGGAGAAGGAGGAAGGAGGAGGAGGACCAGAAGAAGAAAAAAAAGAAGAAAAAGAAGACGACAACGACTGAAGCAGAAAGAATAGGCAAACAGAAAGAGACGAGCAGAAAAACTTGGAGACAAAACAAACAAAACCAAAAATGGAAGGCGGACAAACAATTTGATATTTAATTTGATGAAGAATAGGTGGAGGGGGGGCGAGGGTGGAGAAGAAGTGTATAACCTTATTTAATCTTCCATTTTCACACAACCATTTCAGTCTATAAGTAAGCGTTCAGAATTAGGAGTGGGTGAACACTAAAGTGGGCAAGATAGTGTACCAATGCTGACAGGTACTTTAAAAAATTGTTTTATACCACTTTTAAGTCGCGGCAGATTTCTCTGCGTGAAATTCGGGTTGCTCTCCTCGGGGAGAGCGCGACGCCACAAGAGCAGCGCCACCCGTTGTATAGAGAGGTAAGGGGTGAGAGTTTAGGTAGGGTACGTCCACTGGGACTATAATACAATCTCAACAACTCGACAGGGTTTAGTTAGGGTAGGTCGGGAGAGGTCGGGTAAGGGGTGGGTGGAATTCGGGGTGGGGATAGATAAGTTAGGGAAAGCACAGAACAAGGTGAAAATTGATGTGTGTGTGTGTGTGGTGGGGGGGGGGGGGGGGGGGGGGCGGGGCGGGGCGCGGCGGCGTGCGTGCATGCGTGTGTTCTTTCTTAACTTAACGTTTTTACACATTAAGTGATAGACAAAATAAGTGTGTGTGTGTGTGTGGTACGCGCGCGCATGTGTGCACACAATGTATTTGTGTATATGTAATATATATATATATAATATATATATTTATTTGTGTTATTATTGGCGTGCGTTGCCTTCATGTTCGCGCGCATGTGTGAGTGTGTGTATGTGTGTGTGTGCGTGCACGCATTGCCAAGTGTTTTACACAAACAGTGGGCTTATAAGCTTTGGGTGTTCTTTCCTGTCAGGATTCTGAAAGGCCTAGGCAGTTTGCAATAACAGTGCAGGAAAACGGTAAGCGAGACAGTCCTAAACACTTACCATTCCATAATAACGAACACTGGTACAAGTGTTTTACACTTCTGTCATACAAATAATGCTATTAGCCCATATCATGATATAAAGGACTCCCCCCGTGAGGATGCCATGGGTACTGTCAGTATAAATAGCATCTCCACCTGATGAAAATTATGTGCTCCAAATTCCCTCTTTTTTATCCCTTTTTTTGTTTTTGCTTTGTTCCTTTTCTTCCTGCCAGCACCACCTTGCTAGTTTGCCACCCACTTCTGATCTATTTTTTGCCTTGTTGGTCCATTCTCCTGCCTTTTCTTTTCCCCCAGACAGACTTAAAAGATAACAATTCTCTCCCACGCCGAAGTCGGATGCGCTGGGCCTGACTTGTCAGGCGCTTAACGGCAGCACTACGCGTTTTCGCTCACATGATAGACAACGACGAAGACTTCAAAGAAGAATGCAAAGAAGAATGTAAGGAAGAAGAAGAATGCTAAGAAGAAGGTAAAGAAGAAGAAGAATGCAAAAGAGAAGAAGAATAAAGAAATTAGCCAGCATGTTTGTCGCGCATATCCTACAAGGCACAGTGAGGGGAGGGAGAAGAAGAGGCAGACAAAGGAAGAGATGGGAGGACAACATTCGAGAGTGGACAGACATGGAGCTGAGAGACACCTTGAGAGTGAGAGCAGCCGAGAGACGCGAGGACTGGAGAAAGGAGGTTGACAAAGCTTCGAAGGCGCCCCAAAGGATTCGGAATCTGAGGGATCGGTGACGATCGTACAAACGCCCTGGAGAACCCGTAAGGTTCTCTAAACCAGGACGGTAAAATCTGCATGTCAATGGATTTCAGGGTTTAAAAAAATTCAAGAGAGAGAGAGAGAGAGAGAGAGAGAGAGAGAGAGAGAGAGAGAGAGAGAGAGAGAGAGAGAGAGAGAGAGAGAGAGAGAACTCGAATCGAACTAGAGCTCGAAATGGTTTATTCAGTATAGGCCATGGCCCCTTACTGAAGGGGTACAATACACCAGTTTCAAAGCCAAACAGTGGCCAAGTGTTCCAAATCTTAATCTATAAACATGTCATTTACAATATTATGTAGATCAACATAATGCACAAGATGTCTTTGACAGTAACTGGTTCAAGTAACCTGGAAAGGAAAATCTTCGTTGTTTGATTATGTTCATTTCAGTTGTGTCATCTTTCTATAAAACTTGACAGAAATCAGCAGATAACAAAATATAATCATTACACTTTTACTTGTCTGATATACATAAAACAACCACGATCAAATCCAGCAATTTACCAAATTAGAATACATACATTCAGATTTAGACACATATTTATCATATATTTGCCATATTTCTATATTATGTACTCATCGGAACAACTGTAATCAAAAGATGGTTACGTGCCTGTAATACTAAAACAGAGAGAAGAGAGAGAAGAGAGAGAAGAGAGAAAGGAGAGAGAGGGAGGAGAGAGGAGAGAGAGAGAGAGATGAGAGAGAGGGAGGAGAGAGAGGAGAGAGAGGTGACTTGGGACGACTCTACTAGAGAGTGCCGAAAGAGTTTAGTAGAGAGAGTGCCGTGACAATACAATACAGAGAGAAAAGAATTAATGAGATAGAGTACAAGAGAGTAAAGAGAGAGAGATTAAGAATTACAAGCAAGAATCTACCTCACCTCAACCCCCTAAAGAAACTTCCGGACCAATACAATAAGACAAGCATTTCATAATGCGGAGTGCAATATATAAATTACAATAATATATATAATAATAATATTTCTATATATATAGTTATATATAAATATATATATTATATATAATCTGCATGTTGTCTAAATTCAGCATCCATCTGTATATCTACGGTTTGCTCGTTTCGTTATTTAGGAATGTTTAAATCAGGAATAATAATTGTTAGCCTTAACATCATCAGGTTTGCAGAGAAACCATTTTCACTACACATTGATTAATGACGCTTATGGATTGGGGGGGTTCCCCATATTATATGTAGATCCACACGACGAAAATTACATTAATTTTGAAAGAAAAAAACCCATTTCGAGGCAATGAATACGATCAGCGGTACCAGTATTTTTTTTTCTGAAATAAAGAAAGCAAACAGGGAAAAGGACGCAAATGTTTCTTTATTTCATTTTTCAAATCAAGGCAAATACGTATCCACATGTATTCTTCTACATTTTTGTTCAAACAATTGATTCAAGCGAATGAAGATAATATACTCCTACGACAGTTCTCATTGTCTCTTCCCCCCTCGACTTTTCTTTTTCAAAGGAGGAAAAAGGTGTGTAGATATTTGTTGTCTGTGATGATGCAACAAGATTTTCGACTGTCATCGACTATTTATTTACATTCTTATAATTTTCTACAAAACGTGCTCCTAATTCAATTTGCTTTCAAGCGTTAAGTGATATATCCACTTTTAAAAATGCAACATTTTACATTTTTCTGTCATCAGTAATCCCATTCTAGACAATAAAATGCGTAACAATAAAACGAATCATATTGGAATTCCAATAGGAATTAGTTTTTAAAAAGTAACTCCTACATTTGTTTTGGATGTGGAAAAATGGCAACTGATTAGCAAAGAAAAAGAAAGAACAAGGCAGACTAGAAGAATTTTTTTTAAATCAACCAGTGTCTTTGTCTTACATACTTCCTCTTTTTCTTCTTCTTATATGATATTAGCACTACTACTTCTATATACAAGATGCAACCTCTATTGTCCACTAACATGATGATATGGAAAAATGTGTAGATATAATTATTACTTTATACTACTTCTTTGCATTAAGGGTAGATTAGTAGTTACTAATCTACTACCACAACTGCTCTTTATAAGTTTACTACTTCTACTACTACTACTACTACTACTACCTAAGTTTATACACTAAATTTAACACACACACACACACACACACACACACACGCACACACACACACACACACAGCACGCACCACGCACGCACGCACGCACACACGCACACACTTTGACCAAAATATCGAACTGAATGTCAAAGTCCTTCGGATGAGACAATAAACCGAGGCCCCGTGTTCGAACGCATGCAGAACATCTTGTGCGCAAGTGAAATCCTGTTCCCCTTTTCGGAAGAGTAGGCCATTGTGTGCCGGGGGAAACAGATGACAAAATTTACAAAACCGCATACACACGGGGACTGGATGTAAAAAAGCACATGAGTGCGTATTCCATTATCCTCGATATAAAAGAATAAATAAAATTAAATAGATAGATAGATAGACAGACAAACAGGCAGACAGACAAATAGTAAAATAGATAAATCTACACAGAGAGAGAGAGAGAGAGAGAGAGAGAGAGAGAGAGAGAGAGAGAAGAGGAGAGAGAGAGAGGAGAGAGAGAGAGAATTAAGGTGAGGGTGGAGAGGGGGGGGGGGGGGGGGAGGAGACTGCATTCGTGCGCCAGAGTGGTGTGCATGTAGAAAACCACTGTTTACAGGAAACAACAATTCTTACAAGCCTGCATTTCAAAGAAACACATTTCACGGAGATAAGTTTGAGGGCCCCAAAGTTTGTTCAGAAACCGAAGCCCGCACTATTTGGCGCCCCCCCCCCCCCCCCCCTTTTTGTTGTTGTTTGTTTTTGTTGAATATCCCTCACCATCGGCACCATTTGCTTAAAAGTAGGAGTTGGTTGGGGTGGGGGGGGGGGGGGGGGGGGGGCGGGGGGGGGGGGGGGGGGGGGCGTTGTTCATTGGTTGGTTGGTTGTTGGTTTTGTTTTACCTCTTTTTGCAGCGGGGCGGGGGAGTTATTCTTGAATTGTTTTTAAACCGTATATCTTGCATAGATACCCTTTATTGTTGATTCTCTTATATCGTAATAAACAAATAAAGATAGATACATACGTAAGGAAATACTGATAAATCAACACATAGATAAATGCATAAATAAATAACTAGATAAGTGAATGAATAAGGCTTTTAAAATTTACTCTGAAATTGAACCCTTTGAAAACTAAAATCATTCAGACAAAAAAGGCTTTTTCTTTGTTTTTATATAACTTGTATGTAACTTCTCTCTGCTCAGTGGAAGAAGAAGAAGAAGGAGGAGGAGGAGGAGGAGGAGGAGGAAAAAGAAGAAGAAGAAGAAGAAGAGAAGAAGAAGAAGAAGAAGAAGAAGAAGAAAAGGAAGAAGAGGAAGAAGAAGAAAGCCGTGATAATGATACATGAAAACATAAAAAAAGATGTTTAGAACAAGACTGAGGTAATAACAATAATATATTCTATTTCTAGGACCTGACTTTGTTGTCATTATAATTATACTGTTGTATTGAATCAAGACCAGCAGGCGTCAAAATAAAATAATATGAAAACAAAAGTACTCACAAAATTTAAGATTCTCTCCTTTGCCCTCCTTTTCATAAAATTCCCCCCGCATATTTAGAACAGGCCTGTGTGAAATGAATCAAAAGGGCACAAAGCAAAAAAATGCAAACAGAAACTAGCAAGAGTACAAGAAACAAAAAAGAGAAAACATTGACCAGAGAGACTGGTGGATGACTGACAGAACAAATAAAAATTTGATACTGAATTAATGAATGAATGAATGAGCTTAGTTTGTAGAAAGAGATGACAGGGATGAGAGGGATACTTATCTATTTAGAATGTGATATTGCATACAATAATTATATGAAAGGGGAGGGGGGGGGGGGGGAGAAAAGGACAAAAAAGCAGACTTTAAACAAATGGATGATAAACAAAATAGATGGGAAAGGGATGAACACACACATACATGCGTAGGCGCGCGCGCGCCCACAAACACACACACAGATATATATATATATATATATATATATATATATATATATATATATATACATATGGGGAAAAGTATCTCTTCCGATATCCAAGTCAGCTTCTATTGTTTGTGCCAGCATTCAAGGCGTCTGGCAATGTTTGGATTATCATGGTTATCCAGCTAAGACCGGCCCTTTGGCAAGGTACACAGTTTATGATCTCCTTTGCACCTCTTTTGAAAAGACTCCCAAACATTAATAGACACACCCTTATACAAATTCTTTCTACATCTTTTTCTTCTTTTTTTCTCTCTTTTTGTTGCAAAAGTTATTGTAAACATATCCCCCCCCCCCCCCCACCCCATCCTTTCTACTTTTATCTTTTGATGACGGCTTTGTAGGATAAAAGAATATCAAATTATGCTTGTGGTAGCAAACAAGTCAAAATACAACAACCAAGGGTTTGGCAGAACACATTTTCCGTTTATTTATAAAACCTTCTTCGGGCTAAAAGATTGGCCAACTGACAATAAAGACTCAACACAAACCTGTTCACAAAAACGTCTTGTGAATGCGAAAGACACTTGTAAATAAGACAGACCTATGAACAGTGTCTCGATGAAAGGCACCAGACAGACAGTGAGGCTGCTACTTCAACCATAGGCCTCCTCTGATGACTGTTCAATCAGCAGTCAAAAATTCAGTCAATTCAGACCAAGGATATAGTCCTTACCCAATGAACCTTCAAATGTTTTCTTCGAATAATTGTATCCATGATTAATTTTCTGTGTTAACATCATTGATAAAATGATGAAAGGAAATTGCAACAGACTGCCTGCACAAACAGGGACAGACCAACAGCAATAAAACAAAAAACATAAAGTACAGACATACACACACACCATTACTACCACCAAACAACAGCGTCACACACACACACACACACACGCACACTCAAAACACTAGCAAAAAACACTCACAAAAGAATACAAAAGTAAACAAAACCAACAAAATCAAAGCACAACAAATACAAACCCAAACCACAACCACAACACGCTTCACGCCTACTTACGTCCATACTGCATGTGCTCGTTGCTGTGTAACCAGCGTGTGTAGGGGTTATCGTTGGCATCGTAGAACGACCCCGTCACAGTGGGTAGAACACTTCCTAATCCCCGAGAGGCCGACAGGTCCAACGAGCCTTCCCCGCGTGAGACCACCACGGGCGAGGTACACCCTAGGCTTCCTTTACCCTCTGTGGGTAGGTCCAGCAAGTCCTTGACAGAGAAACTGTTTGTTTTTAGGCCGTTCATCTCCAAGGAAGTCGCCATGAAACTGAACCAGGGGACACACACAGTCAAACAACTACCAGTTTGTCCACGCTTCAACGAATCGAGGGGTGGGGGTAGGGGTAGTGGTGGGGTGGGGTGGGGGGAGCTCGAGGGAGGAGCTCAGGAAGAGCGGAGGGATTGGCTGTGGCGACGGCGACGCTTTTTTGATGCAAGGATAGGAATCATTGGAGTCGTCTGTGATACGCTGTTGTTTTGTTTGGTTGGGGTTTTTTGTTTTTGATCCTGCTCCTCTTGGTGGCTAGTTTTGTGGAACTATCCACGAAGAAGTCTTTCCTGTAGGTGATTCTTGAACAGAAACCACACAAAAACGACACGTTGATAAAAAAAAAAATCCCATTCACCAAAGTTCTACACACTCAGAATGTTTCAGGTAGGACATAAACTGAACTTTATGAACCAGCTACGACTGAGAAGAGGCGACTCCACGGGGATCGATGCTTGCAAGAGAATATTACAGCCACTCAGATCTTGTTAGGGAGAAAGAAGCTTTGCTGCTCAGATCAGATCGATGCCCAAAAGAAGCAGAAGACTGAGCAGAGATGGGTGTGAAGAGAAGCTTTCTTAGCCAATAAGAAAACCATCACTTGGGAGCCTTGAGAAACTGCAGCAAAACTTCACAACTCTATACACACAGTGAAAATATTGAACAGCTCTTCAAAATCACAGCTCTCTCTCTCTCGTCTGCTTTAATCCAACGTCAAGGGAGCTGACTCTAAACGGCCAGTTTGTGCTCCAACAGCGAGCAACCAACTGTGTGATTTGAGCATTGTCCTCTTATCGAAATATATCTCTCCCCTTTTTCCTCCCCACCCACCTTTTCTCGAATTTTCCCCCGCCTCCTTACAAACTCGCTTCCTCCCTCCACCTCCGCCCCTCTCCTTCTTTCCGTTCGTCGCCCGCCACTTCTCTGTCCTCTTAACTTTCAATTTGTGGGCCATTTATTGATCAGCGGAGGACGCCATTGGCTAGAGCCTCCTGTTGATTGACAGGAGCGTCGAGGGGTTGTGGGCGTGGCTCAACGGTCTGTCGGTTCGCTTGCCTGTGTAAACTGACGTTGGTGGGGTTTTTGAGAGCTTTGCCTTCGATCTGATTTTATACCCTGGAGGGGTCAAAAATCTGAATTATAAACGTACACAGTGTTTTTTGCGATAGCGATAGGGGCACGTGTGTGTGTGTGTGTGTGTGTGTGTGTAGACAGACAGACAGACAGACAGAGATATACATACAGGCACAGACAGACCCATAAACACACAGACATGTGGTTTTACTGTTAATCAAATTCATGGTTTTCAAGAGAGTCCGTCTCTCTCTCTCTCTCTCTCTCTCTCTCTCTCTCTCTCTCTCTCTCTCTCTCTCTCTCTCTCTCTCTTGGTAGCAAGGAATAGCCTCAGTTTGGTAGTCATGTTTACTGTGTAAGTTTTGAAAAATTAATACAGCACCAATAACAAACAAAATACGCAACCCCCCAAAAAAAAACACCCAGAACTACTAGCTGTATTTTCGATTCAAACTAAATCTAACCAGTCTATCTTGAATCGTTGTTCTGTTTAAATCAAACCAGTTATTCGAAAATTTTATTATTATTATTATTATTGTGTCGTGTTGGGTGTGGGTTTTTTTCGGTATTTCGTTTAGTGTTTGTCAGGTGCACAACCTGCGTTTACGATGAATGCAAAGGAATGGTAAAAAATCACTAGGAATGAGTCCCAGCAGAGAGGAAGGTATGATTGTGTTGTTGGACGATCAGACGCAATAAACATGCTTATGACTATAACTTCCCAGGACTTTACCAATGTATGTTTGTCCGTTGTGTCCGAAGATGACCTCCAAAGCAGCAGAGGAGGCAGCTGCTGTTTTGGAAACTGGGCAGAAATTTGATTATAGTGGAGATGCCTTGCCCACAGTACATCCCCAATCTCTCGGGCCAAGTGGGCATAAGGACAGTCAGTGTTGGAGATGTTCTCCAAAGGCCAACCAGCCCCCAGGGCTGCAGCACATAAGGACTGTGCGAGTCAAGCCTCCTAGTCAGAGAGTCATAGTCGATCACTGAAGACTAAGCTGTAAAGTGGAATTCCATGAGTGGGAAAGCCACTGGTCATACAGCCTCTCACTTTGCTGTTGCCCCCAGCGTCAATGGTTTAATTAAGAACTTTACCAATACAGCTAAAGTAAAGCACGTTGGGCAATAATCACTACATAGTAAGCCCGTGTGTGTATGTGTGTGTGTGTGTGTGTGTGTGTGTGTGTGTGTGCGCGCGCGTGTGTGTGCGCGCGCGTGTGTGTGTGTGTGCGTGTGTGTGCGCGCTGTGCGTGTGTGTGTGCGTGCGTGTGTGTGTATGTGTGTGTGTGTGTGTGTGTGTGTGGTGCGTGCGTGCGTGCGTGTGTGTATGTGTGTGTATGTGTGTGTGTGCGTGTGTGTGTGTGTGCAGAGGAGTAGTAACACGAGCAGTTTTTCATAGCTGAAATAATTTGGTTTCAGGCACATTTTTGTTCAAGATAAGCAGTCAGTGGATCTAAAACGACTGTAAAACTTGATGTTATTAACAGGGAGGTGTATTTTTCATGAGTTCGATCACGTCTTTCTGCTGCTTTATTTTTGTTTAAGCTATGAATAATCTCTTTATCCTCAACACTGGAAAAATGATATCAAGAAGTTCTTTATCAAAGATTGGCATATTCGCCAGCTCATCAACTTCATGTTTTATTTTTTTTTTAACTTTAAAAAACAATCTTTTAAATACATTTAACTTTTTTTATTTGCATGATGCCAAACTCCATTACCTGAAATAGAGGGGGGAGGGGGTGGAGAAATTGGTTGAATCATTGCCTTTCTTTTCTTGAGAAATTGGTTTTTTTAGCAATAAATTAACCAGTTTTTCCATCCTTTATTTCCGAACACTGTCTAGAGCCTGTGACATTATTTTCAAGCTCTGATAACTGCTGTACTATTCTCTGCTTTTTCTTTTGAGGGCACTTAAATATTTCTAATTCCTCTTCGTCATTGTTGAACGCTCAGACAGCAACTATTGTTGTCTGTCATCTGAGTCAAAATGCATTGCGCTGCCGTTAACCGCCTGACAAGTTAGGCCCAGCGCGTCGGACATAATTTCTAAATCGTCTAAAGGGGAGCCGGTGTTCTGGTTTACCACTAAACACATTTCTTTTATTTGGTTTAAAACAAGATTTTATTCAAAGAAAATCATAGGCCTATATATATGCACACTTATAACATAGCAGCAACAAGCATTTATCTTATTTCCCAAAGGATTTCTGAAAACTTCTCAGTGCTCTCATTGGTTAGTCTGTCATGGATTATATAAGCCATCTAGCTCATTTCAATAATAAACAATAAAACATTGTGTATCTAACTGATTTACGGTAATGAAATATTGTCCTTCTAAATCATAATTTTTTTAACACTGCTACATTGTGGACAGTAGCATGAGGTACACTGTTATCACTACAACTAGTACTGTTATCACTACAACTAGTTGGCAACATTTCGTATTGACTTTTCGGTATCAGCACTTCGGGGTAACAACAATCACGTCTAAACAACATTCACAGGTATCGATCACTCCTTGTTGGCCCATGTTTCAAGTACAACAGCTGATACTACTGATTCATCGCTTGGACGAAACGCTGGTCTGAAGTCATATCTAAGAAATCCTCGATATCTAAATATCCCAGAGTCAGAAGCTTGATACTAGTGGAGTATTGCTGGCCTTCTGAATGCTTTAATTTTATCAGGTTTCCAATGCCTTCTGTTTGCATTGGAGTGACTGATAGAAGGACCCACTCAAACTCCTGTGATCTAGTCTGATTTTCACTTATGCAGCATAAATTATACGCAGAGGTATGCGTTTAGTCGATGGTAAAAAAACCACCAAAAAAACCAACCAAATCTGCGCCACGCTGATGATACAACTCCACTCACTACACGAGCCGACAGCTTCACCCACTTGAAGAGAGTTTAACACAGGGCAGATGAAACAGTGGACTGGATAGCTCAGTGGTCAGTGCTCAGAGCAACCAATGTTAAGCAGCATCAAGCGTGGCTACCAAGTGGATGGGTGACCCTTTGCGGGTTGCGCGCTTTGGCTTCAGTACTGTCCTCCAGTTCACCCAGCTGTAAATGGGTACCTTGCCCTCTTTAGGGTCAGGGAAGGTAAAGCAGCGAGGGAGAGGAGATGAGTGCCACCCTCAATATGCTGGCCCATAGAGAAGCTGAGGTCTTTGATACCTCGCTCCCCTGAGACCACTTAGGTTATGGGAAGAACACCTTTACCTTTTATCTTTTAGATGAAACAAGACGAAGATCCAGTCTCAAGCTTGGTTTAATTAAATAACTTTCAAGAAAGAGGGTGGTAGAATGGTTAAGACATTCATCTGCCTAACAAGTAAACCGTGAGGTTCTGGGTTCGATTCTCAGCCTCGCTCTTTCTTTCCAGTTTGCCGAAAAAACAAAAATCAAACTGAATGTCAAAGTCCTTCGGATGAGACTATAAACCGAACGAAACCCCGTGTGCGAACCTATGAACATCTTGCGCACACACCCGCTCTGCCTTTCAGAAGAGTAGGCCATTGTGTGCTGGTAGAAACGGTAGAAACGACAAAAAATAACCCTGCATGCACACAGGTGTCGTGTTTAGACACCATCCACGAAGTCAGACAAAAGCCAGCATGCACCCTGCTACCTGGAGATGTATGGGCTCCAGCGCCAGGTCTGACTTGCCCACAACACACTGCCTGAAAAAAATGTATTGTTGCTACCCAGTGACTCCCCAAGAAGTAAAGAGAGAAGTCAAATCAGTCCAGACACTGTCCAGAACGAAACACGAAGGGAAAAAATACAAAATTGACAAAACTAATCATTACTTCTGTTCTTTCGATCCAGAAGGACCATAGAGCCAGATCTTATCCCGGTTTCTGTAGCGTTAAGCGAACTGATGGTTTTTCACCACCCCTGTGACAGGACGCTAGTCTGTCACCAGATACTTCCCCAGCAGAGCTGGTACCCACTTGTACACCTGGGTGGAGTGAGGAAAATAGGAATAAAGTGTCTTTCCCAAGGACACAACACCGAGCCGAGCGGGGATCGAGCCCGCGACCTCTGGATCACGAGTCGACCGCCTAAACCACTCGACCACGGGTTCTTGGCAAAACTAACGATAACTTCTGTTATTGGCAAAACTAACGATAACTTCTGCTATTGGCAAAACTAACGATAACTTCTGTTATTGGCAAAACTAACGATAACTTCTGCTATTGGCAAAACTTATGATTACTTCTGTTATTGGCAAAACTAACGATAACTTCTGTTATTGGCAAAACTAACGATAACTTCTGTTATTGGCAAAACTAACGATAACTTCTGTTATTGGCAAAACTAACGATAACTTCTGCTATTGGCAAAACTTATGATTACTTCTGTTATTGGCAAAACTAACGATAACTTCTGTTATTGGCAAAACTAACGATAACTTCTGTTATTGGCAAAACTAACGATAATTTCTGTTATTGGCAAAACTAACGATAACTTCTGTTATTGGCAAAACCAATGATTACTTCTGTTATTGGCAAAACCGATGGTTACTTCTGTTTGGTTTGAAAGCCTCCTGAAAAGCTCTGGGGCTGAAGCTTCATTACAGTATCAAAAATGTGTATGCCAGACGCTATAGCCGAGTGGTTAAGACCATTAATTTTGATGTCAATCCCACTGGTCCATGAAGTCATGGGTTTGAATCTCGGCAGCAGCGCCTGGTGAATTAAGGATGGGGAATTATGATATTTATCATCTCCCAGGTCAACTTCAAGTGCAGACTTGCCAGTGCCTTAACTCCTTTTGTGTATAAAATTATGTACACATCCAGAAAATCAAATATGCATATTCAAAAAATCCTGTAAAACATGTCAGCGTTCGGTGGGTTACGGAAACACGAACATACCCAGCATGCAACCTGTACAATGAAGCGAACTGCTCTAAAAGTCGGTATGTGTCAGCTGAGGCCAGCGGGCAGACCTCCTGCAAAAAAAAAAACACCCCAAAAAAAAACAAGCACAGGAGAAGACCATCAGGCAGTAAGCACTTCACTCGGTAAGGGAACGCAGACAAACGAGATGTGTCAATTCATTCCTGAAGTCGGAATGTGGCTACCTCAATGGGGCGTAAACGGTCGCGTACGCAAAATGCACTTCAGAGCTCTAGCCGAGGAACGAAAAAGAAACCCTTTCAGAAAGAGTGCAAATAATGTCTATACTAGCGTCTCCCATGATCATTAAGTCTAAAAATAAAAGGGAGGTTATCCGACATGGACCAAACATCACCCCCCACCCCAACCCCCCGAAAAAAAAAACCCAAGAAACAAACAAAAAAACCCAACCCACCAACCAACTAAACCAACCAACCAACCAACCAACCAACCAACAAACAGCAGCAACAAACACAAAACCAAATCAAAAAGTAAAAAAAAGAAATCGGGCTTGATATTCCTAAACACGTTCTATGAATCTATTATTTATTTTTGAATTAAAAAACCACAGACATGCACTAAAAAAGAAAAACAAAAAACAAACCACCACACAACACACACACACACACACACACACACGCACACACACACACACACACACACACACAACACAACACAACACACACACACACACACACATATCAAAGACAAAAATAAAAACAAACTAAACAATCTTTAAAAAATTCACAAACCTCATCCTCTAACGTTCCCTAAACTATGATTTCGAAAAATAAAAAGGGGGAGTCCCGAACGACCACGGACGAAACAAAAACTATGATTCCTAACACTCCCCAAGCTAGGCTATCAGCTGCTGAAGACGATCATGACTTGTGTGTGTGTGTGTGAGAGAGAGAGAGAGAGAGAGAGAGAGAGAGAGAGAGAGAGAGAGAGAGAGACAACAGGCCACTCATCGGAGGAGGACTAGCCTAAGGACAG
>CM054138.1:17393821-17406321 GCA_028751875.1 Rapana venosa | reverse complement strand
TTGCCCACTTAGTTTATGGTTTTTGTTTCATTCTCTTTTAACTTTTGGTTAATATATTTTTGTTTGTGTGCGGTTTCTTTTTCTTCGTTTTGATTAGTTTGCTCGGTCTTTTTGTTTGTTTGTTTGTTTGTTGTTTTTTGCGAGAGATGGAAGTTGACTCTACCCGAGGATTGATGAGGATAGAGTGGTTTTCTGTGAATATATAAAATCTACTCTGTCAGTTTTTGCAATTCGTGCCTTGCCTTCGGTACAGTCCCCCAGTTCACCCAGCTATAAATAGGTACCTGCCTATTCTGGGTCAGGGAAGGTAAAGCAGCGAGGGAGAGGAGATGGGAGCCGCCCTAAATATGCTGGCCCCTAGAGAAACTGAAATCTCCTTATGCCAGGCTCCTCAACAACTGCATAGGTTATGGGATACCCTAAACACTTTTTTGTTTTACTTACCATAAGCTTACTACTTTTAGCGCAACCATAGGTCAAGTATGCATAGTAAGTATTCTACAGTTTATGTGTTACTGCTACACTACGCTCGTCTCTTTCCTCGGGAGTTGGGGGGGGGGTGGGGGGGGGGGGGGGGGGGGGGGGGGGGGGGTCGCTGTACTGAAAAAACACCAGCTATGTTTCTGTTAGTTGTGTGCCAATGCCTGGGTTTCAACCAAAGCTTTATGTCCATTCAGTGTTATTGTTCATCCCATTTCTTATAGGGGTTTTCATGTCTGCCCTAATCTCCTTTCCTGCTTGGACTTGGCCTATGCCTTGCAAGGTGTTTGATGCTGCATTGTTCGAAGTAGGTTACTGAATCACAAAACATTTTAAAGATGTTACAGTCTCAACAGTTTTCACCCGACTGACATCCTGTTTCTTTCTTTCCTCTCTCTCTCTTCTCTCTCTCTCTCTCTCTCTCTCTCTCTCTCTCTCTCTCTCTCTCTCTCTCTTCTTCTCTCTCCTCTCCTCTCTCTTCTCTCTCTCTCTATATTATATATATATTATATTATTATATTATATATATTATATACTTCTGATAGAGAAATCTCCAACACCAAAAGACTTGTATCACAATTTTCATAGACTTCAAAAAGGCCTTTGACAGGGTATGGCATGACGGCCTCTGGCAAGTACTCAGGCACTTCAACATTGACAACTACCTCATTGAAGTCATCAAGGCACTGTACGAGAACGCAAGAAGTGCAGTTTTCATGAACAATCACATAGGCGAGTTCTTCAAGACCACGGTTGGGGTCTGTCAGGGCTGCCTTCTTTTCACCTGTACTTTTCAACCTCTTCTCGAAAACATCATGACAGATGAAACACTGCCAAAACCACCACACTTCCATCTCCATTGGTGGAAGACCCTTTGCACCTCAGATTTTTCAGATGACATTGACCTCCCTGGGCGGCAGCAAACAAGAACTCAAAACCTCACAGATTAGTCTATCAGATCGAGCGAGCGCATACGGCATGGAGGTCAGTACAGAGAAATCAAAGATCATGGTCAACAGCGCAAGTAATGACAGCACGGAAATAAAGATGAATGGAGAAGTACTGGAAGAGGTGAGCCAATTCAAATACTTAGGCTCCATCCTAACAAAAGATGGCACATCAAACAATGAAGTGAAAGCTCGCATTGCAACAGCAACATCTGCTCTAGCCAGACTCGAGAGGATCATCAGAAGCAACAACATCAGCTTCTGCACGAAACACCACCTCTACAAATCCCTCGTGATATCTATCCTCCTATATGGCTGTGAATCATGGACTCTGTCAGCAGAGCTAGAGAGGAGAATCCAAGCACTCGAGAACAAGTGCCACAGAAGACTCCTCAAAATATCATACAAAGAACACAAGACCAACAACTATGTGAAAGAAGAAATCAAAAAGCGCGTGGGCCCCCAAGAACCTCTGCTCTCCACCATAAAGAGGAGAAAACTGATGTGGTTTGGTCACACCACAAGACACAACACCCTAGCAAAAACCATCCTGCAGGGAACAGTTGAAGGCAAGAGAAGAAGAGGCCACCAAAAGAAATCATGGGTTAACAACATCAAAGAATGGACCGCCCAACCCCTGCAACACCTTCTACTAGCCACACAAGATGGTGAAGCATGGAAAAAGATCTCTGTCGCGTCTTCTCTCATGTCCCCCCTACGTCCTTTGAGACATGGGACTGAGTGAGTGAGTGATATATATATGTATACATTATATTATATATATATATATTATATATTATATATATATATATATATATATATATATAATATAAAGGGCAGAAAATCGGAGGAAGAGAAGGATCAAGGCTATTAGATCTATACCTGGAGGAGAAGAAATTTACGAGTATGCCTAAGTGAGCCAGCCAGGGCACTGAATCACTCCTTTGATTAATTGAGGGAAACAAACAACCTTAAAGCTCCCCGAAGTGGGAATGCGGCTACCTTAGTTGTGGGTTAAAAATTTAAAAAAACCGGCTAGAGACGTAAAATCTCACCATTGGGGAATCTGGAGTACTAACTAAGGAACAAGGGGGAAGGGGAGTGTGTGTGTGTGTGTGGGGGGGGGGGGGGGGGGGGGGGGGGAGGGGGGGACCCCCAACAACTTAAAGCAATATTTTAGACAGACCTTAGTCCCGGGATTTAGGCTACACACCGGTATTAAAAAATCACTCTTTTCCTTCTGTTTTTCTATGTAACTCTTATATTCATACCGCACGCACTAAGGCATCCACAGAAATAAAAACCACTTTTTGTGAAAGACTAGCCTCTGACTCAAAACTCATGTGATTTTGAACAAATTTGGTAGGTTTGAAATTTTTTTTATTTTTCAGCAAACACTGAACCCCCTCAGTCCTTTGTCGTCTGCTAGCTTCCTTACCGCAATATGCATGCGCGGGGTCAACGCTGTAGGAATACAGGCAAACCTCATTTGATGGTTATTTCCAACTTTCTCGTGACTACCTGGTATCGCTCTATGTCCTCAATCCAAAAACCAAGTGCACAGTGCATCATTTCATGCTTTAAAAAATCTGTGAAAATCACCAACAGTTTTTTCCACTCGCACTCTATAGAAGATACTACTTGACCCCCAAATTAATACCGGTGTGTAGCCTTAATCAAGGCACTAACGGGTATGCCAGGTCTGCACACTGTGCATTGACCGAGAAAGGTTGGAAATTACTCCTCCCCCCTCCTCCCCCCCCCTTCCCCCCTTTAATACACTAGACGCCCGCTGCCGAGATTCAAACCCATGACTCCATGGACCTACGAGACTGAAAGCCAAAAGCATTTTCCACTCAGCTATAGGGATGTCTGGCTGTCATGTTTTTAATTTTTTAATTTTCATACCACTTTTAAATCGCGGCAGATTTCTCTGCGTGAAATTCGGGCCGCTATCCTCGAGGAGAGCGCGTCGCCACAAGAACAGCGCCACCCATTATTTTTCTTTTCCTGTCTGCAACTTATTTTGTTTCCTTATCAGAATGGCTTTTTTCTACAAAATTTTGCCAGGGACAACTCTCTTGTCGCCGTGGGTTCTTTTACGCGTGCTAAATAATTGTATGTAACACACGGGATATCGGGTTCTGGTCTCATCCGAAAAACTAGCACCCAGACCACCGTTTGTGAATAGGGGAAAAATTTTTGGCCCAAACGGGGAACGAACCACCACACACTTCCGACCCATACTTTTTTTTGTTGTTGCTATCTTAGGCAGGCGCGTTACCTCTAGACCACCGATCCCCTTTTCCACTTAGCTCCGGTGGTGTCTGTCGATCACATAATACAACAGTCTACATACAATGTCATTTTCTCTCTTGAGATAGAAAGAAAAAATACTACTACAATAATGGACAAAACTTACAGTTTTACTACCGACACGAAACACGCTGTACACAGTACAGGGTCATTTTTGCTGGCCTGCCTGCCTGCCTTCCTGCTTGCCAACAACCCAAACACAGTGCTCAGTTCGTGCGAGCTGCTGAGCAAACTGTCTGTATAGTTGAGCCATTATCCCTAAAGCGTCTAATCCGCACAAATGGACTGGCGAGAGGACCAGACGCCCAAACAAAAGTCTTAGCCTCGCGCCAAATGATTGTGTGGTGTAGGGCCTCCTTATATGTTACCTGTCTGCCTGCGCAGCGAGCGCTACCCTGTGTTTTAAGGTAGCGTTTACATCTTCACTCGACAAAGACCCCAGACGAACTGGTTATCTTTTATGTGTGTGTGTGTGTGTGTGCGCGTGCGTGTGTGCGTGTGTGCGTGCGTGTGTGTGTGTGTGTGTGTGTGTGACACTTTGGGTGGTTTTTTGGTTGAGTTTTTTTGGGGGATGGGGATTTCTTGTTGTTTTGGTTTGGGGTTGGGGTTTTTTTGTTGTTGGTTTGTTTGTTGTTGTGGTTTTTGGGGGTTTGTTTGTTGGTTTTTTGGTGTTGTTTTTTGTTGTTGTTGTTTGTTTGTTGTTGTTGGTTTTTGTCTTGTGTGTGTGTGTGTTGTTGTGTTGTTGTTTTTTTGGGGGGAATTTAACGAAGAAGAGACATTTTCAAAAGACAATTCGTTTTTGCTTTTGTTCTACAATTGGAGTAACCCCTTCGACACAAATCTTATTTAAGGATATACGCAAGCACATACCCACGTGCCCCGGTTTTGACTGTACATTTGCGTTAGCTTACACACACACACACACACACACACACACACACACACGAGAGTGTTGATAAAAGAAATGCACTGAAGTTGGAACAAAACCATCCAAAAGCGAAAATGACACAAGTAGAGGCAGAATGAAAAAAACAGACAAATACTCGAGAATAGAGATTTGGAAAGACAAAATTGATGCATCCACTGCAAAAAATCAACAAAAAACACACACAAAAAACCACCAACAAAACTCAGCTGAAAACCCTGGTGAATACATGAAACTACCATTTCCCCAAATCGAATCAAATACACACTCCTTTCCTTAAGTCCAAAGTTAAGATATGAACTATATTACACCACCAATCCGATAAACTGGGCCAAAATGGGATCCATAATCTAGAAGTAACGCACCTGCCTAGAAAGCAAAAAATCCGGGTTCGAAGAGTGTGGTGGTTCGATCCCCGTTTGTGCCAGAAACTTTTCCCCCATTCACTAGACCGTGAGTGGTGGTCTGGGTGCTAGTCTTTAGGATGAGACAATACACCGAGGTCCTGTGTGTAACATGCATTTAGCGCACGTAAAAGAACCACGGCAACAAGAGAATTGTCCCTGGCAAAATTCTGTAGAAAAAAAGTCACTCTATTAGGGAAACAAAATAAATACACATGCAAACAGGAAAAGAACAAAAAGATGAATGGCGCTGCTCTTGTGGCGACGCGCTCTCCCCCCGGGGTAGGCAGTCCGTCCGAATTTCGGGAAGAGAAATCCGCCGTGACTTAAAGTGGTATAAATACGAAACAATAGAACAGAATACAATACAATACAATACTTTACAAAGCTTTCCACTAATACCCCTTAGTAGAGGTTTGTAAAAGTATAATTTGATATTTGTCAACACACACACACACACACACATATATATATATATATATATATATATATATATATATATATATATATATATATATATATATATATATTCTAATAATAATAATAATAATAATAATAATAACAATAATAATAATAATGTATGGAATTTATATAGCGCTGAATCTTGTAAAGCAACAAATCAAAGCGCTCAGATGACACTTTTTTATGCGTGTGTATGCGGTTTTTTTTAATTTTGTCATCTGTTCCCACCGGCACACAATGGCCTACTCTTTCGAACAGCGGAACAGGATTTAACGTGTGCGCAAGATGTTCTGCATGCGTTCGCACTCGGGGCCTCGGTTTATAGTCTCATCTGAAGGTTGAGAGGTAGAGGTTTGTCAAGGTATAACATTATATTTATCAACACACACACACACACACACACACATATATATATATATATATATTATATATATATATATATATATATATATATATATATATATATATATATATATATATATATATATATATATATATATATATATATATATATATAGTTCCAGTTCCGAGATGATTTGATTTTCATCAGGTAGGCATGCGCGGCACTGCAAATTCTGTGCAGAATTTTCTCCAACCTGACAAATCGCCAATCATTCCTTTCAAGAGTACAGTCAGATAGAAAAGTTAAAATGCTACCTAACCCTCCATTAACTAAACTATCACTTACAGCTTGTTCAGTTAAACAGAATGTTGTCAACAGCGCTGAGTCAAAATGAGTGTCCCTCTAATCTAAACTCTCTCTCTCTCGATCTCTCTCTCTCTCCTCTCTCTCTCTCTCTCTCTCGCTCTCTCTCTCTCTCTCTCTCTCTCTCTCTCGCTCTCTCTCTCTCTCTCCCTCTCGCTCTCTCGCTCTCTCTCTCTCTCTCGCTCTCTCTCTGTCTGTCCGTCTGTCTATCTCCTCTCTGTCTGTCTGCCTGCCTCTCTGTCTGTCTGTCTGTCTCTCCCTCTCTCTGTCTCTCTCTCTCTCTCTCTCTCTCTCTCTCTCCCTCTCTCTCTCTCTCTCTCTCTCTCTCTCTCTCTCTCTCTCTCTCTCTCTCTCTCTCTTGTCTTGTCTTGTCTTTTCTTCTCTGTTATTAGCCCGAGAATTACAACTAACAAAAAATGATAAGCAGCATAGAGGCAAACAAACAGCTCTCACCTCCCCTAAGGGCTTGTACACAAACAAACCAATCACCCCTTTTAAAAAAAATTTTTTTTTTTTTTTTTTTTTTTTTTTTTTTTTTTTTTTTAAAAAAATTTTTTTTTTTTTTTTTTTTTTTTTTCCTTTCCCCGGTTTTTTTTTCCAAATTTTTTTTTTTCCCCCCCCCCCTTTTTTTTGTTTTTCTTTTAAAATAAAATAAATTTTTTAAAAACCAAAAAAATTACCCAAAATTTTAAAAAAATATTTAAAAAATTTTCATTTAAAAATATTATTCAAACAGCAACAATCAAATATTCATTATTATATTCGTTCGTTCTCGGACTTTTATTTTCTCTGGTCCGGTTGAATTTTTCAATTTCTAAACCTATCTATAATCCCCATTTTCCCTTTCAAGGACATCTGTTAAAATTTCTCTTTTCTTAACTCTATATTTAGCTTGTTTTTAAAGAATTGTAAGTGATAAATGATTTCTTTAATTAAGTTCTTCCTGTTTGTTTCTCATTCCTCGCCTATTCCCTACTCTTTTCTCCACCTCTCGCCTCTTCCTTCCTGTGGTCTGGTTTGTCTTTCTTCTCTTTTGCCGAGTTGTCATACAATAATGTTAAGCGCTGAGCAAAAAGCTCTTACTTTTTGGCTTGTCCCCATCTCTCGGTTCGTTCCTTTCACTCCTCTTCCTCCTGAAACTCTTCTTCCCTTCGTTTCGCCCTCACTCTTTCGTTTCCCTGGTGTTTGTTTTCTTCTGGTGTATGCGGGAAGTAAATTACAAAGTATAACGCTTAGTCAATACAGTCCTCCACTCCTAAGGCTTGACCAACATTTCACAACAAGATATCGTTATGAAGTCCTAGTATAGCAAAAGAGAATAGGAAAAAAATAAAAGGATGAGGAGGAAGAGAGAGAGGAAAGAAGGGGAATAAGTGGAAGGGTGAAAGAAAAAAAAGATAACCAGAAAGAGAGAGTGAGAGGAAGGGAAAGGAAGATGAGAAAGGAAAAAGATAGAGAGAAAGAGGAAGAAGATAGCGAAAGTAGAAGAGAGAGAGAGTAGGAGAGTGAGAGAGAGAGATGAGGAGAGAGAAAAAGGAAGAGTGGAAAGAAGTGAGAGAGAAAGTAGTGAGAGAGAAAGAGGAAGGAGAGAAGGGGGAAGAGAAAAGGAGAGAGGAAAGAGAGAGAAGAGAGTGAAGAGTGAGTGAAAGATTGAGAGATGAGAGAGAGAGAGAAAGAGGAGAGAGAGAGGAGAAGAGAGGAGAGGGGAGAGAGAGAGAAGATGGAGAGGTGAGGGGAGGAAAGGAGAGAGATTTGGAGATGAAAAGAGAGGAGGAAAGAGAGAGGAAAGAGAAGTGAGAGAGAGAAAGAGGAGAGAGAGAAAGAGAGAGAGGAGAGAGAGAAAAAGGAGAGAGAGAGAGGAGAGAGAGAAAGAGAAAAGTGAAGAGAGAGAAGGGAAAGAGAGAGAGGAGAGAGAGAGGAGAAAGAGAGAGAGAGAGGAGAGAGAGGAGAGGAAGTGAGAGAGAAGAGAAAGAGAGAGGAGAGAGAGAGAAAGAGAGAGAAAAAGAGAGAGAGAGAAAAGAGAGAGAGAGAGAAAGAGGAGGGGGAGGAGAAAGAGAAAAAAGAGAGGAGAGAGAAAGAGAGAGAAAAGAGTAGAGAGAGAGGAGAGGAGAGAGAGAAAGTGAGGAGAGAGAAAAAGAGAGAGAGAGAGAAAAAGAAAGAGAGAGAGTGAGGAGATGAGAGGGGAGAAGAGAGAGGGGGAGAAAAGGAGAGAGATTGAGAGAAAGGAGAGGGAGAGAGAGAGAAAGAGAGAGAGAGAGAGAGAGAGAGGGAGAAAGAGAGAGAAAAAAGAGAGAAGAGAGAGAGAAGGAGAGAGAGAAAGGGGAAAGGGGAGAGAGGAGAAAGAGAGAGAGAGAAGGAGAGAGAAAGAGAGAGAGGAGAAGAGAAAAGGAGAAAAAGAGAGAGAGAGAGAAGAGAGAGAGAGAGGAAAGAGAAGAGAGAGAGAAAGAGAGGAGAGGAAAGAGGAGAGAGAGAAAGAGAAGAGAAGAAGGAGAGAGAAAGAGAGGAGAGGAGAGAGATAGAGAGAAAGAGAGAGAGGGGAGGAAGAGAGAAAGAGAAGGGGAGAAGGAGAGGAGAGAAGAAGAGAGGAGAGAAGGAGGGGAGAGAGGAGAGAAAAGAGAGAGAGAGAGAGAAGAAGGGGAAGAGAGAAAGATGGAGAGAAAGAGAGAGAGAGAAGATAGTGAGGGAGGAGAGAGAAAGAGAGAGGAGAGAGAGAGTGGGAGAGAAAGAAAAGAGAGAGAGGAGATGAGAGAAGAGAGGGAGAGAGAGAGAGAGGAGGAGAAAGATGAGGAGGAGAGAGAAAGAGAGAGGGGGGAGAGAGAGAGAGAGAGGGGAGAAGAGAAAAAGAGAGGAAAGAGAAAAGAGAGAGAAGAGAGGAGAGAGAGGAGAAAAGTCGAGAGAAGAGAATGAGAGAAGAGAAAAAGAAGAGGGGAAAAGAGAAAGAGAAAAGGGGAGATGGAGAGAGAAAAAGATAAGAAAGAAAGAGAGAGAGAGAGAGGAAGAGAGAAGAAGAGAAAGAAAGAAGAAAAGAGGGGGAGAGAAAGAGAAAAGAATTGAGAGAGATGAGAGAGAAGAGTGAGGAAAAGGAAAGAAGAGAGAGAGAGAGAGAGAGAAGAGAAAGAAGAGAGAGTAGAAAGAGAGAGAAGAGAGGAGAGAAAGAAAGAGAGAGAATGAAAGAGAGAGAAAGAGAAAGAGAGGATGAGAGAAAAGGAGGAGAGATTGAGAGAAAGAAAAGAAGAGAGGAGAAGTGAGAGAGAAAAGCGGGGGAGTGAGAGAAATGAGAGAGAGGAGGAGAGAGAGAAAGAGAGAGAGAAAGATGAGAGAGAAAGAATTAGAAAAGAGAAAGAGAAGAAAGAGAGAGAGAAAGAAAGAGAAGGAGAGGAGAGAGAGAAAGGGAAAAGAGATGACAAAGGGGAAAAGTGAGAGAAAGAGAGAAAGAAAAAGAGAGAGAGAAAGAGAGAGAGAAAGAAAAGAGAGAGGAGATAGAGAAGAAAAAGAGAAGAGAAGAAAAAGAGAAAAAAAAAAAGAGAGAGAGAGAAGAGAGAGAAGAGAGGAAAAAGAAAGAGAAGAAAGAGAGAAGAGTAGAGAGAGAGAGAGAGGATAGAGAGAATGAGAAAGGTATAGAGAAAGAGAGATGAGAAGAGAGAGAGAGAGAATGAGAAAGAGAGAGAAAGAGAGAAGAGAGGAAATGAGAGAGAGAGAGAGAGAGAGAGAGAGGGAGGAGAGAGGAGGAGAGAGAGATAGGAGAGGAGAAGAGAGAAAGAGAGAGAGAGAGAGGAGAGAGAGGGAAAAGACGAGGAGGAGAGAGAGAGAGAGAGAAAAAAGTGAGAGAGAGAGAGAGAGAGAAAGAGGAGAGAGAGAGATGGGGGGGAAAGAGAGAGAGAGAGAAGAGAGAGAGAAGTGGGAGAAGGAGAGAGAAAGACGAGAGAAGATAGAGAGAGAGAGGAGAAAGAGAGAAGAGAGAGAGAGAGAGGAGAAAGAGAGAGAGAGGAAAGAGAGGGGAGAGAGGTGAGAGAAGAGGGATGAGAGAAAGAGAGAGAGAGAGAGAGAGGAGAGAAGGAGAGAGAGAGAGAGAAAGAAGAAGAGAGGGGAGAGAGAGAGAAAGAGAGGGAGAGAGAGAGAGAGAGGAGTGAGAGGAGAGAAGAGAGAAAAAGAGAGAGGGGAGAGAGTAGAGAAAGAGAGGGAGAGGAGAGAAAGAAGAGAGGGGAAGGGGAAAGAGAAGAAAGAGGGGAGAAGAAAGGGGGAAAAGAGGAGAGAGAGAAAAAGGGAGAGGGGGAAAGAGAAGAGAAGAAAGAGAGAGAGAAAGAGAGAGAGAGAAAGTGAGAGAGAGAGATAGAGAAGAGAGAGAGAGAGAGGAAAGATGGGAGAGAGAGGGGAGAGAGAGAGAGAAGTGAAGGGGAAAAGATGGAGAGAGAGAAGAGGGGGAGAAAGAGAGAGAGGATGAGAAGAGAGAGAGAGGAAGTGAAAAAGAGATGAGAGGAGAGAGAGAGAGGAAAAGGAGAGAGAGAGATGAGGGGAGAGAAGAGGAGAAAGAAGAGGGAAAGAGGAGAGAGAGAGAGAGAGAGAGAAAAAAGGAGAGAGAGAAAGAGAGAGAGAGAGATAGAGAAAAGGAGGATGAGAGAAAGAGAGTGAGAGGAGAGGATGAGAGTGGAGAAGAGAGAGAGAGAGAGGAGAGAAGAGGAAAGAGTGAGGAGAGAGAAAGAAGAAAAGAGAGAGGAGAGGAAAGAGAGGGAGAGAGAGAAAGAGGAGAGAGTGAGAGAGAGAGAGAGAGATAGAGAGGAAGAAGAGGAGAGAAGAGATGAGGGAGGAGGAGAGTGAGAAAAGAAAAGAGAGAGTGAGGAGAGAGGAGAGAGAGAGAGAGGGGAGAGAGAGAAAGAAAGAAAAGGGGAGAGAGAGGGAGAGAGAGAGAGATAGAGAGATAAAGAGAGATAAAGAGAGATAAAGAGAGATAGAGTAACAGAGAGAGAGAGAGAGCGAGCGTTGCCAACTAAAAAATGAAACGTTAGCTTGAAATAGATACGTCTGACTTAATCGAGATAGCTGTGATTAAAAGTAAAGGTGTCCCATATCCTATGTGATCGTAGGAGAGCGAGGCATCAGAGACCTCAGCTTCTCTAGGGGGCCAGCATATTGAGGGCGGCGCCCATCTCCTCTCCCTCGCTGCTTTACCTTCCCTGACCCTAAAGAGGGCAAGGTACCCATTTACAGCTGGGTGAACTCGGGGACTGTACTGAAGCCAAAGCGCGGCAAACGGTCACCCATCCAATTGGTAACCATTCTCGATGCTGCTTTACCTTGGCTGGGGGAAAGCGAGTGCTCTGACCACTGAGCTATCCTGTCCCCTAGCTGTTATTAGATCTTTAATTCTTTTCTGTTTCCTTTTTTTTTCGTTCCTCGGCCAAGAGCTCTGAGGCTTAGGTAGCCGCATTCCGACTTCAGGGGATGAAGGTCCTTAACTCGAGTTCTGTTTAGATTCAAATTTTTCTCAGATGAAATAAACCTTAACAACACACTTACATAGACGCACGTGCACACACACACACACACACACACACACACAACACACACACACACACCACACACACACCACACACACACACACACACACCAGAGTGGAAAATGTTCTTGGCCAATAAACCTTCTCAAGGAGAATTAGTAGTAACTCAAACTTAGGTAGAGATGATATATATTTTTTTTTAATGTTCTGAACTCCAACACAGTACAGCCCCGCACTAATGATTATGTGGCTATATACGATTTATATTATATATATATATATATATATATATATATATATATATATATATATTATATATATTATATATATATTTATCTATATATCAGCAAAATGAAAAAAGACACCAAAAAGATTAGCAGCCTGGATACAAACCAACAAATAATCACCCAGCTCATCAGTAGTTCCACAAATTAATCTGAGCACACCATCAAGATGAAGGGAGATAATACCTCACAGGAGATGAGGATTCTGAGCAGGCGTAAACTGACCAAGGGGATAATAATAGAAAGAAAAGTACCCTGGACACAATCCGACAAGAAGGATAAGATTATCAATCACTAAACTGGGATGATCTGCCCGAATCATTCTCCGTGGATGAAGACTGTCGCCACACAGGGAACAAACCTACTTGTTGCTAGGGTTGGTCCCGGTACAGATTTGTAATCGCTCTCCTTATCCCCCCCCCCCCCCCCCCCCCCCCCCCCCCCCCACCCCCAACCCCCTCCCACTCCCGCTCCCCTACAAA
>CM054138.1:17338821-17388821 GCA_028751875.1 Rapana venosa | reverse complement strand
ATTGTTTTTCATCCATAACAAATACTTGACATGATTCATCAAAGCAAGGAAAACAACATCCTCAGATTTCAGAGGAAAACGTTGATATGATTATTATGAGATCTTAATCATTCATACTTGATCCTGTGCATGTGTTGTTGATAATACAGTAAAGGGGAGGAGGGTTAAGGTATTGGCAGGTCTGCATATTTGGACTACAGGTCTGTTGCACGTTAGAACAGATTATCAACTTAAATACAGAAAAAAGAAAATTAGCCATAGAAATATTTTACCATTTCTTTTTTCTTCTTCTTATTTTCACATCTTATTTTTCAGATCATTCGTCCTAATTTTGAAATGATACATGTGTGTTTTCTCCCCCCCCCCCTCTCTCTCTCTCTCTCTCAACACACACAAACGCGTGCGCGCGAAGGATGACTGTATTTTGATTTGTCTCTGCAAGATATAGCGCTATATAAATTCCATTTGTATTATTATTATTATTATTTTCACGTTTGTGACTGGTCTCGTGAGTGCTTATTTCCAGGGATGCTTATAGCGAGTGGGTAAGAGTGTTCGATTTTCATCCTGTGGGTCCAAGAAGTTGTGGTTCGAATCCTGTCAGCAACATCTACCGGATTAAAAATGGAGAATTTTTTTTTATACAAAATTTCGGGTCAACTTACAGTTGACTGTCAGTTTCTTAATTTTCTTCGTGTATACATCTATACATACACATGCAGAAACTCAACTATGCACGTTAACAATTCAGTAATTCTGCTAGCGCTTAGGGAAGCATGTACATACCTAGCATATACCATGTGCCTGGGGAGGGATCATTTCACGTTTACATCCCTACCGACCTCAAAAGCCATATCAGGGCTATCATCTCATTCAGTTTCAGGGGCATCAGTAACAACATTCGCTTCTAGTTCAATATCAACATCTCATAATCGTTTCCAAATGTCCAACACCATCAATCTGAAGAACATTAAAATTGCTAAGTATGTTACTTAGTTCATTGCCAACTGTCCCCATTTTATTCCTCATCCCTAGTCGCCCGCATTACTCCACAGTAGGGTAATGAAACGCAGATTAAATATGAAATTTTCATAGGCCAGTATCACTGCAGTATACGCATCCTATGCCCTTCCCAGCTTTTGCAATATCGCAACCTGGTCTCCAAAACAATACGTAAAATGCAGGGTTTAGTCATGTACTTGTTACTTGGCTGACTAATCGACTGGACAAAAAGGTAGAACAGTAAGCATAGCTCAGAATCTGTAAAAAGTGAATAACTATATGTGATGGTACTAGGATTACACAAGGCAGTTTATGGAATTTGCAGTACACATATTCTTAGCATCAGGACAATCAAGAAGAGGGTAAAGATGGAAGCTATCGTTATTCCGTTGTTACAACAGTGGTGCAAGGATCATACCAACGCCGAGGAAGATATCAGCGAAATTGATTAATGAAATCGCTACCTAAAAACACATAAAAGTTTTCGCACAATTCACAGGTGTGTCCCGATTTAGAAACACGAAGCTCTGACCGCATGGGAGATAATCTAATCACCGCCCCGTCACACATTTATCTCGAAAGAGCCCTCCCCTCCCCACGCCACCCTACCCCACCCCCACATCCAAACAGGGGTACCTGGAGAGGGGTGATGACTTCTTCAGGTTTCCCAGGAGACACAGCCTGGAAACTTCAGTGCAGCATCGCCCTGACGACTGACTCCTCGGGGAATCAAAAGAAAAGAGGGGAAGAGGGGATAAGAAGAGACTGATTATTTCAAGGCGCTAGCAGAAGGACCCTTCTCTTCATCCACACTTCACTATCAGAACAATAATTATCATACTGTGATTTGGTTGTCTGGAGGCCAAGCGCCAGAGGTTCCAATTCCGACAACAGCCGACCTTTCACTTCAGTCCACACGACAACGCTAGTCTGATCAAACAACAGCTACAACAACAACAACAACAACAAATCACAGATAATTACAAAGTGACGGACGCTATAGCCGAGTGGTTAAGACCGATTGTTTTCAAGGTGGCAGGATGGTTAAGACGTTTGCCTGCCAACAAGTCAACCGTGAGGTTCTGGGTTCGATTCCCAGCCACGCCCTTTCTTCCCAGTTTGACCCAAAAAAATCGAACTGAATGTCAAAGTCCTTTGGATGAGACTATAAACCGAGGCCCCGTGTGCGAACGCATGCAGAACATCTTGCGCACACGTTAAATCCTGTTCCGCTTTTCGAAAGAGTAGGCCATTGTGTGCCGGTGGGAACAGATGACAAAATTGACAAAACCGCATACACACGGGGACTGGCTGTAAAAAAGCACATGAGTGCTTATTCCATTATCCTCGATGTTTAAAGAAAAAGTCATCTGAGCGCTTTGATTTGTTGCTTTACAAGATTCAGCGCTATATAAATTCCATACATTATTATTATTATTATTATTATTATTAGTAGTAGTAGTAGTAGTAGTAGTAGTAGTAGTAGTAGTAGTAGTAGTAGTAGTAGTAGTAATATGGGTGCATGATGTCGTAGATTCGAACCTCAGTGACGTCTGGGGAATTAATTTAAGGGTTGGGGGATTTTTACGATCTCCCAGATTAAATTTCAAGTGCAGACCTGCCAGAGCCTTTATTCTCTTCGTGTATATACATAACACCTGCAGAAGATCAAATAATTATACACGTTAAGGATCCCGTAACTCATGTCAGTGTTCGGTGGGTTACGGAAACACGAGCATGCCCAGCATACATCCCCGAAGTCGAAATGCGGTTACCTTAATGATGGACAAAACGGTCGCATACGCGACATCTCACCATTGGTGAACCTCGGTGCTCTAGCTTCTAGGGACGGGGATAGCCTAGTGGTCAGAACATTGCGCTCGCAATCTGACGACCCGGGTTCGATTCCCGTTCAAGGGGATATTTTCCCCCTGGAGTTCACATCAGTGCAAGACTCCACTCTCCCCAAAAGTCCTTCGGATGAGACTATAAACCGAGGTGGTCCCGTGTGCGAACGCACGCCGAACATCTTGCACACACGTTAAATCCTGTTCCGCTTTTCGTAAGAGTAGGCCATTGTGTGCCGGTGGGAACAGATGACATACTTTACAAAACTGCATACACACGGGGACTAGATGTAAAAAAAAAGCACATGAGTGCTTATTTCATTATCCTCGATATAAAAGAATAAATAAATAAATAGCTGAAGAACGAAAACCAAATCCAAATCAATGAGGTTTTGTGTGTGGTAAACAGCTGGCACCCAGAAGAGAGCACACTTCATTAGAGATGTGCCCGGCCAAAAAAGTCACAGTGTTGAAAAATTAAAGCTCTTGCGATACACAAATAAACACACACGCACGTACGCGCACTGGAAGAAAAGGACGCCAAGAAGACGTTTCTTACTATGTCGATATACTGTCCAGAAAAGAGTTGCTCAAATTTCGCTCAGAGAAATCTGCCGCCACCTTATATCATATAATACCAAATATAACAAACGAATGAACAGACGAGATATAAAAAAACCCAATATTAACGTTAAATAACATTTCAAAAAGTATTGTGAGAAGCTGGCAGAAGAGAAATCTCTCTTTTTTACTTCACGATCAGAACAATGCATTAAACATTTTTTTCTTCCTTAATATGGTGAGATTTATGGGTATGCGACCGTTCTCTCTCTCTCTCTCTCTCTCTCTCTCTCTCTCTCTCTCTCTCTCTCTCTCTCTCTCCTCTCTCTCGCTCTCTCTCCCAACCATTTAGGTAGCCGCATTCTGACTTCGTAGATAATTAATTAAACATATAAAGATGAACAGTCAGAATACCATGTTCTGGTGCAAATCTCAGAAATCGTAGATTCGAACACACAACACCGTTCTCAGCACACTACACTGCTCAACAGCTTAACCAACACGATATACCCGACACAAACAGCACAGCTAACAGGTCACTGACTGATGATAAGCAGCACACTGTCATACAATTATTACCCCTTAACTCACCCCAAACCCTGTAGTCAACTGTATAAAAGCCACAGCGGTTCTAGTGTCATCATTAAATACCCTCCCCCTACTAAACGCTTGATGCTTTAAGTACAAAGATGGACACTTAAGTCATCAGTGTTAAGCTTCTTTTAAACCATCTTCTACCTCAGGGTCTGTTATCAGTTAACTCACCCAAACCGTGTCAAAGGTTTAACATCCACTGCTGTGGGTTAGTGCCATCATTTTTAACTACTCCACCACTCGTGCTTCTCAGCTTGAAGTACTAGGTGGGACACTTCACATTATCATCCTTAAAGCTTCTTCGCTTTAGGCCTAACCATCTTCTACTCAGAATTTCAGTCTTCTATCCACGATGTGCTTGTCTTCTGCTGAAGAGCCTAAGGGTTGGACTTTGACATTCCCAGGAATCCTTGTCATCATGGGAGTGAAGCTCTCCAGCCAGTAGTGTGTCTGTCTGTCTGTCTGTCTGACTGTCTGACTGCTTGGGTGGTGGTGGGATGGAGACGGTTAATTTGTAGGACTTGGTTGGCTTTGTGGCACTGGTGTTTGGGAAGTGTCAGATTTACGAAGTCTAAGGTGTCGGATTTATGAAGTCTTGGGTACGGTAAAGTTTGTGAAGTGGTTAGTTTGAACTGTTGACCGACGCTTTTGGCGGAGTGGTTGTTTAAAATGTGTATGTAACTGGTCCATGAAGCCGCGGGTTCGAATCTCGGTAGCAGTATCTGGTGAATTATAAGGGTGGAGATTTTTTTTTTAATGATCTTCCAGATCAGCTTTAAAGTGCAAACCTGCATGTGCCTTAATTTGATTTTTGATTCAATTTTAATTTATTCTTTTATTTCGAGGAGAACGGAATAAGCACATCTATCGTGTGTATACGCATGCAGAAGATCAAAATTTAAAATGCACGTTTGTATGATTATGTGAATATGTATGACTTTCTGAATAAGAGAAACTGTTTAAACAAAATATGCACGTTTAAGTTCCCCTAATTCATGTCAGCGTTAACCAGTGGGTTACGGAAACACGAACATACTCAGCATGCATCCTATACAACAACACAAAAATGAGCTGCCCTGAAATCGGAATGTGTTGGCTTGGGCAAACAGGCAGACCTCCTGCAGGGTTACAAGCGCAGGACAAGACCAGACACTAGACTATCCATTCCACCGGGTTAAAAAACACAGACAAGAGGAGAAAAGAACAGCATCAAAAGGATGTGTGTGTGTCTGTGTCTATGTGTACACGTGCACGCGCGTACATGTGTGTGTGAGTGTGTATGTGTGTGTGTATGTGTGCGCGCGCGTGTGTGTGTGTGTATGGTGTGTGTGTGTGTGTGCGCGCGCGCGCGCGCGCGCGCGCGTGTGTGTGTGTGTGTGTGTGTGTGTGTGTGTGTGTGTGTGTGTGTATTAATATACGAGTTTGTACACCGACGTTCATGGACATCTACATGCAAATGTGCCTGCTCACATTCTGATACTCAAGAAAAAAGACAAAGAAGTTTGGGTTTTTTTCATTTTGATTTTGATTTGACTATATTAGAGTCCCAACGGCGTTGTCCGATTTAGGAACAACCAGCCACCATACCTGTCAAGGACGATACTTTAGATACTAGAACACACTCTAAACTGTTATTTATTTATTTATTCATTCATTTATTGACTTATTTCTTTCTTTTGTGTTGGGCAGATGATGACAATTCTCTCCCACGCTGCACCGAAGGTGAATGCGCTGGGCCTGACTTGTCAGGCGCTTAACGGCAGCGCAATGCTTTCTCGCTCACATTATGACAAAGACAACAGTAGTTGCTGTCTAAGCTTTTGGACAAAGAAGAAGATGGACAGGGGCAGTCTCTGTGGTTTATTTATTATTTATGTATTTATTATTCATTTGTTTGTTTGTTTATTAATAATAATAATAATAATAATAATAATAATGTATGGAATTTATATAGCGCTGAATCTTGTAAAGCAACAAATCAAAGCGCTCATTATTCATTTATTTATTTGATTTTTTCCTGTCATTTCGAGGATAATGGAATAAGCACTCATGTGCTTTATTATTTTTACATCCAATCTCTGTTTGTATGCAGTTTTGTCAATTTTGTCATCCATTCCCATCAACACACAATGGCCTTACTCTTCCGAAAAACGGAATGCTTTTCACAGGGTTTTTTTGTGTGTGTGTGTGTGTGGTGGTGTGGGTTTTTGTTGTGTGGTGTGGTGGTGCTGCGGTGCTGTGGTTGTGTTGTTTTGGTGGGGGGTGTTGCGCGCGCGTGTGTGTGTGCAAGATGTTCTGCGGCGTTCGCCCGGGGGACCTCGGTTTATAGTCTCACCCGAAGGACTTTTTGGGGAGGGGAGTGGAGTCGGCACTGATGTTATTAACCCGGGGGAAGACGCAGGGACGTGCTTTTTCCCCACACTCCACGAGCTTTTTGGGCCCCTGGGAGGTGGATCGGCCAGATCCACTTCTCTGAGTGTCTCATGTAGGGGGAAAAGGACTAGGCTCACCGGTGTTAATTTGGGGGGGTCTGTAGTATCTTGAAAGGTGCGATGGGAAAAAAAAAAATGTTGGGTTTTTCCCGATTTTTTTTTAAGCATAAAAAAAATGGACGTGCACTTGTTTTTAGGGATTGAGGAAAAGAGCAACCCAGGCGTCAGGGAAAGTTGGAAATAACATCAATTAGGTTCCTGTTTTCCCTACAGCTTTTGACCCCGCGCTGCATATTGCGGGGAAAAGGGAAAAGTAGCAGCGACAAGGATAAGGGGGTAAGTGTTTGCTAAAAAATTTTAAAATTAAAAACTACCAAAATTTGTTCAAAAACCGTGAGTTTTGAGTCAAAAGCTGTTTTTTAAAAAAAAAAGGGGGTTTTTTATTCCTGGGGATCCTTAAGACGTGCGGTATGAATATAAGAGTCAATAGAAAAAAAAAAGGGAAAAGAGTGTATTTAATCCCAGTGTGCAGCCTATAGCACTGTTCTTTGTCTGGCTCCCAGCTTCCCAAGGGCCTGACTGGTTTCTTTTTGGTGGCCTATGCGGAGGTCTGTCAAGTCCAAAGTGGAACTTGTGGCAGGGAAAAGCCATAAATGACCACGTCCCCTGCTTTTAAAAGAAAAGCCTTTAGGCCCGAAAGGTATGATTTGCAATCTGTGGTTAATTTTTGAGTCTCGGGGAAGAGAGAGAGAGAAAAAGAGAGAGAGAGAGAGAGAGGGAGAGGGGAAAAGAGCGAGCACTCTGGCGTGTGTGTGTTTGTGGTGTGTGTGTGTGTGGGGTTTGTGTGGGGTGTTTATGTGTGGGAAATGTGTGTGTTTAGTGTGTGTGTGGGGGTTTTTGGGGGTGTGTGTGAAGTGTGTGTTTAGTGTGTGTGGTGTGTGTGTGTGTGTGTGGTGTGTTTTGTGTGTGTGTAGTGTGTATGTGTGTGAATGTTTTGAATAGTGTGTGTGTGATGTGTTGTGGTGTGAAGTGTGTAAAATATGTGTTTTTTGTGCGTGCGGTGCGTGTGTGCTGCGTGGGGGCGGTGGGGTGTGGGGTTTGTGTGTACTCTGTAAAGTGACCCTTTCAATCGGAGTGGCCCATGTCCGGGCAAATTATGAGGAAAAGATAGCTTGATGTGTGACCCCCCCCCCCCCCCCTTTTGGGTGAGGAAGAGTGGGGGGGGGGGGGGAGGAGAAAATTGAAGAGGGTTGGGGGGGATAAGGGAAGGGTTTGGGGGGGGTGGGGGGGGATTTTGGAGGGTAGGGTTGAAAGGTTTTGGGGGTTTGGGGAGAGGTGTGTACGCACAGAGAGAGAGACGAGAGAGAAGAGAGGAGAGAGGAGGAGAGAGAGAGAGAGAGAGAGAGAGAGGGAGAGCGAGAGAGAGGGGGAGAGAAAAGAGAGAGAGAGAGGAGAAGAGGAGGGAGAGAGAGAGAGAGGGGAAAAGGAGAAAGAGAGGGGAGGAGAGAGAGAGGAGCGAGAAGGAGAGAGAAGAGAGCGAGGAGAGAGAGCGAGAGCGAGGAGAGAGAGAGGGAGGGAGCGAGAGAGGAGGGAGAGCAAGAGGGGAGAGGAAGAGAAGGGGGAGAGGGGAGAGAGGAGAGAGAAAAAGGGGGGAGAGCGAGAGAGAGGGAGGAGAGCGGGGGGTGATATCGCAGAGAGAGAGAGACGACAGAGAGAGGAGGAAAAGGAGAGGGGAGAAAGAGAGAGAGAGGAGAGAGAGAGAGAGAGAGAGAGCGAGAGGGAGCGAGAGAGGCGTTGGGTATCGCAAAGAGAGAGGACTGACAAAACAAAAGGGGAGAGAAAGGGGAGAGAGAGGAGAGGGGGCGAGAGAGGGAGAGGGCGAGAGAGAGAGAGAGAGGGGAGAGAGAGAGAGAGAGAGACGAGAAGAGAGAGAGAGAGAGCGAGAGAAGGGGAGCGAAAGGGGAGGAGAGGAGAGGGAGAGAGAGCGAGGAGAGGGGGAGCGAGAAACGTAGAGAGAGAGCGAGGCGAAGAGAGAGAGAGGGGGGGAGAGAGCGAGAGAGAGCGAGAAGGGAAAAGGGAAAAGGAGAGAGAGCGGAGAGAGAGGGAGAGAGAGAGAGAGAGGGAGAGAGAGAGAGAGGCGAGAAGAGAGAAGAGAGAGAGGAGAGAGAGAGAGAGAGAGAGAGAGAGAGAGAAGAGAGCGAGGAGAGAGCGAGAGAGAGCGTGTGATATCGCAGAGAGAGAGAGACTGACAGAGAGAGAGAGAGATAGAGATGAGAGAGAGATGAGAGAGAGAGAGAGAGAGAGCGAGGAGAGAGAGATGAGGGGCGAGAGAGAGAGAGAGAGAGAGAGGAGAGAGAGAGAGACGAGAGAGAGAGAGAGAGAGAGCGAGAGAGAGAGAGCGAGAGCGAGAGAGAGAGAGGGGAGAGAGAGCGAGAGAGAGAGGGAGAGCGAGAGCGATAGAGAGAGATGGGAGAGCGAGAGAGAGAGAGAGCGAGAGAGAGGGAGAGAGAGAGAGCGAGGAGAGGAGAGAGGGAGAGAGAGAGAGAGAGGGATGAGAGAGAGAGAGAGGGAGAGAGAGAGAGGAGGAGAGGGAGAGAGAGAGAGAGGGAGAGAGAGAGAGAGAGAAGAGAGAGCGAGAGAGAGCGAGAGAGAGCGTGTGATATCGCAGAGAGAGAGAGACTGACAGAGAGAGAGGAGAGAGAGAGAGAGAGAGAGAGAGAGAGAGAGAGAAGAGAGAGGAGAGCGAGGAGAGAGAAGAGAGGGCGAGAGGAGAGAGAGAGAGACGAGGAGAGAAGAGAGAGAGAGAGAGAGGAGAGAGGAGAGAGCGAGAAGAGAGAGAGAGAGAGCGGAGAGAGAGAGGGAGAGCGAGAGCGATAGAGAGAGAGAGGACGAGAGCGAGAGAGAGAGGGATAGAGCGATAGAGAGCGATAGAGAGAGAGCGAGGAGCGAAGAGAGAGAGAGAGGGAGGAGAGAGAGCGAGAGAGAGCAGAGAGAGAGAGGGAGAGAGCGAGAGAGGAGGAGAGAGGAGGGAGAGAGAGGTGAGAGAGGAGAGAGGCGGTGATATGAGAGAGAGAGAGACTGAAGGATTGATTCGGTATCGATATCGAGCTCAGCCAAATATTTTATTTTAATATAAAAAAAAAAAAAAAAAAAAACCAAAAAACAATGAAAGAAAGAAATCTTTTTTCAGAGTGGCTGCGAAAAAAAGCGCAGTGTTTTAATATAGCGGTGGTGATTATCTGCCATTCCTCAAGGGTGGGTGACACTTAAGGATAGAAAAGATAGCACTTGACACTTTACTTGAACGAACAAAACCTGAAACGTGGTTTGGAGAAGGGTTAGATTTGTCTGTTGCTAAATAACCATAACCAGTTGAAGGAGAAGACAGAGGTTGTTTTTTCTCTATAGAGAAGTCAAATAGTTCTTGAAACAGGTGATGATGGTTTGTGCTCTTGCAGTAGTAGTAGTAGTAAGAAGTAGTAGTATAGTAGTAAGTAGTAGTAATGGTTAGATGAAGTAGTAGTATGTAAGTAGTAGTAGTAAGTAGTAAGTAGTAAGAAGTAGTAGTAGTAGTATAGTAAGATAGTAGTAGTGTATAGAATATATTAGAAGTGGAAGTGTTAGTAGTGGTAGTAGTAGTGGTAGTATTTGTAGAGTTGAGTAGAGGGTAGTAGTAAAGTAGTAGTAGTAGTAGCAGTTAGTAAGTAGTAGTAAGTATAGTAGTAGAAGTAGTAGTAAGTAGTGGTTGGTGGTGTTAGTAGTGTGGTAGATAGAGTAGTAAGGGTAGTAGTAGTAGTAGTAGTTATGGTAGTGGTAGGTAGTAGTAGTAGTATAGTAGTAGTAGTAAGAAGTAGTAGTAGTAGTAAGTAAGTAGTAGAAGTATTAGAATTAGTAGTAGTAGTTAGTAGTAGTAGTAAAAATATTTAGTAAGTAAGTAGTAGTAGTAGTATTAGTAGTAGGTACAGTAGTAGTAAGTAGTGTAGTATTAGTAGTAGTAAGTAAGTGGTTGGTGGATGTAGATAGTAGTATTGAAGTAGAATAGTAAGTATAGTAGATAGTGGTGGTGGCGGTGGTGTAGTAGAAGTAGTAGACGTAGTAGAAGTGTTGGTGGTAGTTGTAGTAGTAGTAGTAAGTAGTAGTAAGTAGTATGGTAGTAGTAGTAGTATTAGTAGTAGTAGTAGGTAGTAGTATAGTAGTAGAAGTAGTGGGTAGTAGCATTAGTAGTAGTAGTAGTAGTACAAGTAAGTAGAAGTCGTAGTAGTAGCAGTATAAGCAAGAGTAGTAGTTGTTGTAGTAGTTGTAGTAGAATGTTGTAGTAGTAGTAGTAGTAGTAGTAGTAGTAGTAGTAGTAGTAAGAAGTATTAGGTAGTAGAAGTAGAAAGTAGTAGTAGAAGTGAAGAAGTAAGTGGAAGTAAGTAGTAGTAGTAAGTAGTAGTAGTAGTAGTAGTAGTAGTATACTACGACGACCTACGATCACTACTATTAGTATTGTTGACGACTAAGAATAACTTCTAATATTACTACTACTACCTACTATTATTATTCTTATTATTACTACTCCTACTACTACTACTACTACTATCATTATGATTACTAATACTACCTACTACGACCTACTACTACCTACTACCTATTACTATGTACTACTACTACTACTACTACTACTACACTACTATCTACTACTACCGACTACTACTTCACTACTAACTACTACTACTTCCTACATTTACTATCCAACTTCCTACTACTACTACGACTACGAAACACCTACTACCTACTACGACTACCTACACTAACTACAACTACCTACTACTACTAATACGACTACGAATACTACTCATAAATACGCTACCCTACCACGACTACTACTACTACTACTACTACTACGACTACCTACTATTACTACTACCACTACTATTACTACTACTAACTACGAAATCTATGGACTACGAACCCCCCCCCTAAACCCCCCCACCCCTCGACTACTACTACTACTACTACTACTACAACTACTACTACTACTATTACTACCTACACTAATACTATTACACGACTACTACTAAATACTACTACTACCTACGACTACTACCTACTACTACTACTACTACTACCTACTACTACTATTACTATTACTACAACTACTACCACTACTACTACAACCATACTACTACTACTCCACTACCTACTACTACTACTACCTACTACTCCTATTACTATTACTACCCTAATACCTACCCTTCTCCACTATACTACTACTACTGACTACCTACCACTACTACTACCTACTACTACTACTACTACTACTACTACTACCTACTACTACTACTACTACTACTACTACTACCTACTACTACTACCCTATTACTACTACACCTACTTCTACTATTACACCAAAACTACTACTACTACTATTTTACGATTACTATTACTATGACTATTTCTACGACTACTACTACTACTACTTACTAGCCCAATTACTAGTACCACTAACTAATACTACGACTCCTTCCGCTACTACTACTACTACTACCTTACTACTACTACTACAACTACTACCACTACTACTACTACTACTACTACTACACTACTACTACTACTACTACTACTACCATACTACTACTACTAATACCTACTATAACTACTACAATTACACCCCCCCCCACAATCACTCTCCTCTCCCCCGCCTTCCCCATTGCACTGGCACTAATTCGGCCGATACCCCCCTCCCCCCGCACACCCCCCCCCCTCATAAAAAACCGAACCCCACCACCCCCCCTACCCCACCAACCCACCACTACCTCCCCAGCCCGCCACCACACACAACCCCCAATACAAGAGCACCGGTCCCACCCCCCACTCCCAACCCACCCACACTAAAATATAACAAATAACCCACCCCACCCAACACCAATGCACAGCCCCCCCCCCACGCTCCACACAGCCATCCCACCCCCCTCCATACATCACAACCACACCATCAAATCTGCCAACAATACAGATACCGAACGAACCCACCGCTCCCGACATGACATCAAAACACAATTCCTAAGCCAGCGCCCACCAGACCCCCAGTATCCACTTGCACAACCTCTCTTATCCTTCCAACCCACAAGAGCAAAAAATGAAATCATGACAATTCTGAAGGCCAATGCAAGACAATCGTGCGGACCACCTTGATCCCATAACTGCTCCTGTTTTCTCAACAAAATGAGGACTGCTTCCACAACTTGTGCCCTTATATATCACTAAAAAAGTACACTCCTCTCTTCAGTCAGGAAATTATTTTTCCAACATCCTTAAAACGAGCCATATTCACTACCTCTAACTGAAAACACACGACCACGATACCCAACAATCTGTAAAGAATTAAAGGCCCTGTCCTCAAACTTACCCCTTTATCACAAGTACTAGAAAAAAAGAGAAGTTGGTACTCAAAACAGCTCAACAAGTCACCTACATTCCAATGATCTTCTTCCCCACTTTTCTAGTCTGCGTATCGCACCCAACCACAGCACCGAAACCACCCAAGACCATAACTTAAGATACACTTCACTTGCTTCCTATGCAGGGAAAAATAAATCTCTCCCCTCCTCACTCTACTATATGACTTATCAGCAGCCTTTGAAACCATAGATCACTCAATTCTATCTTTCTCTTTCTCCGCTCCAAAATACGTTTGGTATTAATGGCACAGGCCCTCAACTTGTTTACCCTTCAATACCACACAGAACCGGTTTTCCAAAAGTTATTTGTAAACAAAAATCAATCAAAACCTGACAAAATGGAATGTGGAGTCCCGCAGGGAACAAGTCCTCTGGGCCCTGTCTCTATACTCTCTACACAGCTCCACTCTCACATATATAAACAACCACCCCTATTGATCACATTTCAAAGCCGATTGAACTCAACTTCAATGCCGCGATAACTGTTGAAAACTTGCCATCTTCTCTTGACAAATTAATGTCCCTAACTTGCCATCAAGACATTAAAAAAACTGGATGACCAGAACAAGTTTACAACTTAATATATTGCCGAAAAAACGAAGCCATGCACATAGGGACCCAACATAAACTTTCCTCTTTCCACAAAAACTTTCAATATCAATCGGCAAACGTCAGTTCCATTGTTCCAACTCTGATAAGTATTTAAGGGAGTAAAGTTCCAAGACAACCCACTCTCTATGAAAAAATTCATCACCCCAGACCTTGCCAGACTTGCTACTATCAATTGAAACGTACTACCGGGGCGCGTAAGCGCGATTCGCAAGTATCAGTTCCGACTGATTCAAGCTTCAAGCTTGTCACAATCTCTTATCTTTCACTGTTTAGACAACATAACAGAAATTCCTCTTTTGGCTGGCCTACCCGCATCATCTTCTATTCCACCTCTCCTTCAACGCATACAAAACTCTGCAAGCTCGACTGGTCCTAAGAAAGAAAAAATCTGAAACACATCACCTTCCTCTTCTGCGATCTCTTCACTGGGTTGCCTTCTCACAAAGACCTGCAGTAAAAAATCAATACCCTCTGTTTCTAATGTCCTCCACAAATTCTGCCACCTCCTCGTATCTCTTGTAACTGTCTACACCTGTACCAACTCATCCTTCCCGTTCCCTTCGTTCAGCCGACAGATACTTGTGCTATCGAACCACCCAGATTCAAACAAACCCACAGTTGGCCGACGCTCCTTCTCTGTTTCTGGTCCATCCCACCTGGAACGACGACGGGACGACCATCCCCTCTTCACTTCGTCCAAAGCCTTCACCCTTGAATTCCTTCAAAACCTGCCTCAAAACACACACTTATTTTCCTACCTGAGACTTTCCCCCACATATCTGTCCCCTAATTTTCAACAGCATCTTTCACCGTCAAATTGTTGTTCCGTGTGTGTGTGTGGTGTTGTGTGAGGTGTGTGTGTATGTGTGTGTGTGTGTGTGTGTGTGTGTGTGTGTGTTGTTGTGTTGTGTGGTGTGTGTGTGTGTGTGTATGTATGAGTGTGCGTGCGTGTGTGCGTGAGTATGGTGCGCGCGCAATGGATTTCACATATGTTTAAGGAGAGTTGCATGCCTGTAAATGAATGAGTGCAAGCGCTTCGATTTGTTTTTTTTTTACAAGATTCAGCGCATATATAAATTCCAAAAATTAATTATTAGTAGTAGTAAGTAGTAGTAGTAGTTGGTAGAAGTAGTAGTAGTGTAGTAGTGTAGTGGTAGTAGTAGTAGTAGTAGTAGTAGTAGTGGTAGAGGTAGTAGTGGTAAGTAGTAAGTAAGTAGTAGTAGTAGTAGTAAAGTAGTAGTAGTAGTAGTAATTAGTAGTAGTAGTAGTAGTGGGTGGTTGTGTGGTGGTAGTAGGGTAGTAGTGGTAATATTGGTGGTAGTATTAGTGTAGTAGCAGTAGTAGTAGTAGGAGGAGGAGGAGGAGGAAGGATGTGGAGGAGGAGGAGAGGAGAGGGGAGTATTAGAAGTAGTAGTAGTAGTAGTAGTAAGTAGTAGTAGTAGTAGTAGAATAGTAAGTAGTAGTGTAGACTAGTAGTAGTAGTAGTAGTAGTAGTAGTAGTAGTAGTTGTAGTAGTAGTAGTTTTAGTAGAAGTAGAAGTAGTAGTAGTAGTAGTAAAGGTGTCTGTGTTTGTGAAGTGAAGTCAAAATGATCTTTTATTGAGGGTCAAAGATTAAGCACAAAAGCTTTATTTTCCATCTTGCCCTCCTCACAGTAAAAAACAAAATGTAATAAAAAAATACTTTATAAAGCACAGTCAAATTTGAAAAAACAACAACAGCATTAAACCTAAATCTACGAAGTGTCAGTCTCAATGAAACAAATGTCTCAATATGAAAGAAAGATACCCAACACAAACAAACTTATCAAGCGAAGGAACTTACTAACTTACTTAGGCCTGCATCAACTCCCCTTGGAGCATAGGCCCGCTCCGACAACAGGACCGCCAGAGGGTCCTCTGTCCTGGCTATTCACTCCAGCTGTGGTCCAGTTATATCCCATCTTCCTGTTTCTGCCTCAAGGTCCGCCGCAATGTTTTCTTTCTTGGCCTTCCTCATTTGTCGTTTTCTTCCCCTGGGGTTTCCATGATAGAGCCGTGCCTTAGGTGATGTTGTTGGCTGGCTCTCCTCAGGATGTGGCTCCGATCCATCCTCTCCCCATCTCCTGCGCCGGATATTCATTCTCAGCTGGCAGCTGGTTGTACGTTAAGCGAGGAAAAGGAAAATGGTCTATCAATAAGGCATGCATGTAAAGAGGGGTCCCCAAACCTATGCCGTCCTTGGGGAGCGGGAGATGTCTGAGAGACCCCTCAGCTCCTCAAGGGCCAGTATATTGCGATTGCGGCGGATTGCCGGATTAGCGGGCGGCTCCATTCATATCTCCTCTCCCTCACACTCATGCTAACCTCCCCAGACCCTTACGAGGGCAGGTACCCATTTACAGCTGGGTGAAACTATGAACTAGGGGACTGTACTTTGGTTACCGAATTATTCATTAAAATCAGTTACACATGGCGTTATCTCGCAAAGTAAAGAAGCATAATAAAGAAGATAGGGATATTTTGCGTGAAAAGAGTAAATACTTTTGAATGAAGGATAAAAAAAGAGTTTTTTGGTTTTTTCAGAGATCCTAATCCTTTTACCAAAATGTTTAAAACTGGTTCACCTATGTAGTCTATATTGATGTACATTACATAGATTTATTACTCCTGACAACTTTTTTTTTGTCAAGTACTCTTTCTTGCTCCGACTTGTTGACCTTGAACATAGAAAGACTGAAATGGGCAATGAATCTTCCTTCGCCACTTTTGATGTGTAAGTCACAAAAAATTTGCATTTGGTTTACTAAGTGTTAGGAGATAACTATGACACCCAAGCTTGGTCTATTCACAAATTTCGTTTAGAAAACCCGACAGTAATGCAATATACAAAATTCTATCGCAATCAAAATAATTTAAAACGAATCGGTAAAAGTGCCATCAACACATATTTCACATGGTCAGTTCATAAATGAATGGCGAATAATACATGCTGACAAAGAACAGAAGAGGTCCAACTTGCAGGGTTCCTTGTGGTACACCAAATTCAATTAACATTAGCTCATAAGACCGCTTGAATCTAGATTTGGACAAGCAGGTTTTGGTTCATAGAGAAAATGAGGCCAGCAAGATATAAAGAATTTTAAAGTAGTAGTAGATAAGATAGTAGTAGTATAAGTATATAGTATGGTAGTGATAGTAGAAGTTGTCGTAGAGAAAGTATAGTAATTAGGAGTAGTATAGTAAGTAGTAGGAGTAGTAAGTAGTTTAGAAAGTAGTAGAAGTAAGTATAGTAGTAGTGTTAGTGTAGAAGTTATAAGTAGTAAGTTAATTAGATGGTATTTTGGTAGTATTAGTATAGTAGAAGTAGTAGTAGTAGTAGTAGAATGGTAGGTAGTAGTAGTTGTAGTAAAGTTGGTAGTAGTAAAGCAGTAGTAGTAGTAGTAAGTAGTAAGTAGTAGTGTAGTAGTAGTAGTATTGGTGGTGTAGTGGTAAGTGTAGTGGGTAGTAGTAGTAGGAAGTATTAAGTAGTAGAAGTAGTAGTGGTGGTGGTGGTAGTAGTGGTATATGGTAATAGTGGTGTAGTAGTGTAGTAGTATTGGTAGTAGTGAAGTGGTAGTAGTAGTAGAATAGTAGTAGTAGTATAGTAGTAGTAGAGTAGTAGGAGGGAGGAGGAGGAGGGAGGAGGATGAGTAGTAGTAGTAAGTAGTAGTAGTAGTAGTAGTAGTAGTAGTAGTAAGTAGTAGTAGTAGTTAGTAGTAGTAGTATAGTAGGTATAGTAGAAGTAGTAATAGTAGTAGTATTAGTAGAAGTAGTAGTAGTAAGTAGTAAAGTGACTGTGTTTAGTGAAGTATAAAGGTCACAATGAATCGTTTATTGAGGGTCCAAAGATAAAAGCACAAAAGCTTTATTTTCCCAATCTATGTGCCCCTCCTCACAGTAAAAAACAAAAATGTAATAAAAAATACATAAGTAGAAGCACAGTCAAATTTGAAGAACAACAAGCAACAGCATTAATCTAACGAAAGTGAGTCTCCAATTGAACAAATTGGACCTCAATATGAAAAGAAAGATACCCAACACAAACAAAAAAACTATCCGCGAATGAACTTACTAACTGACTTACTTAGGCCCATCACTCCCCTTGGAGGCAAAGGCCGCCGACCAACAGTCCGCCAGAGTCCTCTGTCCTGGGCTATACCTCTCTAATTCCTTCACTCCAGCTGAGTCCAGGTATTCCCATCTTCCAGGTTTCTCTTCTTCCTTCTGCCTCAAGGGTCGCGCCGCCAGGTGCTCTTTGGCCTTTTCCTCTTTTTTCGTTTTTCCCCTGGGGGTTCCATGAAATGCCTGCCTATGTGATTGTGATGTTGTTTGGCTGGCTTTCTCAGGATGTGCCCGATCCATCCCCATCTTGCCACCTAGCGCCGATTTCCATTCTCGGGCTGGCAGCTGGTTTGGTACGGTTTAAGCGAAAGGAATTGTCTAACAATAAGGCATGCATGTAAAATGGTGTTCCCAAAACCTATGCCCGTCCTTGGGGATGCGAGATGTCTGAGGAACCTCAGCTCCTCAAGGTCCAGTAAAAATGCGGTCGGGGCCCCTCCATTCATCTCCTCTCCCATCACATTGCTTACCGTCCCCTGACCCTTACTCGGGCAGGTACCCCCATATACAGCTGGGTGCCCTATGGAGACTGTACATTTGTAACCGACTATATACATTTAAACAATCAGTTATTACTGGCCGTATATCATCCCCCGTCGCCAAAGTAAAGAAGCATAAATATGAGAAAAAAGATAATGATATATGCGTGCAAGAGTACATCATTTTATGAATGAAGGATAAAAAATTTTTTTTTGGTTTTTCCCTGAGATCCAAAATCCTTTTACCAAATGTTTAACTGGTATCATTCACCTATGAGTCTATTGATGATACATTACATTAGTTACTCCTCCCTGACACTTTTTTTGTCAAGTAACTTTCTCTCGACTTGTTGACCTTGAAAACATAGAAAGAACTGAAATGGGCAGCAATGTATCATCTTCAAAATGGCCAATGTAACTCTCGCCACTTTAGATGTGTAGTCACAAAAAAATGCATTAGGTTTTACACTAAGTTTAGGAGATAATTATGGTCACCCAAGCTGTCTATTCACTAAAATTCGTATGTGTTCGACTGTAATGCTATTTACTACTAAATTAATCGCAATCAATATATTTCATTGAATCGTAATGTGCCCATCAACACATATTTCCACATTGGCAGTTTCATATGTATTGGCGATTACTTACATGCTGCAAAAGAACAGAAGAGGTTCCTAAGGAACCTTGTGGTACACCAAATTCAAATTAAAAGAAAAAAAGTAGCTCAGACCGCTTGAATCTGATTTGGGATGGACAAAAGGCTGTGATGATCATAAGAAATGAGGCAGCATGGTCCTTAAGCCAGACTGTGGACAAATGTAGGGCATTGATTTTTCCGTAAGGAGAGGAGAACAGGTGATTGCATCAAAAGCTTTAAGGAAGAGAGAGAGAGAGAGAGAGCGAGAGAGAGCGAGAGAGAGCGTGTGATATCGCAGATAGAGAGAGACTGACAGAGAGAGAGAGAGAGAGAGAGAGAGAGAGAGAGAGAGAGAGAGAGCGAGAGAGAGAGGAGTGCGAGAGAGAGAGAGAGAGAGAGAGAGAAGAGAGACGAGAAGAGAGAAGAGAGAAGCGAGAGAGAAGAGCGAGAAGCTGAGAGAGAGAGAGGAGGGAGAGAGAGCGATAGAGAGAGGGGAGAGCGAGAGCGAATAGGAGAAGAGAGCGCGAGCGAGAGAGAGAGAGAGCGAGAAGAGAGGGAGAGAGAGAGAGAGCGAGAGAGAGAGGGAGAGAGAGAGAGAGAGGGAGAGAGAGAGAGAGGGAGAGAGAGAGAGAGAGGGAGAGAGAGAGAGGAGAGAGAGAGAGAGAGAGAGAGAGCGAGAGAGAGCGAGAGAGAGCGTGTGATATCGCAGAGAAGAGAGACTGACAAGAGAGAGAGAGAAGAGAGAGAGAGAAGAGAGAGAGAGGAGAGAGAGAGAGAGAGAGAGCGGAGAGAGAGAGGGCGAGAGAGAGAGAGAGAGAGATTAGAGAGAGAGAGAGAAGAGAGATAGAGAGAGACGAGAAGAGAGAAGAGAGAGAGCGAGAGAGAGAGAGCGAGAGCGAGAGAGAGAGAGGAGAGAGAGCGGAGAGAGAGAGGGAGAGCGATAGCGATAGAGAGAGAGCGAAGACGAGAGAGAGAGAGAGGGAGAGAGAGCGAAAGAGCGAGAGAAGAGGGGAGAGAGAGAGAGAAGCGAGAGAGAGAGGGAGAGAGAAGAGAGGGTGAGGAGAGAGAGGAGGGAAGAGAGGAGAGAGAGAGAGGAGAGAGAGAGAGGAGAAGAGAGAGAGAGAGAGAGAAGAGAGAGCGAGAGAGAGCGGTGGATATCGCAGAGAGAGAGAGACTGACAGAGAGAGAGAGAGAGAGAGAGAAGAGAGAGAGAGAGAGAGAGAGAAGAGAGAGCGAACGGGAGAGAGAGGGCGAGAGAGAGGAGAGAGAGAGAGAGGAGAAGAGAAGAGAGAGAGAGAGACGAGAATAGAGAGAGAGAGCGAGAGAGAGAGGAGCGAGAGCCGAGAGAGAGGAGTAGGGAGAGAGACGAGAGAGAGAGGGAGAGCGAGAGCGATAGAGAGAGAGCGAGAGCGAGAGAGAGAGAGAGGGAGAGAGAGCGAGAGAGAGCGGGAGAGAGAGGGAGAGAGGAGAGAGAGCGAGAGAGAGAGGGAGAGAGAGAGAGAGGGGGAGAAGAGAGAGAGATGGAGAGCGAGAGAAAGAGCGAGAGAGAGGAGAGGCGAAGATCGAGAGAGAGAGAGAGGGGGAGAGAGTGGAGCGAGAGAGAGAGGGGGAGAGCGAGAGAGGGATAGAGAGAGAGCGAAGCGAGAGAGAGATAGAGAGGGAGAGAGAGCGAGAGAGAGGCGGAGAAGAGAGGGAGAGGGAGAGAGAGGAGCGGAGAGAGAGAGGGAGAGAGAGGCGAGAGGTGGAGAGAGAGAGAGAGGGAGAGAGAGAGAGAGATATCACGGGAGAGAGAGAGAGAGAGAGAGGAGAGAGAGAGAGAGAGAGAGAGAAGATAAGGAAGAAAGGTGGCGAGAGAGAGGGAGAGAGAGAGAGAGCGATAGAGAGGAGGGAAGAGAGAAGGGAGAGAGAGAGGGGAGAGAGAGAGAGAGGGAGAAGAGGGAAGAGAGGAGGGAAGAGAGAGAGAAGAGAGAGAGAGAGAGAGAGAGAGGAGAGAGAGAGAGAGAGAGAGAAGAAGAGAGAAGAGAGAATGATAAGGAAGAAAGGTGGCAGATGGATAAGTAAGACGTTTCCTCCAACAAGTTTAACCGTGAGGTTCACTGGGTTCGAATGCCCAGCCTCGCAACTTTCTTCCCCAGTTTGAAAAAAAATCGCACTGAATTGTCAAAGGAGTCCTTCGGATGAGACTAAAAACCGAGGCCCCCCGGTGTGCGAAACGCCTGCAGAACATCTTGCGCACGCGTTAATCCTGTTTCCGCTTTTCGAAAGAGTAGGCATGTGTGCCGGGTGGGAACAGATGACACACACACTAAAAACCAGCAAACGCGCGGGCGCACCACAAACAACCACAACACACAGGAGTCACACAAACACGTACACAACGGAAGCACAATAACACAAACACACACACGCACATCATACACACGACAGGGGGGATAGGATGTAAAAAAGCACACGAGTGCTTATTCTATTTTCCTCGAAATAAATTAAAAAAAAAAAAAAAACACACATCCTTCGGATGAGACTATAAAACCGAGGTCCCGTGTACGAAAGCACGTAGGACACCTTGCGCACACGTTAAAACCCGTTCCGCTTTTCGGAAGAGTAGGTCATCCAATGCTGGTGGGAACGGATGATAAAATTTAAAACAAGCATACACACGGAGTTGACATGGGAAAAAACAATGCACTGAGTGCTTATTCCTATTAATCCAATCAAAATAAAAGAATAAAATAAAATTAACAGAAAATAATAAAAATAAACAACAAACACACACATACCACACAACACCACACACCAACGCATGCAACGCACCCGCTGCGCAAGCGCGCAGATGAGATGAGACTATAACCGGAGGCCCCGAACACATTCAAACTTGTTCTGCTTTTGGGAAAAGTAGGCCATCGTGTGCCGGTGGAAACGTAATGATATAATTCAGAAAACTACATGTACACGGGGATGAGATGTAAACCAAAAAAAAGCGGATGAGTGGTTATTGCTTCATTCTCAAAATAAAATAATAATGATAAAAAAAATTAAATCCACACTCATACACACACACACGATCCCACACACACACACACAGAGGAGCACGCACAAGCACAACCCACACACACAACACACACACACACACACACACACACACAGAGGAGCACGCACACACACACACACACACAACAGGAGCACGCACACACACACACACAGGAGCAACGCACACACACACACAACACACACAACAACACACAACAACCACAACACACAGAGCACGCACACGCGCAAGAACGGACATCACGCTTACTCATTCAGCAGGAACTTTAGCTAACTCAATCATCACTCGGGCAGCAACGCTGACAGATGACAAAATTTACCAAACCGCTTACACACGGGGAATGGATGTAAAAAAAAGCACATGAGTGCTTATTCCATCATCCTCGATATAAAAGAATAACTAAACGCAAGTCCTTCCACTCTGAGCATGTTCTTTCTCTTATTCTTTGATTTTCGTGGATAATGGAATAAGCACTCACGTGTGGGTACCTGCCCTCTTTTAGGGTCAGGGTTCAGGTAAAGCAGCGAGGGAGAGGAGATGGGCGCTGCCCTCAATATTCTGGCCGCTTGAGAAGTTGAGGTCTCTGATGATGCTCATTCCCTACGACCACATAGGTTATGGGACAAAAACCACCTTTATTTTTTTTTTTTTTTTTTAACTCAGTATAAGCAGATGTATTCGAACCATAAGGTTAAGGTTCGCATACACTTCGACAGGAAGCCTAGTGGTTAGAACAAATGCGCTCGCAAACTGACCACCCTGTTTCGATTTCCCTTACAAAGGGGGGATATTTTCCCTCTGGAGTAAATATCAGTGCAGACCTCCACTCTCCTATAAGTCCTTCGAATAGACTAAAAAACCGAGGTCCATGTGTGCGAACGCACGCTGAAAATCTTTGCGCACTAATTACGTTAAAAATCTGTTCCGCTTTTCGTAAGATTAAGGTCCCATCGTGTGCCGGAGTGGGAACAGATGACAGATTTACAAAACCGCATACACACGGGACTGGAATGTAAAAAGAAGCACGTGAGTGCTTATTCCATTATCCCGATATAAAAAAAATACTTTAAAGAAAAAGAAGCTATATATATATATAAATATATAAAATATATATTATATATATATATATATATATCTATTAATTATATAATATTATTAAATATATAAATAATAGATATATCTTCCTGTAACCGAGGGGCATCTTCAGTAGTCATGTAAAGGTTCCTCCTACCTCCGCCTAGCCTGTGGTAAGTTGTACCATATATCCAGCGTTAAGAAATGAAAGGTTTCCTGGGCAAAGATTGTGGAGAGGTGTTCGGGGTGGTGTGGAGGGTGGGGGCTTGATCCTTCATCCACCCTTGGGGTAGGGCGTCCCCCAAGTCAGCCTTGCTTAATAGGAGGAGGGGCTTAACTGGTGGTGTCCTGCATCGGCAGTCCGCGGCTCAGACTGAAAAAATGGATTCCAGGCGGGCAGTGCATGGCCTCTCTTGCTGGTGACCCTACGGCGGCGGCAGGCTTTGAATAGATTTCCCTTGTGGAGATTCTTCTAGCCCTTGGGATCTGACTGACAAACAAACTGAGTTATGGTTAACAAGGAGATGAGACTAATGGGGAACAGGACTGGAATGACACAGAAGATGGGGCCTGCACAAAACGCACACACGCACTGCAACGCAAGGCAAGCACGCAAGCACACATACACACGCAACATTACACCACACTTACGCGCGCACCACACTTACGCATACACAAATCGCACATACACTCACGCGCGCACATGACACACATAAACACACAACACACACACCACACACACACACACATAACACAACACATGTATGTATCTCTTGTTGTGGTCAGAAAGTTGTCCATGACATTAAATGGAAATAAGCTATATGAATCTGAGTCGAGTCTGAGTCTGAATCTGAATTTCTCTGTACCTCTCTTCCTCTCTCACACACACTCGGCAACACACGCACCCACACATGATCACACGCACAGACTACACACACGCCGCGCGCAGACGCACCACAGGCACACACACAGACCACCACCACCACCACCACTACCATCCACCACCTCTAACACCTTACATAGAACATACGCGTTCTATTTGATACAGTGAGAGTGTTTTTCCTCATCTATTCCATAAGAATAAGTCACTGGTTAAAAACAGCCAGCTCAACTGCGTAACTGTGAAAACAATAAGAGAGAGAGAAGAGAGGAGAGAGCGAGAGAGAGAGAGCAGAGAGAGAGGAGAGAGAGAGACAATTGACACAATATGACACAATTTTCATTGCTATTTTAGCCAAATATGCTGTCGGCGCGGGAACTAACGATATATCAAACGCGACGCGATTACAATGACATGGAAACCATGGCAGTAGTGGTTATGTACATCAAGATTCGATACATTAATTGACCCCTGTGTCCCTCAAGTGCCTCAATTTTCAAAACCAGCCTTTCCATTTCCAGTCTACAGCAGCGAAGTCAGATTCCCCATGACGACTGATCAGGTCCCTGAAGATGATGTACCCTGCCTCAGCAACTGTCGCTGTGTGTAGTTGTTAGTACAACTGTTTCCCTTTACAAAGTCTGAAAGTCTGGCAAGCCTGACACGGGTTCTTTCCTGGGCAACCAAGGGGGGGTTCTTCTCTCTCTTGCTTGATGAACCAAACACACACTTAGATTCCCGCCAGGATCTCCATTCCAAGAGTAATCCAGGTGAATGACATCTGAAATCACACATCCACAATGTTTTGATCAACCGAACAATGTAGTACCACCACCACCTTTCCAAAACCGTGTGTTTTCTCTTGCTGTCCTTAATGGACTCTGCACACGATTGTCAGTTAGAGTAACCACATACTGTTTCCACAAACCAGTAAGAGAGTCATCGCAACTGCGCAGCCAACTGTCAGCGCCTTCCTTCCTGCACACAGAGACCCTCGAAGACTAGAGACACACCGATCATGCTGCTTTTTGCTGGTCCCACACAGAATATGGAAGTGCAATCTGGTGTGGCCGAGGGCATTCAATAATTCCCTGCTGACCACAACAGTTTTAGTGTACGACACTCTGGTTTGTTTTACCCTTCTGTTTCCTACATCGATCAAGTGCAGTCAATGTTACACCAAGACTGCCCTCTCTTCCAAGAAGACACTGTCATTGTCACACTTGGTCGATTTGCCTATTCTTTCTGGTGTTGTCAGCTTTCCATTGAACAAAATCGCGACGGATTTGACAAGGGGGTTTCTTGCGATAGTACTTGAATTACGCGGTATCAGCACCCAGTGTCCGCCATTTCTGTTGACACTGGCTTTGTCAGCTGGCTTTCAATATATCGCAAGAGGAACGACAACGCTGCCGCTCATCCTCACCCTCCCCCGCGAACTTTTCCCATTCCAACTGGATACGACTTGTCAATCAGCAGTAGCGTTTAAAAAGTTAGTTATAAATTTACAGTTTGCTGGAAGGCCATTTAACTTGACCTTTTGAAGCTAAAATGCAAAAATATTGCAGCACTTACAACACCACACAAAAAAAACACCCGTTCAGTATCTCGACCCGTCACGGTCAACGGTCGACCAGAGATAGAGAGTGAGAGAAGAGAGAGGAGGAGATAGAGAGAGAGAGAGAGATAGAGAGCGAGAGAGAGAGAGAGAAGAGGGGAGGAGAGAGAGAGAGAGAGAGAGAGAGAGAGAGAGAGAGAGAGAGTACATTTAAATTTTATTAAAAATTGTTCACAGAGATAGATGAGAGACCACAGACCCAGACACATCTCACACAGACACACATATCAGACCCACAGACAAACAACACAGACACAGACACAACACACACACAATACACACAGAGACCAAATAACAGTCACACACACTACCGACAAACACAGAAGTAAAACAGAAAACTGCCCCCGACCCACCAATCAAACCCCCGAACCTCCATACACACCAGCTAACCCACACCCCACCCCCACCCCACCCACTCCAACCCCACCCCACCCCACACCACCCCCCCCTGCCCAAATCAAGACAGCTTCCTGCTTGTTTCACACAAAACTTGTAACCGTGAGTCATTCACAATTGATTCGGTATCGATATCGAGCTCAGCCAAATATTTTATTTTAATATAAAAAAAAAAAAAAAAAAAAACCAAAAAACAATGAAAGAAAGAAATCTTTTTTCAGAGTGGCTGCGAAAAAAAGCGCAGTGTTTTAATATAGCGGTGGTGATTATCTGCCATTCCTCAAGGGTGGGTGACACTTAAGGATAGAAAAGATAGCACTTGACACTTTACTTGAACGAACAAAACCTGAAACGTGGTTTGGAGAAGGGTTAGATTTGTCTGTTGCTAAATAACCATAACCAGTTGAAGGAGAAGACAGAGGTTGTTTTTTCTCTATAGAGAAGTCAAATAGTTCTTGAAACAGGTGATGATGGTTTGTGCTCTTGCAGTAGTAGTAGTAGTAAGAAGTAGTAGTATAGTAGTAAGTAGTAGTAATGGTTAGATGAAGTAGTAGTATGTAAGTAGTAGTAGTAAGTAGTAAGTAGTAAGAAGTAGTAGTAGTAGTATAGTAAGATAGTAGTAGTGTATAGAATATATTAGAAGTGGAAGTGTTAGTAGTGGTAGTAGTAGTGGTAGTATTTGTAGAGTTGAGTAGAGGGTAGTAGTAAAGTAGTAGTAGTAGTAGCAGTTAGTAAGTAGTAGTAAGTATAGTAGTAGAAGTAGTAGTAAGTAGTGGTTGGTGGTGTTAGTAGTGTGGTAGATAGAGTAGTAAGGGTAGTAGTAGTAGTAGTAGTTATGGTAGTGGTAGGTAGTAGTAGTAGTATAGTAGTAGTAGTAAGAAGTAGTAGTAGTAGTAAGTAAGTAGTAGAAGTATTAGAATTAGTAGTAGTAGTTAGTAGTAGTAGTAAAAATATTTAGTAAGTAAGTAGTAGTAGTAGTATTAGTAGTAGGTACAGTAGTAGTAAGTAGTGTAGTATTAGTAGTAGTAAGTAAGTGGTTGGTGGATGTAGATAGTAGTATTGAAGTAGAATAGTAAGTATAGTAGATAGTGGTGGTGGCGGTGGTGTAGTAGAAGTAGTAGACGTAGTAGAAGTGTTGGTGGTAGTTGTAGTAGTAGTAGTAAGTAGTAGTAAGTAGTATGGTAGTAGTAGTAGTATTAGTAGTAGTAGTAGGTAGTAGTATAGTAGTAGAAGTAGTGGGTAGTAGCATTAGTAGTAGTAGTAGTAGTACAAGTAAGTAGAAGTCGTAGTAGTAGCAGTATAAGCAAGAGTAGTAGTTGTTGTAGTAGTTGTAGTAGAATGTTGTAGTAGTAGTAGTAGTAGTAGTAGTAGTAGTAGTAGTAGTAAGAAGTATTAGGTAGTAGAAGTAGAAAGTAGTAGTAGAAGTGAAGAAGTAAGTGGAAGTAAGTAGTAGTAGTAAGTAGTAGTAGTAGTAGTAGTAGTAGTATACTACGACGACCTACGATCACTACTATTAGTATTGTTGACGACTAAGAATAACTTCTAATATTACTACTACTACCTACTATTATTATTCTTATTATTACTACTCCTACTACTACTACTACTACTATCATTATGATTACTAATACTACCTACTACGACCTACTACTACCTACTACCTATTACTATGTACTACTACTACTACTACTACTACTACACTACTATCTACTACTACCGACTACTACTTCACTACTAACTACTACTACTTCCTACATTTACTATCCAACTTCCTACTACTACTACGACTACGAAACACCTACTACCTACTACGACTACCTACACTAACTACAACTACCTACTACTACTAATACGACTACGAATACTACTCATAAATACGCTACCCTACCACGACTACTACTACTACTACTACTACTACGACTACCTACTATTACTACTACCACTACTATTACTACTACTAACTACGAAATCTATGGACTACGAACCCCCCCCCTAAACCCCCCCACCCCTCGACTACTACTACTACTACTACTACTACAACTACTACTACTACTATTACTACCTACACTAATACTATTACACGACTACTACTAAATACTACTACTACCTACGACTACTACCTACTACTACTACTACTACTACCTACTACTACTATTACTATTACTACAACTACTACCACTACTACTACAACCATACTACTACTACTCCACTACCTACTACTACTACTACCTACTACTCCTATTACTATTACTACCCTAATACCTACCCTTCTCCACTATACTACTACTACTGACTACCTACCACTACTACTACCTACTACTACTACTACTACTACTACTACTACCTACTACTACTACTACTACTACTACTACTACCTACTACTACTACCCTATTACTACTACACCTACTTCTACTATTACACCAAAACTACTACTACTACTATTTTACGATTACTATTACTATGACTATTTCTACGACTACTACTACTACTACTTACTAGCCCAATTACTAGTACCACTAACTAATACTACGACTCCTTCCGCTACTACTACTACTACTACCTTACTACTACTACTACAACTACTACCACTACTACTACTACTACTACTACTACACTACTACTACTACTACTACTACTACCATACTACTACTACTAATACCTACTATAACTACTACAATTACACCCCCCCCCACAATCACTCTCCTCTCCCCCGCCTTCCCCATTGCACTGGCACTAATTCGGCCGATACCCCCCTCCCCCCGCACACCCCCCCCCCTCATAAAAAACCGAACCCCACCACCCCCCCTACCCCACCAACCCACCACTACCTCCCCAGCCCGCCACCACACACAACCCCCAATACAAGAGCACCGGTCCCACCCCCCACTCCCAACCCACCCACACTAAAATATAACAAATAACCCACCCCACCCAACACCAATGCACAGCCCCCCCCCCACGCTCCACACAGCCATCCCACCCCCCTCCATACATCACAACCACACCATCAAATCTGCCAACAATACAGATACCGAACGAACCCACCGCTCCCGACATGACATCAAAACACAATTCCTAAGCCAGCGCCCACCAGACCCCCAGTATCCACTTGCACAACCTCTCTTATCCTTCCAACCCACAAGAGCAAAAAATGAAATCATGACAATTCTGAAGGCCAATGCAAGACAATCGTGCGGACCACCTTGATCCCATAACTGCTCCTGTTTTCTCAACAAAATGAGGACTGCTTCCACAACTTGTGCCCTTATATATCACTAAAAAAGTACACTCCTCTCTTCAGTCAGGAAATTATTTTTCCAACATCCTTAAAACGAGCCATATTCACTACCTCTAACTGAAAACACACGACCACGATACCCAACAATCTGTAAAGAATTAAAGGCCCTGTCCTCAAACTTACCCCTTTATCACAAGTACTAGAAAAAAAGAGAAGTTGGTACTCAAAACAGCTCAACAAGTCACCTACATTCCAATGATCTTCTTCCCCACTTTTCTAGTCTGCGTATCGCACCCAACCACAGCACCGAAACCACCCAAGACCATAACTTAAGATACACTTCACTTGCTTCCTATGCAGGGAAAAATAAATCTCTCCCCTCCTCACTCTACTATATGACTTATCAGCAGCCTTTGAAACCATAGATCACTCAATTCTATCTTTCTCTTTCTCCGCTCCAAAATACGTTTGGTATTAATGGCACAGGCCCTCAACTTGTTTACCCTTCAATACCACACAGAACCGGTTTTCCAAAAGTTATTTGTAAACAAAAATCAATCAAAACCTGACAAAATGGAATGTGGAGTCCCGCAGGGAACAAGTCCTCTGGGCCCTGTCTCTATACTCTCTACACAGCTCCACTCTCACATATATAAACAACCACCCCTATTGATCACATTTCAAAGCCGATTGAACTCAACTTCAATGCCGCGATAACTGTTGAAAACTTGCCATCTTCTCTTGACAAATTAATGTCCCTAACTTGCCATCAAGACATTAAAAAAACTGGATGACCAGAACAAGTTTACAACTTAATATATTGCCGAAAAAACGAAGCCATGCACATAGGGACCCAACATAAACTTTCCTCTTTCCACAAAAACTTTCAATATCAATCGGCAAACGTCAGTTCCATTGTTCCAACTCTGATAAGTATTTAAGGGAGTAAAGTTCCAAGACAACCCACTCTCTATGAAAAAATTCATCACCCCAGACCTTGCCAGACTTGCTACTATCAATTGAAACGTACTACCGGGGCGCGTAAGCGCGATTCGCAAGTATCAGTTCCGACTGATTCAAGCTTCAAGCTTGTCACAATCTCTTATCTTTCACTGTTTAGACAACATAACAGAAATTCCTCTTTTGGCTGGCCTACCCGCATCATCTTCTATTCCACCTCTCCTTCAACGCATACAAAACTCTGCAAGCTCGACTGGTCCTAAGAAAGAAAAAATCTGAAACACATCACCTTCCTCTTCTGCGATCTCTTCACTGGGTTGCCTTCTCACAAAGACCTGCAGTAAAAAATCAATACCCTCTGTTTCTAATGTCCTCCACAAATTCTGCCACCTCCTCGTATCTCTTGTAACTGTCTACACCTGTACCAACTCATCCTTCCCGTTCCCTTCGTTCAGCCGACAGATACTTGTGCTATCGAACCACCCAGATTCAAACAAACCCACAGTTGGCCGACGCTCCTTCTCTGTTTCTGGTCCATCCCACCTGGAACGACGACGGGACGACCATCCCCTCTTCACTTCGTCCAAAGCCTTCACCCTTGAATTCCTTCAAAACCTGCCTCAAAACACACACTTATTTTCCTACCTGAGACTTTCCCCCACATATCTGTCCCCTAATTTTCAACAGCATCTTTCACCGTCAAATTGTTGTTCCGTGTGTGTGTGTGGTGTTGTGTGAGGTGTGTGTGTATGTGTGTGTGTGTGTGTGTGTGTGTGTGTGTGTGTTGTTGTGTTGTGTGGTGTGTGTGTGTGTGTGTATGTATGAGTGTGCGTGCGTGTGTGCGTGAGTATGGTGCGCGCGCAATGGATTTCACATATGTTTAAGGAGAGTTGCATGCCTGTAAATGAATGAGTGCAAGCGCTTCGATTTGTTTTTTTTTTACAAGATTCAGCGCATATATAAATTCCAAAAATTAATTATTAGTAGTAGTAAGTAGTAGTAGTAGTTGGTAGAAGTAGTAGTAGTGTAGTAGTGTAGTGGTAGTAGTAGTAGTAGTAGTAGTAGTAGTGGTAGAGGTAGTAGTGGTAAGTAGTAAGTAAGTAGTAGTAGTAGTAGTAAAGTAGTAGTAGTAGTAGTAATTAGTAGTAGTAGTAGTAGTGGGTGGTTGTGTGGTGGTAGTAGGGTAGTAGTGGTAATATTGGTGGTAGTATTAGTGTAGTAGCAGTAGTAGTAGTAGGAGGAGGAGGAGGAGGAAGGATGTGGAGGAGGAGGAGAGGAGAGGGGAGTATTAGAAGTAGTAGTAGTAGTAGTAGTAAGTAGTAGTAGTAGTAGTAGAATAGTAAGTAGTAGTGTAGACTAGTAGTAGTAGTAGTAGTAGTAGTAGTAGTAGTAGTTGTAGTAGTAGTAGTTTTAGTAGAAGTAGAAGTAGTAGTAGTAGTAGTAAAGGTGTCTGTGTTTGTGAAGTGAAGTCAAAATGATCTTTTATTGAGGGTCAAAGATTAAGCACAAAAGCTTTATTTTCCATCTTGCCCTCCTCACAGTAAACAAAATGTAATAAAAAATACTTTATAAAGCACAGTCAAATTTGAAGAAAACAAGCAACAGCATTAATCTACGAAAGTGTCTCCAATGAACAAATTGTCTCAATATGAAAAGAAAGATACCCAACACAAACAAACTTATCAAGCGAAGGAACTTACTAACTTACTTAGGCCTGCATCAACTCCCCTTGGAGCATAGGCCCGCTCCGACAACAGGACCGCCAGAGGGTCCTCTGTCCTGGCTATTCACTCCAGCTGTGGTCCAGTTATATCCCATCTTCCTGTTTCTGCCTCAAGGTCCGCCGCAATGTTTTCTTTCTTGGCCTTCCTCATTTGTCGTTTTCTTCCCCTGGGGTTTCCATGATAGAGCCGTGCCTTAGGTGATGTTGTTGGCTGGCTCTCCTCAGGATGTGGCTCCGATCCATCCTCTCCCCATCTCCTGCGCCGGATATTCATTCTCAGCTGGCAGCTGGTTGTACGTTAAGCGAGGAAAAGGAAAATGGTCTATCAATAAGGCATGCATGTAAAGAGGGGTCCCCAAACCTATGCCGTCCTTGGGGAGCGGGAGATGTCTGAGAGACCCCTCAGCTCCTCAAGGGCCAGTATATTGCGATTGCGGCGGATTGCCGGATTAGCGGGCGGCTCCATTCATATCTCCTCTCCCTCACACTCATGCTAACCTCCCCAGACCCTTACGAGGGCAGGTACCCATTTACAGCTGGGTGAAACTATGAACTAGGGGACTGTACTTTGGTTACCGAATTATTCATTAAAATCAGTTACACATGGCGTTATCTCGCAAAGTAAAGAAGCATAATAAAGAAGATAGGGATATTTTGCGTGAAAAGAGTAAATACTTTTGAATGAAGGATAAAAAAAGAGTTTTTTGGTTTTTTCAGAGATCCTAATCCTTTTACCAAAATGTTTAAAACTGGTTCACCTATGTAGTCTATATTGATGTACATTACATAGATTTATTACTCCTGACAACTTTTTTTTTGTCAAGTACTCTTTCTTGCTCCGACTTGTTGACCTTGAACATAGAAAGACTGAAATGGGCAATGAATCTTCCTTCGCCACTTTTGATGTGTAAGTCACAAAAAATTTGCATTTGGTTTACTAAGTGTTAGGAGATAACTATGACACCCAAGCTTGGTCTATTCACAAATTTCGTTTAGAAAACCCGACAGTAATGCAATATACAAAATTCTATCGCAATCAAAATAATTTAAAACGAATCGGTAAAAGTGCCATCAACACATATTTCACATGGTCAGTTCATAAATGAATGGCGAATAATACATGCTGACAAAGAACAGAAGAGGTCCAACTTGCAGGGTTCCTTGTGGTACACCAAATTCAATTAACATTAGCTCATAAGACCGCTTGAATCTAGATTTGGACAAGCAGGTTTTGGTTCATAGAGAAAATGAGGCCAGCAAGATATAAAGAATTTTAAAGTAGTAGTAGATAAGATAGTAGTAGTATAAGTATATAGTATGGTAGTGATAGTAGAAGTTGTCGTAGAGAAAGTATAGTAATTAGGAGTAGTATAGTAAGTAGTAGGAGTAGTAAGTAGTTTAGAAAGTAGTAGAAGTAAGTATAGTAGTAGTGTTAGTGTAGAAGTTATAAGTAGTAAGTTAATTAGATGGTATTTTGGTAGTATTAGTATAGTAGAAGTAGTAGTAGTAGTAGTAGAATGGTAGGTAGTAGTAGTTGTAGTAAAGTTGGTAGTAGTAAAGCAGTAGTAGTAGTAGTAAGTAGTAAGTAGTAGTGTAGTAGTAGTAGTATTGGTGGTGTAGTGGTAAGTGTAGTGGGTAGTAGTAGTAGGAAGTATTAAGTAGTAGAAGTAGTAGTGGTGGTGGTGGTAGTAGTGGTATATGGTAATAGTGGTGTAGTAGTGTAGTAGTATTGGTAGTAGTGAAGTGGTAGTAGTAGTAGAATAGTAGTAGTAGTATAGTAGTAGTAGAGTAGTAGGAGGGAGGAGGAGGAGGGAGGAGGATGAGTAGTAGTAGTAAGTAGTAGTAGTAGTAGTAGTAGTAGTAGTAGTAAGTAGTAGTAGTAGTTAGTAGTAGTAGTATAGTAGGTATAGTAGAAGTAGTAATAGTAGTAGTATTAGTAGAAGTAGTAGTAGTAAGTAGTAAAGTGACTGTGTTTAGTGAAGTATAAAGGTCACAATGAATCGTTTATTGAGGGTCCAAAGATAAAAGCACAAAAGCTTTATTTTCCCAATCTATGTGCCCCTCCTCACAGTAAAAAACAAAAATGTAATAAAAAATACATAAGTAGAAGCACAGTCAAATTTGAAGAACAACAAGCAACAGCATTAATCTAACGAAAGTGAGTCTCCAATTGAACAAATTGGACCTCAATATGAAAAGAAAGATACCCAACACAAACAAAAAAACTATCCGCGAATGAACTTACTAACTGACTTACTTAGGCCCATCACTCCCCTTGGAGGCAAAGGCCGCCGACCAACAGTCCGCCAGAGTCCTCTGTCCTGGGCTATACCTCTCTAATTCCTTCACTCCAGCTGAGTCCAGGTATTCCCATCTTCCAGGTTTCTCTTCTTCCTGGTTTCTGCCTCAAGGTCGCGCCGCCAGGTGCTTCTTGGCCTTCCTCTTTTTCGTTTTCCCTGGGGGTTCCATGATAGTGCCTGCCTTGTGATGTTGTTGGCTGGCTTTCTCAGGGTGTGCCCGATCCATCCCCATCTCCTGCGCCGGATTTCATTCTCGGCTGGCAGCTGGTTGGTACGTTAAGCGAAGGAATGGTCTATCAATAAGGCATGCATGTAAAGATGGTCCCAAAACCTATGCCGTCGTTGGGGAGCGAGATGTCTGAGACCTCAGCTCCTCAAGGGGCCAGTATATTGCGGGCGGCGTCCATCTCCTCTCCCTCACTGCTTTACCTCCCCTGACCCTTACGAGGGCAGGTACCCATTTACAGCTGGGTGAACTAGGGGACTGTACTTTGTTACCGACTTATTCATTTAAAATCAGTTTTACTGGCGTTATCTCGCAAAGTAAGAAGCATAATTAATGAGAGATAGGATATTTGCGTGAAAGAGTAAATCTTTTGAATGAAGGTTAAAAATGTTTTTGGTTTTTCTGAGATCATATCCTTTTACCAAAATGTTTAACTGGTTCACCTATGTAGTCTATTGATGATACATTATCATTAGTTACTCCTGACACTTTTTTGTCAAGTAACTTTCTCGACTTGTTGACCTTGAACATAGAAAGACTGAAATGGGCAATGTATCTTTGCCACTTTTGATGTGTAGTCACAAAGATGCATTTGGTTTTACTAGAGTTAGGAGATAATTATGTCATTCAAGCTGGTCTATTCACTAATTTCGTTTGCATTCGACTGTAATGCTGTTTACTAAAATCATCGCAATCAATATAATTTAATTTAATCGTAATGTGCTATCAACAAATATTTCACATGGGCAATTTATATGTAATGGCGAATAATTCATGCTGACAAAGAACAGAAGAGGTCCTAAGGATCCTTGTGGTACACCAAATTCAATTAAAAGTAGCTCAGACCGCTTGAATCTGATTTGGACAAGCTGTGTTGGTCATAGAGAAATGAGGCAGCAAGGTCTTAAGCCAGACTGGACAAATGTAGGGTATTGATTTCGTAAGGAGAGGAGAACAGATGATGGCATCAAAAGCTTTAGCAAAGTCAATGCCACATCATTTCCAGTAAGCTTGTTATTGTTTATATTAGAAAGACTCTTTCCTATAAGCAGGTTAGGTGCTGTGTGTCAAGATGGTTTTCTCAAAAACTTTACTTGTTGTCATGAACTATAATTATCATAGGCTCTATGATAAGAGTGTAGATGAGTGTGGGTGTGCCTTCCAAGTGGCTGAGATTAAACAGTGAGTTATTGGTCTATGACTAGAGAGATCAGTAAGGTTGCCTAAATAATATAAGTGTGTGTATATGTGTGCGCAAGCATGCGTGTGTGTGTGTGTGTGTGGTCGTGTGTGTGTGTGTGTTGTGTGTGTGTGTGTGTGTGTGTGTGGTGTGTGTGTGTGTTTGATTTTAACAATTCATTCTTTTATTTCGAAGATAATAGAATAAGCACACGTGTGCATTTTTTTTTTTACATCAAGTCCTCCTGCGGGGACGGGATAGCTCAGTGGTCAGAACACTCGCTTTTCCCCAGCTAAGGTTAAGCAGCGTCGAGCGTGGTTACCACTTGGATGGGTGACCGTTTGCGCGCCTTGGCTTCAGTACAGTCCCCCAGTTCACCCAGCTGTAAATGGGTACCTGACCTCTTTAGGGTCAGGGAAGGCAAAAGCAGTGAGGGAGAGGAGATGGGCGCCGCCCTCAATATGCTGGCCCATGGAGAAGCTGAGGTCTCTGACGCCTCGCTCCCCTACGACCTTATAGGTTATGAGACTCCTTTACCTTAGGGCCTTGTGTGCATGCAGTTTTGTCAGTTTTGTCATGTTTCCACCGGCACAAATGGCCTACCCTTCCCAAAGGCGGAAAAGGTTTTTTAACGTGTGCGCAAAATGTTCTGTGCGCGTTCGTACACGGTTCATAGTCTCACTCGAAGGACTTTCCGGAGAGTTGAATCTCATAGAGTATATGTGTGTGTGTGTGTGTGAGTTTATTTTATTTATTTATTTATATTTTTTTCTTTTGTTTCGAGGATACTGGAATAAGCATTGTGTGTGTATCTGCTCGCACACACACGTGTATCTGCTCACTCACACACACACACACACACACACACACACACACACACACGTGTACGTGTATTCATAAATAAAATCTGTCACTGCACTCTGAGTTAACTTTTAAAGCCATTTCACTCCAAAACTTTCTTCTTAACATTGATTATTCCGAAATAATACTTTCCTGGATATTACTTTTTCTTCACAAACTGCACCACCAAAGCTGAATCACTCTTCACGTGAAATGATTACCCTCGGATCGTTTCCTTCCCCCCCCTCCCATCCACCCACCCAACCACCCCCACATTGCGCTTCTTTCAACCCCCACCTCCTCCCTTACCCCAACTACCTTGCACACCCACCTTCTCACTGCCCCCCCCCCCTCCCCCTCCCTTCTGCAGTTTTTCCATCCTGCTCATTCAAATATGAAGAGTGTGGGGGGAGGGGGGAACCCCAAGCAAAACAAAACAATGCAAAACAAATCAAGACGAAACAAAACAAAACAAACACCCCCCACCCCACCCCCACAAAACAAATTGAGCGCTTTGAGTTTTTCAGAGGAAAATGTTCAAAAAGTGACTAGATCATGATGTAATTTTGGCCTGGGGGCGCGCGCGCGCGCGCGCGCACACACACACACACACACACACACACACACACACACACACATACACAGAGCTTTGTGTATAAATAGCACGCGCGACCGCACACGCAAGGACCTACACAAGCACGCACGCACGCACGCACGCGCTAGCACGCACGTGTTGTGTGTGGTGTGTGTGTGTGTGTGTGGTTGGCGTGCGTGGTGGTGCTGTGCGTGCGTGCGTGTGTGGTGTGTGTGTGTGTCGTGCATGTGTGTGTATGCATGTGTGGTGTGTGTGTGTGTTGTGCGGGTGTGTGTGTGTGTGTGCGTGGTGCGTGGGCGTGTGTGCGTGTGTGTGTGCGTGCAGTGCGTGCGTGGGTAGCTGTGTGTTGTGTCGTGCCAGTGGTGTGTGCGTGCGTGCCAGTGTGTGTGTGTGTGGTGCGTGTGTGTGCGTGTGTGTGTGTGTGTCGTGCGTGCAGTGTGTGTGTGTGTGTGTGAGGTGTGTACGTGCCAGTGCGAGTGGGTGTGTTCCATTCTTTTCGGCGCGGAATTGCTCAACAGGTCTCGGGAAGGAAAAAGTTCTCTTTTTTGGGGGGAAGCACAAACATTCAACTGTTAATGATTTTGGTTTTTTGAAGACAGGAAAGTAACAAGAAACTAGAGAGGCGCGAGGAGCGGGGGCAGGGACAGGGTGTCGGTTGGGGGGGTGGGGTTGGGAAGGGGGGGGGGGAGGGGAAGAGTGGAGGGCGCATGTGGGGGTGGAGGTGGAGGGGGAATGAGGAGGAGAGATGATACAGAGTAAATCAAGGGGGCGGTGGGGGATTTGAGCCCTGTATCAGGAATTTAAAAAAAAACAAGAAAAGAAAACTACGCAGAAGGAATCTTAGGAGATCATTGTTATCACCAACGCATGACAATGCTTTCCTCAACAAACAAACGATAACAACAACAACAACAACAATGACAATGATAACCGTCTTTTGTTGTCTAGTGTCGGTCACTCTCTGAGTGTCTGTCTTTCTGTCTGTCTGTCTGTCTGTGTGTCTGTCTCTGTCTCTGTCTGTGTGTCTGTCTTTCTGTCTGTGTGTGTGTGTGTCTGTCTCTGTCTCTGTCTGTGTGTCTGTCTTTCTGTCTGTCTGTGTGTGTGTCTGTCTCTGTCTCTGTCTGTGTGTCTGTTCTTCTGTCTGTCTGTGTGTGTGTCTGTCTCTGTCTCTGTCTGTGTGTCTGTCTTTCTGTCTGTCTGTCTTGTCTCTCTCATGCACAAACACAGACATAAGCATGCGCTGGTAAGTTGTTTTACTTTGGGTTGTTTTTTTGGGGTGGTGGTGGTGGTGGTGGTGTTGGTGGGGGGGGGGGTGTTGCCAAGGGGAATGGAGGTTGGGTTTGTGGGGGGTGTGGAAGAATGAGCTATGTCACTGCCACAAAAACAGTTCGTTTATTTACAACAACAACCGAAAAACAGCTGAGTTAAATAGGTATAAAACAAAACAAAAAAAGATGTGAAAGACCTACATGCAGTTCCCGCAAGATGACATACACACTTTAGGCACTAAATCAAATGGGGATGAACAGAGGTTGTTGTGGTGCTTTTTTTAAACTTTTTTTTTCTTAATGCTAAAGCACCTTTCGATGTTGGGCTTTTGTTGCTCCTTGGCAAGAACTCTCAGCCTCACCAATGAAGAGATTTTTTTTTGGGGGGTGCATATGCGCTTAGATTTTGAAAAAGCCTTTGACAGCATTCATCGAGAAAGTGTATAGCGCATACTCCGAGCATATGGAATTCCACAGGAAAGTATCCAAGTCATTAAGAGCTTCTACACAATTTCACGTGCAGAGTAGGAAACAGCAAAACCAGTTTCAGTGTACAAACCGGCGTCAGACAAGGCTGCCCCATGTCAGCACTACTCTTCAACCTGACAATTGATTGGGTGATGAGACAAACAACAGCTGACCAGTCACGGGGCATCAGATGGACCCCCTTCTCAACACTTGAAGACCTAGATTTTGCCGACGATCTGGCACTGCTCTCACATACCCACCATCACATTCAAGAGAAGACATCCCGTCTCAGCACTTTCGCACAGCAAGTAGGCCTGAAAATCAGTCAGAAGAAGACAGAGGTGATGACACTGAACGTTCAGAACCCCTCACCGGTCACAGTGAATGGAGAAGATTTACCAACAACTGAAGAGCTCACGTACCTCGGGAGCACTGTTAGGCATGACGGCGGAGCAGGCAGCGACATCAAGAACCGGATTAGCAAAGCAAGAAATGCTTATAGAAATCTGAACAATGTGTGGAAATCGTCCCAGTACAGCACCAGAACCAAACTAAGACTATACCAGAGCTGTGTACTCTCCACCCTTTTGTACGGCTCGGAGTGCTGGAGGATGACTGAGAGTGACCTCGACAAACTATTCACATTCCACACGAAGAATCTTAGAAGAATCTTGCGCATCTTCTGGCCTGAGACCATCTCCAACCAAGAACTTTTTGCCCGTTGCAACCAAGAAAGCATGGACAACATCATCATGCATAGGCGATGGGGATGGATAGGGCATATCTGCCGTCGGGAACAAGGAAACATCGCCCGAACAGCCCTCCACTGGACACCAGAGGGAAAACGCAAACGAGGACGACCCAAGAACACTTGGCGTCGGACTGTCGAAGCAGAGCTGAAGACCTTCCAAAATACCTGGGGAACCATTCAGAAGCTGGCCCAGGACAGACAGGAGTGGAGAACATTTGTTGCTGCCCTACGTGCCAATAAGGCACAAAGGCATTGATGATGATGATATGCGCTAGGGCAATTTTAATCTACCATTAAAAGTAGCCGCATTCCAAAATCAGGGGTGATGTCTAAACACGGCAACAATGTGAATGTGGTTTTTTGGTCAGTCGGGACAATGCAATTCACTGCAGCTTTTGCGGCTCTTGCTATGAATTCTAGTTCGAATCCCTTACCAATGATGATGGACCCCAGGTAAGTGGACTTTAATTACAGTCCCTAGCTTTTGCCTTTGAACATTTAGGAATGGTAAAGTTGTGCCTGGCCATCAACCTGGTTATCTCAGCAATGGTTCCCATGTCCTGTCGTCTTGATGTTTTGTTCACTCTTTAAAATCAATGGGGTTAACGAGTTCTTCTTCACTGCCTGCCAGGCTGTCTATTTCGTCTGTAGAGCAAAGGTTTGTGGTGATGCTTTCAGCAGTGCTAACTGTGCTGGTATGATGTTATTGAGTTCATTGGTTATAATTCATTCAGAGAGTATGTTGAAAAGTAAGGGAGATAGAAGGCAGCCCTGACTAACTCCCAATAAAATATGGAACCACTCTCCAACAACACCAATCGTAAGTACTGCAGTGTTGAAATGGAATAAATCTGCTGAATGGTGTTGATTAGTCTCTACTCAATGTTTTATTTCTTTTCGTTTTAGCTCATCGTGTGTCCTCTGAAGACTCTGTCAAACGCCTTTCTGATGTCTATGAAAACAGGGCATACTTTCCTCTGAAGTGCGACGAGCTTTATTTATTTATTTATTCTTTTATATCGAGGATAGTGTAATAAGCACTAATGTGCTTTTTTTTACATCCAGTCTTTGTGTGTATGGTGTTTTGTAAATTGTGTCACTTGTTCCAACCGGCACACAATGGCCTACTCTTACGAAAAGCGGAACAAGATTTAACGTGTGCGCAAGATGTTCTGCGTGCGTTCGCTCAATGGGCTTCGGTTTATAGTCTCATCCGAAGGACTCTTGGGGAGAGTGGAGTCTACACTGATGTTAACTCCAGGGCAAAATATCCCCCTTGAACGGGAATAGAACCTGGGTCGTCAGATTGCGAGCGCAATGTTCTACCCACTAGGCTATCCCGTCCCGCTTTCACAGAGTGTGTACATGCTAAAGATCTCAACGTTTTTGCGGACTCCTGCCTGGCCTTCAGAATTAATGGAATCTACTTGTGGTTGTCAATGTAGGAAGATCTTGATCAACACTATGCTGGCACGGCTGATGAAACTGGTAGCGCAGTTGTTCTGGGGATGATAGAGATTTCTCTTTTTCTCGGGAAGAGTGAAAACAGGGACTGAGAATCCGTGCATGGCATGGATAGACCTATCCGCGATGGACTACAGAGCGTGTTGCAGATGGTAGGTTTCGGATGTCTAGTGCTGCTCTCAACCGGGTTCTTTTCTTTTTTTTATACCACTTTAAGTCAGGGCAGATTTGTCTGCGTTAAATTCCGGCTGCTCTCCCCTGGGAGAGTGCGTCCCCACAAGAGCAGCGCCACCCCATTATTTTATTTCTTTTTCCTGTCTGCAACTGTATTTGATTCCCTATCAGAGTGGCTTTTTTCTCTACAGAATTTTGCCAGGGACAACTCTGTTGTTGCCGTGGGTTCTTTTACGTGCGTTAAATAATTATGTGGAACACACCGGACCTCGGTTTATCGTCTCATTCGAAAGACTAGAAAGCAGACCATGGGCTAATGGATTGTCGGAAAAGTTTGGGGGCCTGAACGGGGATCAAACCACCGCACACTTCCGACCTGGAAGTTTTCGCTTTCTAAGGCAGGCGCGTTATCTCTAGACCACCGATCATAAGTTCTAAGAGTTCTGCAGTGCCGACCACGTCGACCGTATGCCTCTTTTCATTTTGAGCAGTAACGCTACTTCTGCAATAACTGTGTCATGGAGTATTGGAAAATAAACATCATTCGATTATTCTTGTTTCGGGGTTTCTTTTTCTTCTTTAAAGCATCTATAGTTCTGTGATTGTTGTTATCGTTCTTCGGGCCAGAGCTTCATGGTTTTACCAATGGTGAGATTTGGCGTATGTGGCCGTTTCTTGCCGGCCTTGAAGGTAGCCGCATTCCAACTCCGGGGATGCTGTGCATATCAAATCTATCGTGGTTTTAGTGTTTATACTGAGCTCTATCCTTTGTTACAAAGAAGAGCACAAAGGAAAAGCGAAAAGGAATAGAACGACAAGTGACAAGGGAGAATGCTGGGGAAAAGAAAAAAATGTAGACAAAACAAGAAAGTAAAGAAAGTAAAAGAAATCATAAAGTCTATAAAACAAGAAAGAAGAAGGAAGAAGAAGAAGAAGAAGAAGAAGAAGAAGAAGAAGAAGAAGAAGAAGAAGAAGAAGAAGAAGGCGGAGGAGGAGAAGAAGGGGGATGGGGGGAAAAAACAGAGACAGAAAGTAGAGAGGGGGATGGAGATAGTGAAAGAGAGAAAAAACAAAAGGAAAAGAAGAAAGGAAAGAATTAAGAGTGAGAGAGAGAGACACAGACAGACAGACAGACAGACGGACACACAGACAGACAGATAGTTAGTCGGACGACGGACAGACAGGCAGGCAGGCAGACAGACAGAAGGGGGACAGGATAGCCTAGTGGTCAGAACATTGCGCTCACAATCTGACGACCCGGTTTCGATTCCCGTTCAAGGGGGATATATTGCCCTGGAATTAACATCAGTGCCGACTCCACTCTCCCCAAAAGTCCTTCGGATGAGACTATAAACCGAGGCCCCGTGTGTGAACGCTTGCAGAACATCTTGCGCACACGTTAAATCCTGTTCCGCTTTTCGTAAGAGTAGGCCATCGTGTGCCGGTGGGAACAGATGACAGAATTTACAAAACCGCATACACACGGGGACTGGATGTAAAAAGCACATGAGTGCTTATTCCATTATCCTCGATATAAAAGAATTTTTAAAAAACCCAAAAAACCCAGACACACAGACAGAGGAGGAGGAGAAGGAGAAGAAGAAGAAGAAAGAAAGAAGAAAAGATAGTGACAGAGAGAGAATAACAGAAAGGAAAAGAAGAAAGGAAATGGTTGTGTTTTTTTAAAAGAAAGAAAAAGAAAGAAGAAAAGAAAGCTCGAGAAGGAGGAGGAGGAAAAAGAGAACGGGGAAAAACTTCAGTACACTAAAAGAATGGAATAACCCTCCTCCACAACCAACCGAATTTTTAAAAAAAACAAAAAAAGATATCCATAAATCCAGGCTGAAGAACATTGAAATGTATGCAGTTATTGATAAAAGGTAAAAACAAAGTAAACAGAAAGATCAATTTCTTGTGAAGGCGTTCAGAGGGAGAAATATTAGCGTGGAAAGAAACACCCCAGAAAAGAAAGAAACTCCTGCCGCCATTGCCACCTCGATGAGGAAAAACTACCCCGCACTAAATACAGTTCTGGGGCAAAACTATCAACGTGAAGGAGGCGTAATTAGTAGACTGAAGTGAAAAATCCCAGACTTTCTCAAAAACTCTGAACTTTTATTTCAGCTTTTTTTTTTTTTATGGGGGGGGGGGGGGGGGGGGGGGGGGGGGGGTGGTGTTTAAAGAATTGTGAAGTAGATTCGAAGGAAAAAGATATCACGAGGAACAACAGTCAAAATGAGCCTACTCACGAGAATGAGTGTGTTCGTACTTGTGAGATTGTAGAGTTTTCCTGCATGTAACTAAAGCGCACTCGCAGAAATTTTCCTAACGATGTTGAACATTTTTTTCCGTTTGTCCTTAAGAAATTCCGTGAAAAGAAATACAGGAACGGTAACAGCAATAATAATAATAACAACAACAAACAGCAACAACAGCAACCCCCACACGCGCGCGCACAAAAGGCGAAGATGGCTTTCAAAAAGATCCCAACAGTGACTGATTTGTGGCTTGAATAATAATGATCGGAAATCTTGAAAGTCTCACCTTCCTGTTAAAGTTAGAAGGGAAGGGGGGGGGGGGGATTATGAGTTTCGGCTGAAGAGTGTGTGTGTGTGAGTGTGTGTGTGTGTGTGTGTGTGTGTGTGTATGTGCGTGTGTGAAATAGAGAGAGAGAGAGGAAAGGAGACAGACAAACAGACAGACCGACCGAGACAGGGAGAAACAGACAAACAGACAGAGATGCACAGACACGAACATAACACAGAGAAAGAAAGTCATAGAGAGATGTTTTCCCTATCCTCAGAAAACAAGTTTCTATGAACAAGAACATTGTTTGTTTTGTTTTGTTTAATGTCTGTTCACTACATGGTGATTTAGACACACCCGCATTCATACCAAAGTACCTATTATTACACACCGCATCTCTCTCTTCTCTCTCTCTCTCTCTCTCTCTCTCTCTCTCTCTGTCTCTCCCCTATACAAGAAATAAAAACATCTATATCCACTGTTTCGTCCCCTTTAGAAAAATTACAGCCTTATCAATTCAACCCGATTCTTTATTCAAAAAAAGAAGCGCCACGAATTCACGATCGCCTCAAACCCCTGCACACACCACCAAAAAGGAATTACTTTACGCATGGATAAGAACTTGTCGAGCCGAACTGTGAATCTGATGTTTAAGCATAGTGTAATCTGTTTAGTTTTGATCAAGGCACGGTTTGTAGATTGTTGTTGTTGTTGTTTTTAAAAAATTAATTTTGTTGGTTTTGTGTTTGTTGGGTTTGTTTTGGTTTTGGTTTGGTTTTTTTGGGGGGTGGATTGAGTTGTTTTTGTCACACGAAGATCTGGTTGACCACAAGACTGTCCTACAGGGAACAGAACAAGGAGGGAGACGAATAGGCAAGACAAGAGAAAACGATGGGAAGACAACATCAGAGAGTGGACTGCAGGCCTTGAGTGGAGGAACGATTTGCTAAGGAAAGTAGAGGACTGTGGGGATGGAGGAAGCTGGTTGCAAAATATTCAGTGGTACCCCTCGCGGTCCATGGGACAACGGGGTAGGTGAAGGGTAAAGGAAGGTTTTTGTTGTTGCTGCTGTTGTCGTGTTGTGGTTGTTTTGGAGGATTGGTAATGTTGTTGTTGTTGTTGTTTGGAAGATGAAGCGGGAGTTCTAGAGAACGAAGGATACATCTCAGACATAATTATGCTATTCACAAGAGTTCATCATCGTCGTTATTTTTATCGTTATAATCATCATCAGCATTTGTTCACGTCGTTGCTATCATTATCATCAGCATCGTCATCATCATCATCATAATTTTTGTCGCCATCATCATCATTATCCTTTTTCATGTCGTCGCTATCATTATCGTTATCATCAGCATCGTCATCATCATCATCATCATAACTTTTGTCGCCATCATTCATCATCATCATCATCATCATCATCATCCTTTTTTTATGTCGTCGCTATCATTATCGTTATCATCAGCAGCGTCATCATCATAAGATATCACCACCATAGCTGCCATCATCCTTGTTGTTTTGTTTTCTTTTTCGTTGTTATTGTTTTAAAGTTTAATCGTGTATGTTTCAGGATTGCTTTATTCGGCACACTATTTTAGCACCCTGTTGAGGAGACTAGGGGTACATTCTCAGTATGATCTGCATTGTCTCTGTACTTACTTGAAATCCCATGTGAGATATTTTAAACTTTTCATCATTATCAATATCCTCATCATAGTCACCATCATCGTTGTTGTTTTTTTCTTTGTTATTGTTTTAAGTTAAGGTTTAATCTCACTCACTCACTCACTCATCCCTTGGTCGGGACGACCGTTGGGGTACCCGCACGGACGCTGCAAGTGGGTCGCCAAATGGTTCTGTCCTGGGCTGTTTTCAGGAGGTTTGGTACAGTGAGGCCGGTCCACTCCTTGATGTTGGATATCCAGCTTTTGTGTGGTCGTCCCTGCCTCCTTGCTCCTTCCACCATTCCCTGCAGGACAGTCTTTGACGGTGTTATGCCTTGTTGTGTGGCTAAACACTTCAGTTTCTCCGTCTTGATGTATCTAGCAATGGTTTTGTTTGCCAGCCAGTGCCTCGAATCTGCTGCCAGACGTGTCGTTGGTTTTGCGGTCTATGTAGGTGATGTTCAGGATCGGCTTGAGGCACTTCATCTCAAAGGCTGTGTCGTATGCGACGTTCTAATCGGCAGTAAGCTGTCCATGCTTCACAGCTTGTACAAGGCAATGGATGTGACGAGTGTTCTCGTAGAGTTGACCTTGTGTGGGTTCTGAGAGTTGTGGTTTCTCACACTTTTCGCAGTCTTAGTCATGGAGGTTTGTTGTGCACAGCAAGTTCTGATCTTCACCTCTTGTGTGCTAGTGCCTTCTTTGGTGATGACTGTCCAAGGTACTTGAAGTTTCCACTCTCTAGTGTCGCTCCACTCATCTTGTTGCTTGGTGGGAGTGGGTTGTGTGGTACTGTTCACTAGGATCTTGCTCTTTTCCGTGCTTGATCTCATACCGATGGCATTGGCTGATGTTTCAAGTTCTTGGATGGTGAGATCCTGGAGTTCTTCTTCACTGCGGCCCATGAGATCGATATCGTCTGCGAATCGAAGATGCAGACTGGCCTTCTCCTTATTGTGATTGTGGTCTTGAAAAGTCAAGGGGGCCTCCTGCATGATGTTCTCCAGGAAACACGTTGAAAGAACGGGGGATAAGAGGGCAGCCTTGGTCGAACTCTATGAAGTTCCGGAAGAAGATCCCCGTTTTCTTCCACCCATGAGGACTGACACTTCGTGGGAGCTGTAATTACAGCGCTCTGGATGAATGAATCAGGTCTCGTCGAAGTATAAGTCTCTCATGACTTCGCCACAGAGCTTTCTTGCCACACTCGGTCGAAGGCCTTCTTGAAGTCAATTTATGAAGTTGTTTGTAGAGCTGTAGCTGGGATGGTTGGGGAGATGCTTCTCTAATGAGCATTCTGATGTTGAAGATTCTGCTCGCAGAGCTTCGACCTCGGTCTGAATCCTGCCTGTCTTCTGATTGGATTTCTTCTGCTTGTGGTTTTCAGTATGTTAGGCATGCTGTAGCATAACTTTGCTTGATGGCTTATCAGACTGATTGTTCTGTAATTTTGGCACTTCATTCAGGTATACTTCCTTTGGAAGGGAACAATGATGGAATTGGGTCACTGTTCAGGCCACTCTTTGCTGGTCCAGATGGCGTTGGCCGATGATTGTTTAATGCCTTGATCATCTCTGGGCCTACGTTCTTGATTGAGACTCAGGCGGGATATTGTCATTTCCCTGGTGACTTATGCCTGCCTTCAGGGTCTTTTTGATGCTTCTTCTACCTCATTCCTCCAGCACCTGTGTGCTTTTTCAGGATTCTGATGGTCTCGGGTCCTGCTCGTGGAAGTCTTGTTCGGATCAGCCTTCACGCTTGTAGTTGTACAGGTCTCTGCATTATTCTGTCATTTTTTCATGATAGTGGCGCATCTCTGTAAGGAATCTGACCCTATTTGTCTTCATAACGGAGGTCTTTGGCTGCTTGGGACTTGGTTTTTTAGTACTTTGATGGTCTGGTAACGCCTCTTTGCTGTCTTCCTTGTGCCTTGCCTTCTCAACCTTGGAGCATTGTTCTGACATCCAGCTTCCCCATGGCCTCAGTCATCTTCTTCTTGGATTGACTGTTGAATGTTCTTTACTTCTTCGGCCGTTCTGGGTTTTTTGTTCTTCAAGGCTTTAGCTCCCTACGTGGGTTCTCGCACAGTCCAGGATTATCGTTGGTGAACCCCCGGCTGGTCTGTTTCCTCTCTTTCCCAAGGATCTCTGCGCTGTCTCTGAATGTCTTGCTGAAGGTCTCAGTGTGGAAGGAGCTTGATGATGTCATCTTGGAGGAAATTCAATGCTGCAATCTGCCACTATCTCAGCTTTTAAGATTTCAGCGACGTCGGGGTCCTTCAGCTTTTCCATGTTGAACCTGGCAACGGGATTTCTCTTCTGGTTCTTGGTCTTCAGCTTTGATCTTTAGGAGTCATGAGTACCATGTCGTGGTAATGCCATATCAGCGCAGGGATACGTCTTGTCTGGGGCTTTGTTGATGCTCGACTTAAATCGTTTGGGGGCCAAGATGTAGTCAAATCTGGTTATGTGTCTTTCCATTTGTTGTGAGTTGCCACGTCGTTCTTCTTGATGTTTGTGGGGGTATATAAGGTGCTGGCGACAGTTTAAGATTGTGGCTGCTTGACGAATCTCCAAAAGTCTGAGACCTCCTATCATTTGGTTTCGTCCACGCCAAACGGCCCTACTGTCCTGGCGCACTGCATGTCTTCATTTCTTCTCCATTGTTTTCATTTCTCATCTCATTTTCAATTCATCATTATTCATTTTCTTTTTATCATTCATAAGGTCAGGTCCGATCTTGGCTCATTCCAGTCGCCGGATCACGGAAAGTTCCGTCTTTGGAGTTGATTTGATGGCGCTCTCCAAATCTTCGTAGAAACACTCGATTGCTTATATCGTTGTTGTTGTTGGTTGCATAGCCTTGTATGTTGTATGTTGTGTTGGTTTTGCTGTTCCGACAACGCTGGAGATCAGTTGCTTGAGTTGGGGGTTACACTGATGACACTGTTAGTCCTCTTCTTGTTGACAAGAAATCCTAACTCCTTGGTGGTGTTTGGAGTCGTCGCCATATACCATAGTTTGGGATCTTCTTCTGTTGTTGTGTCGCGAATTCCGAACCTACGGACTTCGGCCAGTTCAGTCCATGTATGTCCATTCGTATCTTCGAAGTTCATGGGTAGCTCATGGAGTCTTCCCACATGCGTTGCAAGGTACGGATGTTCCACTGTTCCAATGTTTGGTCCTTTCAGCCTGGAGTTTTGTTTGCTGTTGTTTGCGTCCCAGTGCATATTTTCCACCTCCATCTTGGAACGCTCCAATGGAGGCGCTGGGTGGTGAATTCCGGGCCTCAACGTATCGGGCATGTCTTTCCTTGCAGTGTTGTCCCAATGTAGTTATTTCTGTTGGCGTGGATTGCTGGCGGCGCCATTCCTCTCCAAGCTGCTATTTTTGACATAGCTGGGATTTTTTGGGTGGGTTTCTCCCCACTGCGACAGGTAGTACTGAGGCTACAGGTTACAGTTGCAGAGGACACCTCTGACTCCTTGACTACTGACTATAAGTTTATCTGAGGTCTACTGAATTCTCTTTTGGTTGGCCCTACCAACATCATCCTTCCCACTCTCCAGCGAATACAATACTCTGCAGCTCGAATTGGTCACTTAGAAGAAAAAATCTGAAACACATCACTCACTTATGCCATCTCTTCAATGGTACCTGTCTCACATAGTTTCTGTCAGTATAAGGATCAATACCCTCTGTTGCAAAATGTTCTACACATATCTGCACCCTTATTCTCTGACAACTGTCTTCACGCTGTACACTCCATTCCGTTCCCTTCGTTCAGCCGCCAGATACTTTGTGCTTTCGATCAACCAGATTCAAACAATACACTGATGGCCGTCGCTCTTTCTCTGTTTCTGGTTCATTCACCTGGAATGGACCTCCCTCTCTCACTTTAGCCAAAAGCCTTCGTTTGATACCTTCAAATCCAGCTCAAAACACATCTTATTTTCCTACCTGACACATTCCCTCATATCTGTGCCTTCTTTTCAAGACAGCATCCTTTCCATCTCCTTATAACCACCTTATTGTGTGTGTGGTTGTGTGTGTGTGTATGTGTGTGTGTGTGGTGTGTGTGTGTGTGTGTGTCGTGTGTGTGTGTTGTTGTGTGTGTGTGTGTTTGTGTTGTGTGCTGGGTGTGTGTGTGTGTTTGACGATGTGTGTGTGTGTGAGTGGTTGTGTTATGTGTGTATCTTGTGTGTGTGTGCATAAATTTGGAATATCTTATGTTATTTGAGGAAAGTTGCATGCGCGTAAATGATTTGAGTGCAAGCGCTTCAATTTGATTGTTTTGTTTTGCAAGACTTTCAGCGCTATATTAAATTCCATTATATCATTATTATTATTATTAATTGTGTATGATTTTAGTATTTCTTTATTCAGCCACCACTATTTTAGCAGCTGTTGAGGACACTACCGGGACCCTTATCTCAGTTATGATTGCTATTGTCTCTGTACTTTTTGAAATCCGTGTGAGATAGATATCTTTCAACTTGTTCTTCTTCTTTTCTTTCTTTAGCCATGCTTCTGCCCTTTTCCTATTGTTTTAAGCCTCTTATTCTCCATGGAGGACAACGAAGACCACCATCAGAAAGTGAGACTTTTCTTCAACAGCTGCATGTGACGAATCCTCCAGATCCACTGGCGCACCATCAGCAACGCAGACCTGTGGAAGTACAACCAGCTGCTGCGAGAATGAAATCCGGCGCAGGAGATGGGGATGGTTCGGGACACCCTGAGAAAAGCCAGCCAGCAACATCCTAGGCATGGCTTCTCATCGGAACTCCCCAGGGGTAAACGAAATAAGAGTAAGGCTAAGTAAACACCTGGCGAGTGACCTTGAGGCGAGAAACCAGGT
>CM054138.1:17288821-17333821 GCA_028751875.1 Rapana venosa | reverse complement strand
CCCCCCCCCCCCCCCCCCCCCCCCCCAAGAGAGAGGAAAAGAGAGAGAGAGAGAGGGGAGAGAGAGAGGAAAAGAGAAGAGAGAGAGAGAGAGGGGAGAGGAGAGAGAGAGAGAGAGAGAGAAGAGAGAGAGAGAGAGAGAGAGAGAGACAATTGACACAAATTTACAATAGACACAAATTGACATTGACACATTTTATTGCTATTTAAACGATCAAGCATAAGCGCTGCGGCGCGGTAAACAACGATTCGAAACGCGACGCATTACAATGACAAAGGAAACCATGGCAGTGGTGGTATGTACAACCAATTCGATACATTATTTTTTCTGGTGTCTCAAGTGTCCAATTTTCAACCAGCCTTTCCTTTTCCAGTCTACAGCACGAAGTCAGCCCATGTAAGGACCGGATCAGGTCCCGAAGATGATGTTAATCCGCTCAGCACTCGCCACCACTGTTCTGTGTGTTGTGTGTTAGTACACTGTTTCCCTTTAGGAATCTGGGAACCCGACACGTTCTTCTAAATGACAAAACAAAAAGTAACAACCTACAAGACAATAACCAAGAAAAAGAAAAAACAAAAGACAAAAACCAACCAAACAAAATAACAAAACAAAAAAAAAGAAACAAAAAGGACCAAAAAAAAAAAAAAAAAGGAATAAAAAAAAAAATACCAAAAAAACTAAAGACATAAAAAAACAAAGGAACAATGAAATCAAAAGGGAAAGAGAAGACAATTAAAAAAGGAAAAAAAAAAAGAATACCATAAAAAAGAAAGGAACAATAATAAGAAAAGAAAAAAAACAAGAAGAAAAGAAGAAAGATATAAAATAAAAAATCAAAAAAATAAAATTAAAGAATAAAAGGAAAGGAATAAGAACAAAATAAAATAAATAACAAAAACAAAGCAAGCACATAAGAAAAAAAGAAAGGACTAAAAAAATGAAAAAACAAAACAAAAACCAAAGACAAACAAATAAAAAAGACTCAACAAAAAAGAAAGAAAGAAAAAAATATAAATAAAAAAGACTTAAACACAAAATTCAAACAAAAACAAAAAAAAAGGCAAACAAGAATTTAAGCAAAGAAACAAGATCAAACAAAAGAAAATACAAAAGTAAAAAAAAGAAAAAAAGAAATCAACAAATAAAATATAAAAAAACAAAAAAAAATAAAAGAATAACTAAGAAAGACAAAGAATAATAATAAAAGAAAAAAAAAAGAAAAAGACAGCAAGAAAGAAAACTCAAAAAAAATCAAAGAATAAAAATATAAAAAAAAACAAAGAAAAAAAAGAAAAGAAAAAAATATAAAACGAAAAAAAAGACGAAAAAAAAGAAGACCAGTTAGAAAATACTAAAAAGAAATAAAAAAAAAAATAAAGAAGTTACAAAAAAAAACAAAGAAAAGAAAAGAAGAATTAAGAAAAAAAAAAAAAAAGAAAGACAAAAAGCCAACGATAAAATAAAAAAACAATTAAAAGAGAAAAAGGAAAAATCAACAGGAAAGAAAAAGAAAAAAGACAAGAAAAAAGATAAAAAAAGATAAACAAAAAAACAACAAATAAAAGAAGACAAGAAAATAAAACATAAAAAGGCATAAAAAAAAAAGAAAGAAAAAGAAAAAAAAGATAATAAAAAAAAAAAAAAAAAAAAAATAAGAATAATATAGAAACAAAAAAAGTCAAAAAAACTAAAAGGATAAAACTAGACAACAAAAAAAAAAAAAAAAAAAAGAAAAAAGAAAAAAAACAAAAAAAAAAACAATTCAAAAGAAAAAAAAAAGACAGGTTTTTTAACGTTGCAATATCAAAAACAAGTAAAAAAAAGAAAAAAAAACCAACTAAAAGAAAAACAAAGAATAACAAAAAACAAGTAAAAAAAAAGGACTTAAAGGCAAAAAGGAAAGGAAAAGACAGTAAAAAGAAAAAAAGAAAAAAAGAAAAACCAAAAAAAAAGACAAAAAACAAAAAAGAATCAAAAAGATAAAAAAAAACAAAAACTTAGGATAAAAAAAAAACAAAAAAATAAACAATAAGAATAAGAACATATAAAACAAAAACAAGTAAATAATAAAAAAAAGACTAACAGATAAAGATAAGAAAAGCAAAAAGAAAAAAATCAAAGAAAGGAGAAAAAAAAAATAATAAGGACAGGTTTATGAAGACTAAGGAAGTGGAAAAAAAAGAAAGAAGAAAAGAAATAAAAAAAGAAAGATAAAAGAAAAAACGAAACTTAAGATAATAAATTAAACAAAAGAAAAGACTATTGATAAGGAAAGGAAGGAAAGAAAAGAAAAAAAACAACAAGACAAGGACACTAAGAAAAGAAAAAAAGACCAAAAGGGAGAAGAAGAAAAAGAAACAAGCAAAAGAAAACAAAAAGAGAAAAGACAAAAAAATAAGAAAAAGAAAGATATAAGAAAAGAAAGACAGGAAGAATAAATTAAGAAAGCAAAGACCAATAAACAAGAAAACAAAATGAAAAAAAGAAAGAAGAAAAGAATAAAAAAACAAGAACTAGAAAAACAAAAAACTAAAAAATAAGAAAAAGACAAAAACAACAAACAAGACTCAAAATAAAGCAAAAAAGACAAAAAAAAATAAAAAACAAGATATAAACAAGCAACTAAAAAGATTAGACATAAAACAAATAAGACATAAAGCAAAAGAGAAAAAAAAAAAAGAAACCAAGTAAAAAAAAGTTAAGAAAAAAAAAAGAAAGAAAAAATAAAAAAAATACACCAATAGACAACTTAAAAAGGAAGAAAATAAAAAAGAAACAAAAAAAAATATACAAGAAAGCATCAAGGAGAATTAAAAAGAAGAGAAAAGAAGATAAAAAACAATAATAAATAAGATAAGGAGCAGGTAACAAGACAATATATGAAGCAAGACCTAGAATACTAAATAAATAGAGAAGCCAAGAAACAAAATCAAGTAAAACAAAATAGGATTCAAAAATAAAGAAATAAAGCAAAGAAAAAATAAGAATAATGAAAATAACAAGAAAAAAATAAAAAAGAAAAGCACATAAAAAGAAAAAAAAGCACACAAATCTATAAAAAAAGAAAAAAGACGAGAAAGAATAATCAGTATTCGAAGGGGAGAAAAAAAAAGAAGAAATTACAAGAGGAAGAGAACGGTTTAGATACAAAAGTAAAGACATAAAATGGAAGAGACCGAAAAAAACTATATAAGGATGGAAGTGTAATGGAAAAATATGAGAGTGTAACACACACGCGGTGAGATTTAAAATAGAAAAACAAAAATACATACAAGAGATAGACCTTAAGATTAAAACAAGGAAATAGAAGAGAAAAAAAAAGACAAAAAAGAAAAATAAAATGAGAAAAGATACAAAGAACGGAAAGACTAAAACCAAAAAATAAATAGGAGCAGAAAAAAAAAAACAAAAAAAAAAGAAGGCAAAGACAAAAGACACCATGAGAACATCTGGTCGGATAATATAAAAAGTAAAAAGAAAGACTGCTAATAAAGGTACAGGAAAGAAAATCAAAAATCAAAAAAGTGGAAAGAAAAAAAAGAAAAAAAATAAAGATTAAAAAAAGAGTAAAAAAATCAAGAAAATACAAACAACCACAAAAGATCATAGAAAGATATAAGGGAAAAACTAAAAACAAAAGAAAGACAGTATAATAATATAATAAAATGTGATCAAAAAAATGAACAAAGACGAAAAGAAGAGAATGAACCGAATCAAAAGGACAAAAAAAACAAACAAGCAAAGACCAAAAAAAGAACAATAAAATACAAAACAAATAATGATAAGAAGAAAAAGACCAATAAAAAGACATCACTCAAAAAAACGACAAAGAAAAGAAAAAAAAGACATAAGCAGAAAACCAAAAAAGAACAAAAGACCAAGACAGAAACAATGAAACAAGATAAAACAAAAGGAGCTAAATAAGACAAAAAAGGACAAGAAAAAAAAAAAAAATTAAAACAAATTAAGACAAGCTAAGAAAACAACAAAATAAAGAAAATAGAAAATAAAATACAAAAGGACTGGTTTTAACGTGTGCGCAAAGATGTTTCTCCATGCGTTCATACACAGGGCCTTGGGTTTATATGTAGTCTTATCATAGGATCTTTAGGACATGAATGAGCATTGAGGTATACTCCTGTGGAAATATTCCCCTGAAACAAGGGCCTCTGAGAGAGACAGAACTCGAACTCAAACTCGAATATTTTATTGGGGGTAAATGGATATGCAGAGGCTTCTTGACACAGGCTTCATGGGGAAAAATTTGAAAAAACAAGCAAGAATCAATCAGTTAATTATTAAACAAGATATTTTCAAAATAACCAGTGAAATTTATTTCACTTAAATCCATTCTATATTGAAAATCAAGAAATCGCAAAATCCATGATGAATAACAAAACCAATGTAAACAGAAAAAAACTCCCCTTCCGCGCAAGTTACCCCCTCCCCTAAACAAACAACAACCCCCCCCCCCCCCTCGCTCGCCCCCCCCCTCCCCCCCCCCCCCCCCCACCTCCCCCCCCCCCCGCCCCCCCCCCCCCCCCCCCCCCCACCAAAGAGAGTTGCGAGGAGAGAGAGTTTAGGAGGAGCCGAAGAGAGAGAGAGAGGATCAGTAACCGAGATGAAGTGAGGAGAGAGAAGATCCGAAGACGAGTAGAGATCTCGACGATGATAGAAGGGAGGAGAGAGAGAGAGGAGAGAGAGAGAGATGAGAGAGTGAGAGAACAATTGACAACAAGTGAAATTGACACAATTGACAATTTACTCATTTTTTTTGCTATTTAGGATCAAGCCATATAGCGCTGCGGCGCTACAAGGTAACAACGTTTTCGATCGCGACGCGATTACTCAATGACATGGTAACACTTGGCCTAAGTGGTGTTTGTTCAATCAAGATCGATACTATTATGGTCTGTGTCTCAAGTGTCTCTATTTCAAAACCAGCCTTTCAGTTTCCAGTCTACAGCACGCGAATTAAGTCAGCCACTTGTAAGTCCGGTTCTGGTCCCCGAAGATGATGTATTCTCATGCTCAGCTCTCGCCACCATGGTATCTGTGTGTTGTTTGTTAGTATCATGTTTTCCTTTAGGAAGTCTGCAAGCCTGACACGTTCTTCTGGGCATACGATGTTTTTCGTCTTGATTGATGTACCAGAACACACACTTTGATTCCTCGACAGGCTAGGATATTCCATCCAAGAAGTATTCCATGGATGATGTCATCTGATTCACACATCCACTAATTGTTGATCAAACCGAACTATTATCACACCTTTCGAAACAGAAACCGTGTGTTTTCTCTTGCTGTCCTTAATGGACGCTGCACACGTTTGTTCGCAGTCGGAGTAGACACATACTGTCACTAAATAACTGTATCAGTATCAGAGTCATCATGTGCAGCCAAATGTACACGGCTCTTCCTGCACAATCAGGCGCCTCAGAAGTTCTCACCCCATCTCTGCTGTTGTTGCTGGATATCAGTTAGAACAAGTGAATCTGGTTGTGGATGAGGGCATTCAATTCACTGCAGACTCATTAGTTCTGTGTACAACACTGGTTTGTTTTCCGTCTGTTTCTATCGAGCAGGGAGTACAATGTTAAACAAGTACGGCGCTCTTACCTAATGGACATGTTATTGTCACTTTGGCGACTTGGCCTGTCTTTCTTGGTGTTTGTCTACTTCTTGACATCGCGGACGTCTTTGAAAAGGGGGTTCTTGCGATAGTACTGAACAGGGAGTTACGGTTCAGCATCGGGTCTCCGCTTTCTGTTGACACTGGCTTGGTCAGATGGCTTCATTCGCATGACGAACACAACACGCAGATCTCCCCCGGCGACTTTCCAATCGATAACGTCGTTGTACGATCAGCAGGCGTTCTTAAAGTTGTTATTACAGTAGCTGAAGGCCATAGTATAATGACATTTTGAAGCTATAATGCAAAATTTGACTATTAGCAGCTTACTAACTGCTCGCCGTTCAGTTTCAGAGAGAGAGAGAGAGAGAGTGAATGCGAATGGTTTATTCAAAAGGCCTTGGGCCCACATATGAGGGGGGAAAAACACAATGACACACTATCATACAAGTATTATTCACATAAACAATCTCATTCACAATACATTCATCACACATGATAATTTTTCAAGATTTAATAAGGGTGAGAGAGAGAGAGAGGGAGGCAGAGAGATAGAGGCGCAAAGAGGGAGAGAGGCTGTGAGAGGCAGAGTGAGAGAGGGCAGAGAGAGAGGCAGAGAGAGAGAAAGAGGCAGGAAGAGAGAGGCAGAAGCGAGAGAGATGTGATAGGCAGATGAGAGAGGCAGAGAGAGAGGAGCCGAGAGAGAGAGAGGCAAGGAGAGAGAGAGGGCAGAGAGAGGCTAGAGCAGAGAGTGAGAGAGAGAGAGAGGCAGAGATGAGGAGAGGCTGGGAGAGTGAGAGGCTGAGAGAGATGTGAGAGATGTACAGAGAGAAGAGAGAGAGAGAATGAGAGTGAGAGATGCAAGAGAGAGACGTGAGAGAGAGAGAAGATTTTTGCAGTGAGAGAGGAGAGGCAGAGAGAGATGAGAGGGCAGACAGAGAGATGAGAGAGAGGGAGGAGAGAGAGAGAGAGGCAGAGAGAGAGAGGCTGGGGAGTGTGAGAGGCAGAGAGAGAGTAGAGGAGAGAGAAAATGCAGAGAGAGTGAGAGGCAGACGAGAGAGAGGAAGGAGAGAGAGGCAGAGGAAAGAGAGAGAGAAAGAGAGAGAGGAGAGAGAGAGAGAGAGAGAGAAGAGAGAGAGAAGAGAGAGATGCTACATGGGAGAGAGGGCAGAGCGAGAGGCAAGAGAGAGAGCAGAGAGAGGGCAGAGGACAGATGAGAGAGAGAGAGAGATGCAGGGAACAATGAACAATGGAACAATGAACAAATTTAATTACTAGAGGGTTATCGAATAAAGCTTAACAAATAGCTTTTTTTACATCAGCCCTCTGGAAATAAAAAAAAATCGAAGTATTAATGTGAATACATAGCATGTAAAAATGAATATAAAGAAAAGAATATAATACTGCATCATTGATGTGGGACTTCCATGCAAATTCATCCCAATTAATTTCATACATGAAAACACATATTTTTTAATGTAAACATAAACCAGGAAATACGCAAAAATTGGATAGCACATTGCTAATTAATTTCATAATTGCACCACCCCCCCCCATCTACACTCCATATATATATATATATATATATTTATACATCTTTTATATAATATTTGTTTATTAATATATATATTATTTATATATATTATATATATATATCCTTATACCTTACATACATATACATACACACACACATCTTATAACAACATACACATACATACATGCACACATACTAGCATATCACTACAGTATATATTTCATACATAATACACACACACACATATACACACAGTATATACATAGTACTCTTTTCATTCTATATATTATAATACTACATTCTACATATTATACATATACACATTTACATTTACATAATACATGCAATCACACCACCACATACATACATACTACTACATTACATATTTCATACATACACACATATAATATGTACATACCACACATATATACATATACACACACATATCATTATATATTAAGACAAAATGATGAAGTTCAGAACAAGTTATTTCAATATTGTAAATGAAAATAGAAGCAAAGGAATGCACAGTAAGAGAGAGAGAGAAAGAGAGAGAGAGAGAGTGAGAGAAGAAGAGACAGACAGGACAGACAGGACAGGCACGTAGACAGACAGGGAGACACGAGAAACAGAGACGAGGATTGGGTGAGACAGACTGACACAGAGACAGAGGAATGACAGAGAGAGAGAGAGTAACAGAGAGATGAGGGGGACCATAATAGCGAAAATAGATAGATAGATAGATAGTAGATAGGGTAGAGTAGACAGAAGGCAGGCAGACAAACAAGAGACTGAACACCTGAGACAGACAAATGATTGACAGAGACAGTAGAGACGTCGAGAGAGAGAGAATGGATGGAAGTAATCAAGGCAAGGCATAAGGGACATCATTTTTATTTTTCATTTATGGACATAGAATGATATTATCTTCGTGAATCATGCTTTCAATCTGTCCTTGGTGGGGAAGAAAAAAAAAAAAAAAAAATATCCCTCTTTCAAATACACACTCACAGCTTCCAAAAACCCATGTGAATGATTAACTTGCATCAAAATTTCATTATTATTACAATTTCCACCAAAAATCACAAATCACCAAACCAATTTCGAAGGGGGGGGGGGGATTCTTTTGACAATAAAAGTATAGATAGAGAGAGAGAGAGAGAGTGAGAGAGATGAGAAGAGAGAGAGGAGAGAGATGATGAGCAGAGATATGGAGTGAGAGTAGAGAGAGATGGAGAGAACTTCGGCCCCAGTCCGTGAGAGAGAGAGAGAGAGGAGAGCTCTGCTTGACATCCACTTCATATTTTTTCTCCATTGGACACTTAAAGCTCGCTCACATACAGGGACATTCGTTCGCCCATCAGTACGCAACAATTCACGAGTCAACGCCTATAGGTTCGCATACATCACTTGCTTAGATATAATAATGATACTGGCGCGTTGCTCCTGTGGCGACGTGCTCTCATGGCGAAGAGCAGCCCGAAAACACACGCAGAGAAACGTGCGCGACCCCCAAACGGCATCATGTCAATTATATATTATATACTACTCGTACATCAATATCATTCATAATCATTCATATCTTAACTAGTATACATTACACATTCGCACCCGTGCACGTCTCGCGCTTGCCTGACTTGCCAGACAACACACACAACACACAAACTCACACGCACACACTCACACACACACACACACACACACACACACAACACCACCACAACTCAACACACACCTCCTAACATCACACCACACATGAGTTAATATGTGCAATTGTAAAGATAGTTATTACAAATCATGCCGTGAAAACTTTCACTATATAGTTACTTTTTCATTTGCAATGTTTTGTCTTATAACACTCATTAATCAACATCAGGTGATTTTTAAAGAGCTTCTAAAGGAGTTTTGGCTAGAATAATCTCTTGAAGAGATGAGGGAAGCTGATTCCACATGGAACCACATCTGTTGATAAACTTGTTTTAAAGATATCAAATCTTGGGAGAGGCAATGCTATTTTGAAATGATGCCTGTTTTTATTATATGGAAACAATCCTGAAATGGAGTAGGTGCCGCTCCATTAATTACCTTATGCATAAAACTGTGCCTTGTTGTTGACAGATCTAGCTTTATTGGTATAATACCAAGTTTTATAATCATTTTTGTCAATGACTCTTGAGCTAAGAAGAACTAATTTTAGAGCTGCTTGTGTAGCTCAATAAAGGTTTTAGTGCATTTGCACGTGCAGAATCCTCAAGATGTAGAGGACAAAGTCCATTAATCGACTGATTGTGTGCTTGAAAAAACAGTTTACGGGCAAGAATGTTTCAAAAGTGTTTAATTTTTTGATAACTGGAACACTCTTTGAGAGAATCGTTGGCAAATATGAGAAATGTGGTCTGTCCTTGACAGGTTATGTCATTAATGATACCCAGTACACGATGCGAATTGACTATTTCCACACTTTGTCCGGCATACTGAAATAGAAAACAAAATGTGTTAATACATTATTGTCATTCTGTCTAGTTGTTATACATCATGCATTTTGTTTTTTTGTGTATTAGGCACATTTGATTTGAGTTGTGTCAACGAAACTAATTTGTCGTTCGATACTATTTTGGAGGTTATGTTGTTTATTTACAAAGGCTTTATCTTTGTTAAATGAATGGAACTGGCATCTGCAATAGTTCACAAGTTGTTGCTAGATGCATTGGCAATTCATTTATATATTAATATGAATAACAGGGGACCTTTTACGGATCCTTGAGGAATCCGATGTTTAATAGTCTTGAAATCTGAAACAGAAATGTTCACACACATATGTTTTTATATTTGATAAATAGGGGAAATTAGTTGGACTGTGGAATCTGAAAACCCATTATACCATTAATTTCTTAATGAAGAGTATGGTTAATGACATAATTGCCTTAGCAAACGTCAATGATAAACAGTGCCTGTGAGTTCATTTTATTTTATTTAGAAGCCATTTATCATTCATTTGGTTAGTGCTGTATGGCAAGTGTGGTTTTCTTCTATAAGTGATTGCTTTGGATGTATCAAGTTGTATTTGTACAGATGGTTAATTGTATGGTTGTCTAATATGTTTTTCGAATGGCTTTGACAAAACAGACAAGAATTGGATATAGGCTTTAATTGGATGGGTTTGTACGGTCTCCTTTTTTGAACATGGGATTACCCTTGCTTGCTTGAAACATAATGGTTGGAAACATAGTTCTTGTTAATGCACAGATTATAAATATAAGTCAGTGTGAATGGTGCTATTATAAGGGATGGTTTGTTTGAGTATATTTTACATCTATTTATCTCAAATCTTTTGTTTTTGGAGGTGTTTTAGAGACAAAAGAGGCCGCAGATTAACTTCTTGGTACTGATTATAGAAAAGGAATATTCACTTTACGCAGTCAATTTATTGTTTTTTGCAGAGCAGATAATTTTTTATTACTTTTCTAAGTCAATTTGTTTTATTCCAGTCATTTAGTTAGTAATCTCGCACAGATTTATCTGCTCTGCATGACTCAGACGATGGGATAAGGTGTTCGAGATTATTGTGTTGTGTTGGAGTTATCTGTCACTCGTCTATATTTGTCTGTGACATTTCCGAATAGTCTTCTTGTTGGTTTATTTATTGTTAACGTTCCAGGGGACTTGATCCTTGACCCTTTTTTTATTGGTTACTCTTCAATCTTGCTAATATTTTAGTTTTTGCTGTTTACGCTTCTAGTGCAATGGATGTTACCTTATTCTTTGTTCTTTTTAATATTTGCTGTCATTGTGTATGGAACATTAAAGTAGTTAGTTGATTTATTTCTTTTTCTAATCTCTTAGTTTAGAAACCAGGAGGTTTTTTGATGTGGGAAGTGTTCATCTTCGATGTGGAGCTTATTATAAATAGGGGCATGTTTGTCATAGATGCTAGTGAAATGTTTACCACAGACTTCTGTTGCCTTATCAGGTTCAGTATATTGGTAAACTGTGATAAAAGAGTTAGCTAAGTCTGAAAGAATAAGAGTACCTTATTAAACTTCTTAAAAACATCGTAAGTAATCTTTTTGTGACATGCTTTGGACACTTAACTCATTTCTTTGACCACGTTACACATACAGGTTGTGGTCATGCAGCTAGGATACAGGAAAACATATTTCTTTTGTGTTTAGTTTTGACGTGGACAGACACATGGTCTATAAGGGTTAGACGAATTGAATGTTACTCGTGTCGGACAATCAATAATTTGACTTATGTACTGATTCATAAGATGTTACCCCACTGAGTCTGAAGGTGCAGGAGTCATATGGTGAAGTCACCAAAACAAAATCGTCTCTTTATCTTGAAGCATCGCAGCATTCATCATGGCTGAAAATCTTCAAGCCAACTTGATTTTTCAGAGGGTTTCTGTATATAAATCCACAAGTATTTGTTTACATGTGTTTTACTTTAATTTGTATCCATAATGACTCTACCCCAATCCCTCTAGCTGTTTAATCTCTTAGTGTGACTGAATGACTATATTACATCAGCTATCCTGTTCCTTTCTACCTTTTGGATCTCTGCGAAAAGACTGTAACCAGGTATACAGACATCTGAATCCAAGGTAATTACGGTTTGTTAGTTGGATTCTGGAAAAACAGGACAATGTTGTGATAATTATTTCCCGAGTTTTCTAAAATGAGAGAATATCGATAACTTGTTCAGTGCATGGTTGATATTAAGATAACCATACGTAGCCCTTCCTGGAGGGCCATGTTATTTGACGTACAAAATAACATAATGAATTATTATTGTGAAAAAGAGAACCTATAAAAGCCAAAAAGGAATCTAGAACATCGTATCATATGCCTCAAAAGATTATAACAATACCACATGCCACACTTTCAAGTTTTTACAACTTATATCAATCACACAGGGGAAAATGTATTTTAATAAAAATAAAAAAAGACGAAGAATGTTTACCAATGGAAAAACAATTCTTCTACGAGAAAAAAAAAAATCAAACAACGTGAACTATCCTTCAGTAAGGCACTGGTAAATATTAATAAACTAGATCATAATATTCAAGAGGAATAATTCCCATCTCCCACAGCCAAAACAGGATGTACGTTTTAATGAACACTCAAGACTAATTCAGTCCAGCGATGTAAGAAGTCTCCGTTTGAGAACAGCTGACGAGAAGAGAGATGCAGAGAGAGAGCGAGAGAGATGCAGGGAGATGAGAGTGAGGCAGAGAGAGAGGCGAGAGAAGACAGATAGAGTGAGAGAGAGGAATGCAGGGAGAGAGAGAGAGAGGCAGAGAGAGATGGTTCAAAGACCAGAAGTGTGATGAGTGAGCGAGTGATGCAGAGGGAGTGAGAGAGAGGCAGAGAGAGATGCCAGAGACGAGAGGAGAGATATAGGAGAGAGAGGAGAGAGATGCAGGGAGAGAGAGAGAGGCAGAGAGAGAGGCAGAGACGGAGTGAGAGAGAGAGATAGAGAGAGAGAGAGAGAGAGAGAGAGAGAGAGATGTTGCAGAGAGGAGAGGCGAGAGGCTAGGAGCGAGATGGCAGTAAGAAGGAGAGAGAGAGAGGAAAGAGAGATGAGAGGGTGCAGAGGATCAGATCGAGTAGAGATGTTGAGGGAGAGGATTTGGCCTGGCGTAGGGATTGAGTGATGGAGATGATTGAGCAAGTGTCAGGTGTCTGAGAGAGGAGGGAGCAGAGGAGGTAGTGTGGTAAGAGAGACTGACGGAGAGAGACTGCTTGTGCAGAGAGAGAGATGCGGGAGAACGCAGTGAGAGATGGCAGAGAGAGAGAGATGAGAGCTAGCAGGAGAGGAGATGCAGAGGAGAAGTGAGAGTGAGGGCGAGAGAGAGAGGCAGAGACAAGGAGACGAGAGATGCAGGGAGAGAGAGGCAGGAGAAAAGAGACGAGGCTAGGTGGTGTCTATGGTGGTGTAGAGGAGAGATGGCACAGTAGAGAGAGAGTGCAGGGTGTAGAGCAGGCAGGGAGAAAGAGGAGGCAGGGAGAAAGAGAGGCATATTGAGAGAAGAAGAGATGCACAGCGTGGAGGAGCGAGGCAATGATGCGAGGCAGGGCTGAGAGCATGAAAACTGAGAGAAGGAGAAGGATAGAGAGTTCGCAGAGTGAGTGAGAGGTATGAGAGAGAGTTATTGACGAGAAGCAGAGGGAGTTTGCAGGAGAGAGAGAGGGCAGGAGAGTGAGTGATGAGGCCCAGAGAGAGAGAGATGAATGAGAGAGGGAGATGGATGGAGAGGGAGCGATGTAGAGAGTGGGACGAGAGAGAGTGGCAGGGAGAGTGAGGAGGCAAGGAGAGTGAGAGAGCAGAGAAGAGGAGATGCAGAGTGAGAGAGGCAGAGAGAGAGGCAGAAGAGAGAGTTGCAGGAGAGAGACTGAGGAGAGAGGCAGAGAGGATGAGAGATGAGAGAGAGAGGCTAGAGAGAGTGAGAGGGCAGGGAGAGAAGAGAGGATATGCGAGAGAAGAGAGAGGCAGAGAGAGATGACAGAGAGAGAGAGGCGAGAGAGTGAGAGAGATGCAGAAGAGAGAAGAGATAGCAGATGAAAGAGAGAGAGAGGCAGAGAGAAGAGATGCATGAGAGAGAGTGAGCTGCAGTTGAGAGAGAGAGAGCAGAGAGATAGAGAGGCAGTGAGATGAGAGGAGAAGATGGAGCATGAGAGAGAAGCGAGAGGAGAGGAGAGGCACGAGAGAGCAGAGGGGAGAAGATGCAGAGAGAGAGGAGAGAGGATGTGAGTAGAGGATGCAGAGATAGAGATGTGGGAGAGAGATGGCACAGAGCGAGAGGCCACAGAGAGAGGCAGAGAGGGAAGATGCAGATGTGTGAGAAGAGAGAGGGAGAGAGAGTTCAGAGAGAGAGTGAGATGATTATTGGCCAAAGAGAGATGAGAGAGATGGCACGAGAGAGATGCAACAGAGAGAGCGAGGCAGTTGAGAGAGAGGAGAGGAGAGAGTGAGAGAGAGAGGGAGAGTATGAGAGTGAGAGATGCAGAGAGAAGAAGAGAGAGTGGTGAGAGAGAGAGATGCAGAGAGAGAGAGAGACAGGGACTGATGCATGACGTGAGAGAGAGAGAGATGCAGAGAGTGAGAGTGTGATTTTTGCAGAGAGAGAGAGAGGCAGATGATAGAGAGAGAGGCAGAGAGTGACGAGAGAGGCAGATGAGAGAGAGAGCAGACGAGAGAGAGGCAGGGAGGTGAGAGGCAGAGAGAGGAGAGAGAGAGAGGCCAAGAGAGAGAGAAGATGCAGAGATGGAGAGGCAGATGAGAGAGAAAGGCTAGAGAGAGAGGCAGGAGAGGAGAGGCAGAGAGAGAGAGAGGCAGAGAGAGAGAGGCGATGATGAGTGAGGCAGGGAGAGTGTGGAGAGAGGCAGAGAGGAGAGAGGTCAATGAGAGAGAGGCAGAGGAAAGAAGAAAAAAAAGAGAGAGGAGAGAGGGGAGAGGGGAGAGAGAGATCAGAGAGAGGAGAGGGCAAGGAGAGGGGCAATGAAAGAGGCAGAGGAAAGAAGAGAAAGAGAGAGAGAGAAGGAGAGAGAGGAGAGATCAGAGAGAGAGGCAGGAGGGAGATGCAGAGAAGAGAGGAGAGAGAGGCAGAGAGAGACACAGAGAGGGGGCAAGAGAAGAGGGGCAGAGAGAGTGCAGGGAGAGAGAGAGGCAGGAGAGAAGAGGAGAGGCAGAGAGAGAGAGGCAGAGAGAGAGGCAGAGAGGAGAGAGGCAAAGAGAGAGAGCAGAGAGGAGAGAGAGAGGCAGAGAGAAGGCAAAGAGAGAGGGCAGAGGAGAGAGAGGCAGGAGAGAGAGAGAGCAGAGGGAGAGGGGCGGGAGAGAGGAGGGGGGAGAGGAGAGGCAGAGAGAGAGAGGCAGAGAGAGAGGCAGAGAGGAAAAAGGAGGCAGAGGGTGAGAGAGAGGCAGAGGGGAAAAATGCAGAGAGAGAAGAGGCAGAGAGGCAGAGGGAGGCAGAGAGAGGAGGGGCAGAGAGAGAGGGGCGGAGAGATGCAGAGAGAGAGAGAGAGGCAGAGAGGGGAAGAAGAGAGAGAGGCAGGGGAGAAGAGGCAGAGAGAGAGAGCAGAGGGAAATGCAAAGGAGATGAGGCAGAGAAAAGGGGAAAGGAGAGAGAGGCAGAGAGAGGGGCGGGGAGAGAAGGCAGAGAGAGGGAAGAAGAGAGGAGGCAGAGGAGAGAGAGGGGCCCAGAGAGAAGAGGGGCAGAGAGAGAGAGGCAAAAGGGAAGGGGAAAGGAGAGAGAGAGAGGCAGAGAGAGAGAGGGGCGAAGGAAGGAAGGAGAGAGAAGGCAGAGAGAGAGAGAGGGAGAGAGAGGAAGAGAGAGACATGACTGACAATGCAATGACAATTTTTTATTGTAAAAAAGCTTTTAAAGCCCATTTAAAAGGGGGACGGGGAAGGGGGACTGGGCAAAAACACGTATTTTCAGAAATACAGATTTTTCATTTTACAGCCCAAATGGTCGACATGGCAGGGTTCCACAAAGGGTGAAGTTTTTACTTCGATTCAATAATTTGGGCCCAAACACTTTCGCCCATTGCTAATGGGGAAAAAGGGGGGGGGGAGGGTAAAACAACCCCAAACATCATTTAAACACCCAAATTTGAAGGGGGTTCCCGTCCCCACTTTGTTGATCCCGGGAACTATGCTCTTTCCAAAACGTGAAAAACCCACTCACAATATGCCTAACCCCCTGTTTGCTCTCTCCTCTCTCTCTCCCTTTTTCTCTCTCTCTCTCTCTTCTCTCTCTTTTCTCCTCTCCCTCTCTTCTCTCTCTCTCTCTCTCTCACACACCCACATATGCACACAATATGCTGCACAACGCACACACACCACGAAAAACACACGCCCCGAAACACGCACATACGCACGCACAAACACACGCACGCACCCACCGCAGAACTACACAACCAAAAACATAACCAAGCGCGCCCACGCACAAGAGGGTGCGCATGCACACACACAACACACACACTCCCAGCACATATACAGGCAACCCCGTCACTTCTAACCCAGAAAAAAAACTATAGCATCCATCAAACAGTAAAACCCAGTCCAGCACTAATTCTGTCCTTTTATTCGTCACGATCGGCAGGGGTTCCCCACTGCAGTTGAATAAAAAGTCTTTTTTCCCCTAGTCGTTTCCCGGTGTTCTTTTTGCAAAACCAAAATAAAAAGGGGGTTTGAGTGTCATCTGTCCCTAAACTGAAAAAAAAATCTTTACTTTTTACAAATGATAGATCGGTATTTCATCGAGGTATCACATTAGAAAGTCCTTTTTTAGAAACGTCCCCGGATTTTCTGCAGGGGTCTGTTTCTCGCCCACCACATAGTTCTTTTTAAATTTCTCCCTGTGCCTGACCCAATCTATTAAAATTCTCACAGTCCCCCCCTCCATCGTAATGTCCGGGACAGGCACCTCAACCAGGGCAATTCCACCCTTTTTGTTTGCCACTGGTCAGCTTCCCCACTGTGACAGCACCTACGCCAGCGTAATCATTTTTGTGGAAAAACAACGATTTCGAAGGATGTGGTTTGGGGGAGGCTGGGGTGTTGGGTTTTTGGGGGGGAATGGGAATGGGGGGTTGGCATAAACAAACTTGGCGAAGTTTGAATGGAACAATGCACTTGCCTTGTCTTCTTCCTTTTCCCCGTCTGTCTCCCCTCCCCTTTCCCGCCCCCCCCTCTCCTGTCTCCTCTCCTCGTCCTTTGTTTGGGCCCTGTTGGTCTGATGGGAGGCTTTCTGCGGAAGTACACAGGGGGTTTTTTGACCGCCATGTTCCCACACTGAGCCACCCTTAGTCGAAGCACAAAAAGTCGTTTGCTCGCCTTCCACCCGGCCTTCCATGAGGTATGCAGTGTTGTTGCAGCAGGGGACCTACGTCACTTTCCAGCGTTGTTGGGAAAGAAATGGTTGCTTTTTTTTTGGAATTTTTTTAAAAAATTTCCCAAAAAAATTTGCCCCCCTTTATAAGGAGTTTTCCCCGGGTCCAAAAGAAAAGGGGGGGAAGAAAGGCAGGGGGAGGCAAGAAGGAACAGAGAAGAGGAGGAAGAGAGAGAGAAGGAGAGAGAGAGAGGGGAAGAGAGGGGGAAGGAAGAGAGAGAGGCAGAGAGAGGAGGCAGAGAGAGAGAGAGCAGGGGGAGAGAAAAGTGAAGGAAAAGAAAAGGGCAGAGAGAGAGGCAGAGAGAGAGAGGCAGAAAAGAGAGAAGCAGAAGGAGGAGAAGCAGAGAGAGAGGAGAGAGAGAGAGAGAGAGAGAAAGAAAAGGAGAGAGAGAGAGGAGAGAGAGAGAGAGAGAGAGAAAGAGAGAGAGAGTGGACAAAGAGAGAGAGGAGGGGGCAGAGAGGGGAGGAGAGGGCGGGGAGAGAGAGAGGGGAAGGGAAAACGGAGAGAGAGAGGAGGAGAGGAGAGAGAGAGAGAGAGGCAGAGAGAGAGGGGAGACCCCGAGAGAGGGGAGATCAGAGAGGGGAGAGAGCGAGAGAGAGAAGCAGAAGGAGAGAGAAGCAGAGAGAGAGAGGAGAGAGAAAAGAGAGGCCAGAGAGAGGAGGCAGAGAGGGAGATGTAGAGAGAGATGCGAGAGAGAGGAAGAGAGAGAAGGGAAGAGAGAGAGAGAGGCAGAGAGAGAGAAACAGAGGTGTGTGTGTGTGTGTGGAGGGGGGGGGTTGTTACCATGGGGTGATCAAGTTAAGAGGAGGCCACTGACACCTGTGCTGAACGGATTTTCCTGGATTGAAATTATATGCTTGAGCACATCCCTACCGACATCATCTGCCTGTCTGCCTGTCTGCCTGTCTGTCTGTGTGTCTGCCTGTCTGTCTGTGTGTCTGGCTGGCTGTCTGCCTGTGTGTCTGGCTGTCTGCCTGTGTGTCTGCCTGTCTGCCTGTGTGTCTGTGTGTCTGGCTGTGTGTCTGGCGGGCTGTTTGTCTCTCTATCTGATTTTGTTTGTTTGTTTGTTTTGTCTGTTTGTCTTGTATCTTTCTGTCTATGTCTCAAAGATAGATGGAAAGAAACAGAGAGGCAAGACAAAGATAAAAGACGGAAAGTCTTAGAGGGACGAAGATAGAGACACAAAAATAGAAAAACAGAATGAATGGGTGAGAAAGACAGACAGGCAGACAGACAAAGAGAGTGTGAGTGAGAGAGACAGAGACATAGGGAGAGAGACAGAGAGAGAGAGGGGGGGATAGAGAGAGAGAGAGGGGTGGGGGATGTTTACTGTGTGTGATCAAGTGGTGGTCACTGATAGGGGGGTGCTGAGCTGCATCCTCCAGGATAAAATTATGCGTGAGCACATTGCTGCCAGCCCTCATCCTTCTCTCTCTCTCTTCTCTCTCTCTCTGTCTCTCTCTCTCTCTGTCTCTGTTGTTTTCTGTCTCTGTCTTCTCTGTGTCTCTATCGTCTCTCTCTGTCGGGTCTCTGTCTTTTTGTCTCTGTTCTCTCTGTCTGTCATGTCTGTCTCTGTCTCTTTATCTCTGTCTCTCTCTGTCTGTCACTGTCTGTCTGTCTCTCTCTTTCTCTCTCTCTTTCTCTCTCTCTCTCTTCTCTCTCCTCTCTCTCTCTCTCTCTCTCTCTCTCTCTCTCTCTGTGCTGATGATGTCATCCTGCTATCTGAAACTGTTTTTAGGCTTACAACAGCAGCTGAATATTTTAAAAGCAGTGCGGCAACAGCACTTGATCTTTAGGTTAATCTGAATAAGAGTAATGTAGTTGTATTCAGAAAAGGTGGTTATTTAGCTGCTCACGAAAAAAGGGCCGTACAATGGAAAAGTCATGCCTGTGATTAATGTATATAAATTTTAAAGGAATCTGTTTTTCTACAAAGCTTCATTTACAAATGCATGTAAAGATCTGGCAATTTTGGGGTAAAAGAAGCTTGTTAATTGTTTGAAAAAAATACGATTATTGAATAATAATGCTTTTGACTTGTTGATTAAGTATTTGATGCACAAATACAACTCACTGTTTTTATATGGCGCGGAAATTTGGGGACATGATGCCCCTGTAACACATTGTGAATCAGTGCACCCCCTTTGCTTTAAAGCAGTTTTTAGGCTTAGATGGACGTACACCTAATGATCTTGTTTATAGTGAAACCAATAGATATCCTCTCTCTATTAATGCTGCTGTAAGATGCATTAGATATTGGATTAAGATTCTGCATATGGATGAGTGCAGGTTACCTTTTAAATCTGGGGAAAAGCACCTGGGCTTCACAAATACGTACCTGTTTATATGAACTTGGCTTTGGGTTTGTTTGGCTCAATCAAGGTGTCGGAAATTGTAGAGAGTTTATCAAGGTTTTCAGGCAAAGACTGATTGACTGTCGTTGGCAGCAGTGGAGTGGTCATATACAAAACAGTGAAAGATTTCAAATGTACAGACAATTTATAGGTTCACACGATGTCAAAACCTTATCTAAAGTTGATATGGACATCATTTGAAAAGAATTATGTCTAAATTTAGACTTGGTGTATCAGACATAATTGTTCATAAATTTAGATATATAGAACTGATGATGGTTTAAACCCCAGGTTGCTATGCCCCTTATGTAAGCAACATGGAAGATTTAGTGCATTTTGTGCTGTGCTGTCTAATATTAGAAGATGTAAAACAGAATTACATTCCGGTAAAGTATAGTAGACACCCTAATTTATTTAGATTCTGTCTACTCATGGCATCTAGTCACCTTGAGATTGTGCGCAGCCTTGCTTTCTATTTGTGTAAAGCCTTTAGAATAAGAGATATCTTGGTTTCTTAAGTCTTTTTTTTTTTAACTGATTTTTTGGGGTGATAGTTGTGGGTATTTGTGTTACTTATTGTTCTCACTAAAATCTGAGCAGTTTGGCAACCCCCCTTCATGTAGGGCCAATGGCCTTTTTGTGAATAAATCTTTCGAGTTCGAGTTCGAGTTCGAGTTCTCTCTCTTGTGGGGGGGAAAGGAATAGCCTAGTGGTTAGAACATTGCGCTCGCAATCTAAACCCGGGTTCGATTCCCGTTCAAGGGATATTTTCCCCTGGAGTTCACATCAGTGCAGACTCCACTCTCCCCAAAAGTCCTTCGGATGAGACTATAAACCGAGGCCCTGTGTGCGAACGCACGCAGAACATCTTGCGCACACCTTAAATCCTGTTCCGCTGTTCGTAAGAGTAGGCCATTGTGTGCCGAAGGGAACAGATGACAGAATGCACAAAACCGCATACATACGGGGACTGGATGTAAAAAAAGCATATAAGTGCTTAATCCATTATCCTCGATATAAAAGAATAAAATAAAATAAATAAAAACATAATAATGAATAAATCTCTCTCTCTTCACCCCTCTCTTTTTTTTGCAGTGTTTTTTGCTTTGTCTCCGTTTGTCTGTCTGCCAGTCTGTTTGTCTGTCGGTCTGTCTTACTCCACTCCTCTCTTATATCAGGGTATTTTGCTTTGTCTTTATCTGTCTGTCTGTCTGTGTGCCTCCTGCCTGTCCTTCGGCCCTGTCTGCTGCCCTGCCTGTCTGTATGTCTGTTTGCCTGGCTGCCTGCTGTCTTTTCTATCTATTTGTCTGTCTGTCTGCCCTGTCTCTTTTGTCTGGCCTCTCTGTTGTCTGTCTCTTTGTAAACATTTTGTTGCAGTCCTTTTTGTCTCTTTTTACTTTTTCTTTGCTTTTTTTTGGGCATTAAAGACCTCAATTAATACAAATTACAGTTGTTTTCAGGGCCCATTTGTTCCGTTACCAGTTTATATACTTGAAACCAGTTCGATCTGTAATCTGTAAGTTCTTTTTGTTCGTTCCATTTTTTGCACGCATGTTCATTTAATTTAACTTGATAGCTTCCCTTCTTTGTTTTAGGATGCATAATGGACGGATGGGGGGTGGGGGGAGGGGATAGCTAGGGTTAGAACATTGCGCTCGCAATCTGACGACCCGGGTTCGATCCCGTTCAAGGGATATTTTCCTCTGGAGTTAACATCAGTGCGACTCACTCCCCCAAAAGTCCTTCGGATGAGACTAAAACCAAAAACCCGATGTGAAGGCACGCAGAACATCTTGCGCCACGTTAAAATCCTGTCCGCTTTCGAAAGGTCTAGGCCATTGTGTGCGATTGGACAATGACAGAATTTAAAAACCAATACACACGGGGATCTGGATGTAAAAAAGCAATAAGTGTTTTTTCCTTTATCCTTTTCGGATATAAAAGAATAAAAGAAGAAAAGAAAGAAAGAAAAAGGAACGTATGACACATTATTTTACAAAACGCATGCACATGGGACTACGGATGATGTAAAAAACAAAAAAAAAACACAGAGTACTTATCCTTTTCCCTTAAAATTATGAATAGATAAAAACACGAAATTTTTTATCCTTGGTAGAGCTCTGGGGTTTCACCAGTGATGACTATTTTTTTAATGTTTGAATTTTTTTCAAATATATTACAAAATACCAAAAACCCGGGGGAAAAAAACCCCGCACACAAAGACACAAACGTCAAGAGCAACAAAAAAACAACAAGCAACCAAAACAAACCAAAAACCCAAAACCCACAACAAAACAAAAAACCCGTATCCCCGAAAAACTCATGATCTAGAGCAAAGACGAGACCAGTATCCTCATTACCAACAATCCCTTTTCTGAATCATACATCATTGGGTATAGAAACATGGTCACTGAAACAAACAGATCTACCAAACATACAAGCATATTATTCTGATAACACCAGTGATGACATTTTGTATTTGCGACCAATTTACCTTACCCTGACGACAGCCGCATTCTAACTTTAAAGATAATATCCAAACATGACACGGGGTGCATAAAAAATTTTTTTTTTGGGTCAAAATTTTGTCATCTGTTCCTCCCAGCATAAAGGGTCCTACTTTCAAAAGGCGAGCGGGTTTTAACTGTGTGTGCAGATGTTCTGCATGAAATTTGGGCAAAGGCCCTGGTTTGTATGATCACCCAAAAGACTTCAAGAGAAAGTGGAATCGTACTGTGTTAACCCGGGTGGAAAAATCCCTTGAAAAGATGCCTCGGTGGTGGCTCGAACCTAGCCATTTAGTTAGTTAAGTTTTTATTTTTATCGAGATAATGGAATAAGCCACTTATGTGCTTTTTTTTTACATCCAGTCCTATGTGTATGCGGTTTTTAATTCTGCCCATCTTTTTCCACCGGAAACACAATGGCCTACTCTTACGAACAGCGGAACAGGATTTAACGTGTGCGAAAGATGTTCTGCTTGCGTTCGCACACGGGGCCTCGGCTTATAGTCTCATCCGAAGGACTTTTGGGGGGAGTGGAGTCTGCACTGATGTTAACTCCAGGGAAAAATATCCCCCTTTGAACGGGAATCAAACCCGGGTTGTCAGATTGCGAGCGCGATGTTCTAACCACTAGGCTATCCCGTCCCCCCCAAATCCGATCACGAGGACAATGCTCCAACCACTCGGCTATATATCCCGGCCCTATGCATATCGTCATTATTATTAAGCAGCTATGTTTTTTTCCACCTCCAGGGATTTTTTTTATCAATTAAACAAACACTAAAGAGATAAGTGGTACGGGCACGTCACGCGAACATCTGGACTGGGAAAGACTGTCCTACAGACAACACAGACACACACACACACACACACACACACACAAAACACACACACACACACACACACACACACACACACCCCAACACAGTTCCCATTCTGATGAACACATTAAAATCCAATGCTCCAATTACTCTGCAAGGGTCAAAGGTCATTCAATCCCTTAGTAATAAAAAGACATCAGTAAGGAATAGATGCTGTTTCTAATGAAATGTTAAAACATTTACCTGATAACTGGATTTCACTATTACACGAATTATTTCAAAAATGCTGGGCAGAAGGTTTACACTCCCTCTATTATGGAAGCGTCTATAATCATTCCTATTTTAAACAAGGGAAAGCCAAAGAAGACAAAAATAGCTATAGCCCCATTTCATTAACATCACATACAGGAAAGCTAATGGAAAAACTCATTTTGAATAGACGGTGTTTTACTGTGACAAGAATAAAGTACTTCCAGTTAATCAGGCAGGTTTTCCGTAAAGGCATGTCAAGCTTTGCCTTTTGGGTTTAAAGCTAACTACACAAATCAAACATCAGTTTGCGCGAAGAAAAATATTCTTGCACTTTCTTTGAGTCCATAAAGCTTATGACCAAGTCGGGCATGCACGATTGCTATACAAACTTAAATCATTGGCTTGTCTGGTATATTTACTTTTATGTTAAAACTTTTCTTAGGGGTTTAGAAGTATCAGAGCAAAAATTGGAAATACATATTCCAAACCCAAGATTTCCTCAAATGGGTATACCACGGGGTTCTGTTATTGCTCCTTTATCTCTTTAACTTTTTGGCTTATGACCTTCCTAGTTCGTTATCGAAAATGTTGTCCTTGTTCAGTATGCAGATGACATTTGCATGTGGATGGAGACAACTATGAAAAAGTCAACACAAAAAGACAATTAAACTATATTAAGAAATATATCAGCTTGAGCTTGACAAACTTAGTACTTATATGGTAGAAAATGGTTTAAAAACTGTCTCCAGAGAAAACTAACATTGTGCTCTTTAATAATGGACGGATTCCCCTTCCTTGCCAAAGTTCAAACTCCAAGACGGGTATCTTGAGTACAAATTTTGTTTAAATTTTTGGGCATATATCTCACTTCAAACTTACATGGAGTAGCCGTAATTTAAAATTTGTTAAATAAACCAGAAAAACATTAACAAATTTTTAAAAGTAGTGAGTAAACAGCCTTGGGCCCAAGACGTCACCGTCTTAAACATCTGTCCCTTTGGGGCAAGTTCGTTTTAAACTGGACATACGGTCAACAAGTCTTTTTTAATGCCCCAAAATATTCACTGAAAAAAACTTAAGAGTCTTGACTGTAAAGCATTTCGCCTTGCTTTGGGATACCATCACATGCTTCGTCCTTAGGGAAAATTTCAAAAAATAGGAGTTATTTCCTTTGGATGAATATCGCGAATTGATGTGGCAAAGTACATTGTAAGAAGCTCAACTACCGAAAACAATTTTCGAAAAATGAAATCTATGTGAATCGGATGAGCATTTTCCTAAAAGAGCCAAAAATATTGTTCTCTTACAACAATTGGCACTTTCACGGCAGATTTTCTTAAAAAGCAAAGTTAATCCCAAGAAACGAAATTGTCCACACCTTATATATCTCCTAGTCCTCCATGGGAAATTCTGAGAGCTTCTTTTGATATTCATCATTCTACCTGTAAAAAAGAAAAAGGGATAACATTCTCAGTATTCATGTGAAGGAGCACATAATAAATAACTACCCTTCACATCTTAAAATCTATACCGATGGATCTCTTCTAAATAGCATGATGGAGATGCAGCTTTTCATCTTCCCTCCTTAAAGGTTGAAAAATTGTACCATATTGGAAAGAATAATTCTATTTTTACAGCAGAGTTAATTGTCATCTGATGGCTTTACATTACTTAATTGACTTTCCCCGGGCTATTTTACAGGTATTTTTATGCGTTTTATTCAAATCTGTGTTACAGTCTCTTAAAAAACTCTGGGTCTAATATTAAACATGATCTTATAACTGAAATAAACCATATTATCACTTTTTCATATTAAGAGGCACTAGTGTCACCTTTTGCTGGTACTATCGCATTGCAATATCTTTTATAATGAAAAGGTTGATAAGCAACTAAAAATGCGGCACACATTCAAACTCTGCTGCTGTCTTGAATATACCAATGTCAATTCATGAGAATTATAAAATTGATAGAAAAGTGCTTGCTGGAAGCATATTAGGAAAAAACAAGAAGAAGCGGGGTTTTCCCATGGTACCACTTCAATTTTGACCTAAATTTCTTTCTCTCTTCTCGTTTTGGGTTAGACAAATCACGCCCAAAAGGCCAGTCATAAGTCTTATTAATAGACTGAAGTTAAATGCTTTCCATACAAAATTTTCTAGAAATGTGCATTGTGTGTGTGGTGGGGCAATCTCAAACATTCATATTCTTTTCGAATTGCCAAATGTTAAAAAGCAGCTGCCCACCATTCGTGAGAGATCGTTGCAAAGGTTTTGAATAACTCTACATTGCTCTGTGAAATTGCTTTGCTGTTTGAAAGAGACTGTGTTAGTAATTTGCCATAGCACAAGTAAATATGCATTTATTTATTTGAAGCATAGGCATTCTACCCACCATGGGATATTTTTTTGAAATTGTTACCTTTCTTTCCCAGTGTTCTTTTAGCATGGATACTTGAAATGTATCTTTTGATCTGTTGTAGTTTAATTAGCTATTTATTCATAAGGTCAATTCATTTCTTTCATTGTATTATAGTTACAGTAGTTAGACAGTTCCTTAACCCTTTTTTCTGAATTGTTTGCCTTTTTGTGTCTAATATCACTTAATGTGAATAGACGTTAAATTGAAGAACAACAACAACACAACACAGTGAAAAATATTTTGTACACAATTGGATTCAAACATGTCTGGAAGAACCAAAGTACTCTTAATGTTCATCGGTTGAGTTATGCTGTTAGAAGAAAGCTTGAGGACATGCATAAAACACTTTGGATCTACCAGAAGAAAGAGTTTGCAAAACTAAAATTTTATAATTATGCTACCAAAGAATACAGACTGGAACCATATTTAATAAACTGAAAACAAAACCCATAAGAAGACGTATTGTAAATTTCGCACAAGCTCTCACAATTTAATGATAGAGAAAGGGAGGCACGAAAATATATCCAGAGAGGTCAGAAAACTGTAGATACTGTAACAAAAAAGAAGATGAATTTCATTTACTCGATGAATGTAACTTATATGATGAACTCCCGAAATAATTGTTATTAAAAATCAAAACGAAAGACAAAGAAACGCAAAACTGTGTACATAAAATCAAATGACATAATCACAGTTGATATATATCAAGCAATATCATCAGTATGTGTATGAGTGTTTTGAAAAAAAGAGAAACAGAGAAGTAGAATGCAACATTGTTTAGTGTACATCACTTTTAGCCAAAATAGATAATAATTATAAATGATGTTTTTGTTTGTGTCAAATAATTTTACTGGTTAAATGGCAAAAACATATTCTGAAACTGAATCTGAATCTGAAAACTGAATCCCCACACACACGCAGCCACGCAGAACATCTTGTGCTACTTAAATCTTGTTCCGTTTTCGTAAGAGTAGGCCATTTTCGTGCCTTTTGGGAAAAAAATGACAAAATTTCAAAAACGCAAAACACGGGGGCTGGAGGTAAAAAAAGCGCATAAGCGCTTTTTCCCTTTTCCCGATATAAAAGAATAAAATTGTTAAAAAAAATAAAAACACCCACAACACAACACACGCACAAAAACCCACACACACACAGAGATTCGACAGACAGGGGGAAACAGACAGACAACAGCAAAAAAACAAAAAAAGGGTTCTTAAAGGGGGTAACAGGGTCCTACAATAAAAGAAGACTCAGAAAACTAGATGGCTGGCTTTGAGAAGTGTGTGGTGTGGTTTTTGTTGGTGTGATGTGGGGGGGTGTGGTGGGGTGTGGTGGGGTGTGGGGGGTTTTTTTGGGTTTTTGGGGTTTTTTTGGTGGGTTTTTGTGGTTTTGGGTGGTGGGGTGTGTTTTTTTGGTGGGGTTGTTTGGGTTTTTGTTAGGGTTTTTGGGGTGTGGTTTTTTTTTTGTTTTTTTTTTGGGGGGTGGGGGGGGTTGGGGTGTGTGGGGTGTGGGTGGTTGGTTTGGGGGGGGTTGGTGTGGGTGGTGTGGTGTGGTGGGGTGTGGGGGGTGGGTGTGGGTGGTTTGGGGGGGTGGGTGTGGGGGGTTTTGTGGTGGGGTGGTGGGGTGGGGTGTGGTGTGGTTGGGGGGGTTGGGGTGTGGTGTGGTTTTGGTGTGTGTGGTGTGGTGGGGTGTGGTGGGGTGTGGGGTGGGGGGGTGGGGTTTTGGGTGTTTTTTGGGGGGTGTGGTGTGGTGTGTGTGGTGGGGTGGGGGGGGGTGGGGTTTGTGGGGTTGTGGTTTTGTGGTGGGGGGGGGGTGGGGGGGTGTGGTACAGTGCATGGTACTTGGCCTCCCCCCACAATGAAGGGATGCTGTCCCGTGATGTGGGGGCAGGATTCTGTTTGTTGTTTTTCTTTCCCCTTCTCTTCTTTTGTTTGTCTTGTCTTTCTTGTCTTGTCTTGTTTGTTTGTCTTTCTTTGGCAAAACATTCAGATTTTTTTTGTTGATTTTTTTGAAAAAGGATCAGGGAAAAGGATGGAAAAGAGGGGACGGGCCTTTCTCTGTCCGTGTGTCCCCTTTCTTTCCCCTTTTTAGCTTTGGTGTCTGTCGGTGGTTTACTCTGTTTCTGTCTGCGTTGTTGCCTGTTGTCTGTTCTGTCTATTTTCTCTTTTTCGTTGCTTTTGTCTGTTGTCTGTTTTCTCTCCTCTTTTCCCAGGTTTCGGTTTTGTATTGTACGGGGGGGGGGGGGGGGGGGGGGGGGGGGGGAAAGGAGGGGTGACAGATAGAAGCAAACAGAATGACAAAAAAAAAGACACAGATACAAACCGACATACAAAAATGCGATAGAGGACAACAAAAAAATAAACAGACTAATTATTAAACAGAGGAGAGACAACCAAAACAAACGAATGTCAAACAAAAAAAGAAAGATAAAAACCCGACATACAACAGGCAGAGGGAGCCAAAGAAAAAAAAACGAATAATTTTTAAAAGAGAGAGAGACACCAGCAGACAACAAAAATGATCAAAACAGAAAACCAGATACAAACGACTACACACAGACAGACAGGAACAACAGAAAATAAAACAGACCAAATTTATTAAAACAGAGAGGGACAACAGAGACAAAAAAACAAACGAGACATTAAGGAACTGTCTTCTTTCCCCCAATTTGCTTTCTAAAAAACCACCAAAAAGTGGGTCTGCGCTCTTTTTTGTCTTCCCCGGGGGGAAAAAAAGGGGGTGGGGGGGGGGGGGGGAAAAAAAAAAGGGGGGAAAAAAAGGGAACACCCAAAAAGCAAAATTTTAAATTTTTTTCCCACCGGGAATTCTTTTACAGCATCTTTAGGACGCAGCCTTTTATGGATTGCGCAACAGTCCAGTGCTGCACCCGGGAAAGGGGCTGTTGGCCGTTGGAGAGAACACCCAAACGTGAGTCCGTATCCCACTTGGCCGAGGAGGGGGGTGGCTTTGGGGGGGCATCTCTAGTGGCCGTCGCTTTTTCTCTGTTTTGGCCCATCGATCGGAATGACCTCCTATCACTCTTCCCAAAAAGGCCTTCTTGTGACAACCCGGCCTCGACATATTTGTTTCGACCCTAATTTTCCTTCCTGTTTCATTTCATGCTGTCCCCTGCTTTTCAACAGCCCAAAATCCCATCACCCTCCCAAAGGGGGGTTTGTGTGTGTGTTGTGTGGTGCGTGCGTGCTGCGTGCGTGCGTGCGTGCGTGGTGCGTGGGCGTGCGTGGTGCGTGCGTGCGTGTGTGTGTGTGGCGGTGGGTGGGGGGGGGGTTGGGTGGGTGGTGGGGTGTATTTTTGGGCTTGTTAAAAATTTTACTTGCTTTGGGTTGCATGACGAAGTGATTTTGAGTGAAAACGCTTTGTTTTGTCTTTTGAAAGATACAGCGCTAAAAAATTCCTTTTTATTTTTCTTTTATTATTAATCAAATTTGTTCCGTTTTCCAAAACAGCAGCTGCTCCCTTTCTATTTTGGAGGGATCGTCGAGCACAAGGACAGACAATAAATTTTTTTTACGTACCCTTTTTATGACAAAAGGGAGGACTTATGATAAGGGGTTTGGGTTATGATAAGGGGGAGGACTTTGATAAGGGGTAGGGTTTATGATAGGGGGTAGGATTTTGATAAGGGGTAGGGCTCAAGGGGTGGGGCTATGATAAAGGGGTTTGGACTCCCCTCTTTTTTCCCATCTCCAGAAGACTAACAAATATCTACAGTTTTTTTGGGATGGAAGAAGGGGGGAGAGAAAAAAAGGACCCTGTTGTTGCCCGTCTGTCTGTTGTTGTTGTCGCCGTCTGTTGTCTGTCTGCCTTAGTCTGCCTGTCTGTCTGTTCTGCTGCCCGCCTGCCTGCCTGCCTGCCCAACTGCCTGCCTGACTGTCTTCTGTCTGTCTGATATCTGCCTGCCTGCCTGCCCGATGTCTGACTGACAGCCTGACTGTCTGTCGCCCGTTTGTTGCCCTTCGTTGTCGTCAATCTCTCTTCCCCCTCTCCTTATCTGTCTTTTCTTCTCAAGGCCCCCCCCACAGAAGGCGGACAGAAAATAGCAGGCAGGCAGACCGAGATATCTCTATTGTCGCGCATTTAAAAAAACAACAGACAGACAACAAGGGGCAAATAGACAACTACAGCCTTGTTTTTTGTTTAATGCGGATTTTAAAGGGGTGTGTGAGGGGGGGGGGGGGAGGGGGAAAAAAACGGTCCCAAAAAAGAAAAAAACACTATGGGCCCCCGGAGCTTAGCCGGGGGGAGGGATGATTAAATTGTGAGTCGACTGAAAGAGATTGAAATATTGGTGATCGCCGACGACACGATGAAGAAACTTTTTTCAATTACACAAAGATTGACAACTTTTTTTTTCACGAGAGGAGAAAGAGAGAGGAGGAGCCCCCGAGACAGGAGAAAAAGAGCAGAGAAAAGGGGGGAAACAGTCGGTTTCGGGAAAAAGCAGACAGACAGACAGTGAGAAAAACAAACAAAGACAGACGACAACTTTAAAAAAATTTTGTTACCTCGAGAGGTCCTGTCTTACAGAGAGCGGGGGTATTCATTACGATAGCTTTTGTAAACTCCCCAATGCGGGCACTTTAGCCTATTCTGTGCAGTAATCGCGATCACTGTTTTTAAAATTAATAATACCCTGGCATGAAGATGGTAGGTAGGACTTTGCTTCAGCCTCTCTCTGTGTTGTCTTTGGCACAGACTCTGCGTGTGTGTGTGAGTGTGTGTGTGTGTGTGTATGTGTGAGAGAGAGAGAGAGTGAGTGTGTATGTGTGTTGTGCGAGAGAGAGAGTGAGAGATAGTGTGTGTGTGTGTGTATGTACGTGTGTGTGTGAGAGAGAGAGAGAGAGAGTAGAGACGAGTTGAGAGAGAAGAAGAGAGAGGTGTGTTTATGTCGTTTGTGTGTAGAGAGAGAGAGAGAGAGAGAGAGAGTGTTGTGTGTGTGTGTGTGTGGTGTGTGTGTTGTGTGTGTTGTGTGTTGTGTGTGTTGTGTGTGTGGTAGATGTGTGTGATGTGTGTGTGTGTTTGTGTGAGTGTGTGTGAGAGAGAGAGAGAGTGTTGTGTGTGTGTGGTGTGTGTAGTGTGTGTGTTGTGATGTGTGTGTGAGTGTGTGTGTGTGTTTGTGTGGTTGTGTGTGTGGTGTGTGTGTTTTGAGTGTGAGCGTGTAGAACTTGATATATGTTATTCCTTTTTTGTAGACAGTTGTATGCGTGTAAATGAATTTAATCCAATCGCTTTGATTTGTTGTTTGCTTTACAAGATTCAACTATATATAACTTCCATTTATTATTTTCACTATTATTCCAGTGTTACGTTTACGAGTGTACTATTCGAATGTCCCATGGTAACTGTTCAATATTAAATGCAAGATGTATAAAGTTTGTGTGTTGGTTTGTTTGTTCTTTTGTGTTGTCATTTTTGTCTGATATCACGAATGTGACAAGACGTAAAATGAAATATTCTTTTCTTTTTCTCTTTTTTTCTGGTGTCTGTTTGTCTGCCTGAGTTTTTACCTTGTTAATAGAGATTGGCTTTCTTCTTTTCCTTCATATTTTGTGTGTTCTTGTTCTCTTCTTGTTGTTCCTTTTCGTCCTCATGGTGGTTTTCTTCTTCTTTCTTCTTCTTCTTCTTCTTCTTTCTCTTCTTCTTCTCTCCTCCTCCTTCTTCCTCCTCCTCTCCTCCTCCTTCTTTCTTCATCTACTTCTCTCCTCCTCCTCCTCTTTTCTCCTTCCCCTCTCTTCATTCTTTTTCTTGTTCTTCTTCCTCCTCCTCCTCTTTCTCCTTCCCCTCCTCTTCATTGTTGTTGTTCTTCTTCTTCTTCTTCTTCTTCTTTCTTCTTCCTCTTCCTCCTCTCTTCCCCTTCTCGTCTTCTTCCTCTTCTTCTTTCCCTCCTCATTCTTGTTGCTCCTGTTGTTCTTCTTCTTTACATCATCATCTCTCTCTCTTTCTCTCGCTCTCTCTTTCAAAAAAAAACCAAACCCAACAACCACGAGGCGTCTTTGAAGCCTCGCTTTTTTTGTGTGGAAAGCAAAAAATCAATCACCGCACTTCATTAACAGGTACTTGGTTGCTGTGTTTATAATGCATTGAAAGAGATTGGCTCCTGGGTTTAGTAATCACGTTTTAAGAGGTCGTCAGTTATGCGTGATTTGCATATTTCATGCCATTCGTTATTTCTTCAAGAAGTTATTCTTTATTAAACGCTAGCAGTTCAATGCTGTCATGATTCAAACTTATTATATTTCTTTTATTTAGTTTTTTAAATGGAGTTTCAGGGTCAGTCCCGCTGTCTGTTATTTTAATCTCACATTATTAATTTGTTTCTTGTTATATTTTCCTTTTTGGCCCCCTCATCTTCTATGAAACAACCCAAATCAGAGACAATTTTCTGTTATGACATGATATTCAATGATGATGAGGAGGATGTAATAATGCTGTTATGAAATACAGTTTGCTTTAGAATATGTGACAGGGTTTGTATTCTACGTTTTCCTATATGATATATGCGGTAGGTGTCAGCGGGCCCAGAGGGATACAGAAACTGCGTGTTGGTCAGATAATTTGAACACATACACTCTCTAACTCCGCTATCTGTAAGTGGATGACGCTCGACTGTGTGGTCCCAGTTGTCCCACTGAGCCCACGGGACACACACACTATGGATAGGAGCCGGGCGGGGTCACGAAAAAATTCCCTATATGACTCTTATGGGAATCAACCCGGACTTCAGTCCACAACCGAAGGCAATAAACCATTTGCGCCATGGCGGCTGGTTTAAATTCGTCTTTCTTGGTTTTCTTTTGTTTTGATGTACCTTTTTCTTTGATTTCTTATGAAATTTATTTGGGTTGGGGTTTGGGAGTTTGTTTTTTGTATTTCGCTTTTTTGCTTCTATATTTTGACTTTGAGTTGAAATGAAAAGGTTATCGTATGAAGTGTTGTTGTTGTTGTCATAATAATAATGTATAGAATTTATATAGCGCTGAATCTTGTAAAGCAACAAATCAAAGCGCTCAGATTTTTTGTTGTTGTTGTAATCAATACAGGCCCATAGAAACACACAGGCAGATAGATAGAAAGACAACAGATAAAAAGTTAGAGGAGAGAGAAAAGGAACATAGACGATGAAAATCAAACAAATAAAAATAATTAAAAACCATCAGAGAGAGAGAGACGACGGCAGACGGACGACGACGACGAAAGAACTTACGACGATAGAAAGCAAAGACTACTGTACTGCACTGTGCTGTGCTCTGTGCTGAAACTGTGCACTGTGCTGTGCTGGTGTTGTGCTGTACTGTTGCTGTGTGTGCTGTGCTGTTTACTGCACTGTGCTAGTGCTGTACTGTTGCCATGCTGTACTGTACTGTGCTTGTGGTGAACGGTGCTGTACTGTGCTGTTCTGTACTGCACTGTGCTGTACTGTGCCGTACTGTGCTGTTGCGGTGCTGTGCTGAACTGTGCTGTGCTGTGCTGTCTGAATGTGTTGTACTGTACTGTCTGCGTTTGTACTGTGCTGTACTGGCTCTACTTGTACTGTTCTATGCCTTGTGCTGGGCTGGGCTGTGCTTTTCTGACTGTGCTGTTGTGTACTGGTGTTGGTACTGTGCTGTACTGGTGCTGTGCTGTACTGTACTTACTGTAGTGTGCTGTGTTGCTGTACTGTGGCTGTGCTGTACCTGTACTGTACTGTGCTGTACTGTGCTGTACTGTGCTGTGTGTACTGTGCCTGTACTGTGCTGTACTGAGCTATACTGTACTGTGCTGTACTGTACTGTGATGTTCTGTACTTTGCTGTGTCTGTACTGTGTTGGTGCTGTACTGTGCTGTGCTGTAATGGTTTGTGCTGTATGTGTTGTGCTGTACTGTGTGTTCTTTTGCTGTTACTTGTACTGAGCTGCACGGTTTGTGCTGTGCTGTACTGGCCTGTACTGTGCCGTGCTGACTGTGCCTGTACTGTACTGGCTGTGCTGTCTGTACTGTGCCGTGCGGTACTGTGCTGTTACCTGTTGCTGCACTGTACCGTACTGTGCTGTACTGTGCCGTGCTGTGCCGTGCTGTACTGTGCTGTACTGTACTGTACGTGCCGTGTGTACTGTGCTGTACTTGTACTGTGCCGTGCTGTACTGTGCTTGTACTGTGTGTACTGTACTGTGCTGTACTGCACTGTACTGTGCCGTGCTGTACTTGTGCTGTACTGTATAAAATAATGTGCCGTGCTGTACTGTGCTGTACTGTGCTGTACTGTACTGTGCTGTACTGCATGGTTTAATGTGCGGCTTTGTATGTGCTGTACTGTAAGTGTGTGTACTGTACTGTGTCGTGCTGTTACTGTGCTGTACACTACTGTGCTGTGCCGTTGCTGTACTGTGCCGTGCTGGTACTGTGCTTGTACTGGACTGTGCTGTGCCGTGCTGTTTGGCTGGACCTGGACTGGGCTAGCACAGCAAGAGATAACAAATGACTCTGCCACTGCAAAGTAGGCAGGCCAATAATGGTTTCTCTTCAAAGCCTAAGTGCACGGTACTTTTTTTTTTAAGCTTCTCACCAATGAAAAGCAGGTATGACACTAATTCATGCTGGCAGATTATTGCTCTGTCTGTCTGTATCTGTCTGTATGTCTGTCAGTCTGTCAGTCTCTCTCTCCCTCTCTCTCTCTCTCTCTCTCTCTCTCTCTCTCTCTCTCTTCTCCTCTCTCTCTCTCTCTTCTTCTCTCTTCATGGGTTTTCAATCTGTGTACCTATGCATCTTGCTTCCACCCCCCTAACTCTTGTTTTCCCATCTCCACCCTCTCTCACTCTCTCCCTCTCTCTCTCTCCATTTTCAATCTGTGAAATTATGTCCCTGTCACACATGGCTCTTACTCTTCTTGTCTTCTCTGTATGTTGGGTGTGTGTGTGTGTGTGCGCCGCGTGCGTGCGTCGTGTGTGTGTGGGTGTGTGTCAAGTCAGTCAAGTCAAGTCAAAATTTTATTTCAGTGGTACATTGAATATGCAATGCATTTGCTTTTTTCATCAAGCCATCTATCTAAGAACAAATTCGTAATGATTATACTAAGACATTACATTATTGTGTGTGTATGTGTGTGTGTGTACGCTTTTCATGTGTTGTGTGTGTGCGCAGCGCGCGCGTGTGTTGAGTGTGTGTGGTGTGTGTTGCGAGTGGAAGATGCGCGCGCAAGCGTGTGTGTATACGGCATGGCAATCGGTATCGCCCTCTACATTCTTAATTGTACTGCCACTGTACTTTTTTTTTTTCCTTTTTGGATTTTATATGTACTACACTACAAATTTGACACCACTGCGAAACTTACCATTTACGGATTTATGCTCACCACACACCCCCCCCCCACACACAACACAACTCACACACACAACACACACACACACTCACACACACACACACACACACACACACACACACGCGCGCAACAACAAAATGTCAACCATAAAAACTACTAATACTACCTTCCCAAATATGTTGTCCCATTCTTTACTATCGCTCTTAACAAAACCAACCCCTTCACTCTTCTTATCTCAAACAAGACCACACACCTCACACACACACACACCACACACTCACACACACCAACTACACACATCACACACACTCGCTCGCACGCACGCGCGCGCTCACACACACACACTCAACACACACACACTCGCACACACAATACTTTCCCTCTAACTTACATCAATAACACACACAACACCCCCTACACACCATACACTACTGCACATTTACACACAACACCGCTAGGACACACACATACACCCCCACCACCACTCACACAAACACAAAAACATCCCCCCCCCCCCACTCCACACACACACACACAAATCCCCCCCCCCCCACACACACAACACACATCTGCATTGTAAAGTTATAGCTTAGAAAAGTGATCTTCCGATTCTCGGTATGACGGTTTATCCGGATGGCAAGATATCAGGCATGAAGTGTTGTAAGGGGCAGGGGTAATCCGTTTGTTCAGCCTTTGTTCCTCTTGTTGTGTTTCAGGGTATCGTTTTTTCAGATTACAAGCCATGTCATTGTCTAGGGTTAGGTTACAGTTTGATTTACGTCTTTGACTGAATCGAGAATAATATACATCATCGTCGCAGTAGTAGCTTCTGCTTGGGGATTTTGTTAGTTTTGTTGGTTTGATTTGGTTGATTTGTTCGTTTGTTGTTTTGTATTGCTGTTTTGGGGCGTTGTTGTTTTTGTGTTTTATATATATATATACATATATTTATATTAGTAAAGACAGGTTCAAAGCCGAAATCCTTCGCACAAGAGCTGCAAAAAACAGCTGCAGCAATGGCGAAACCAAGCTCCATCTGAATGACGAAACATCTCTCTCAGGACAAGTTCAAGCTACTGCATGCACTGGTCATCTCCCACATATCTTGTCTGTATGCATGCGAATTTTGGACACTGAATGCAGATCTTACAAAGGAGGGAGGATCTAGGCTTGGAGATGAGATGCCTCAGAAGACTCCTTTTGTATTTCAACATAGGCCACATTACAACGAAGATGTCTGACAACCATCACTCAACAAGTATATCACTACGAAGACCTGCTGACCACAGTAAAGAAAAGGAAGCTCAGATGGTGATGGTCACTGTGACCAAGATAGATCGGCTCGCCAAGACCATACTGCAAGGAACAGTGCAGGGGAAGAGAGGGCGAGGCAGGCCAAAGAAGAAATGGGCAGACAACATCACTGAATGGACCGGGCAGAACTTCTCCAAGCCCAGGCCACTTGCCCACAACCGCCTCAACTGGTTCTATACGTTAATCGTTTCCAACAAATGTGTTTTCGCTCTCTCCAGATTAAAACTGTGCCTGAGGAAAACTCTCTTGTCAACCACGGAAGTTCTTTTTCGCGATGCACTTATTAATTTTTACTGTATGTTCATACTCAGACCTTGCCTTGTCGTTAATCCAAAAGACTTACCACCCAGACCACCACCCAAGGCTACCGGATGGGAAGACAATAATTAATCTCAGGCTTTAAAAACGGGGATCGACCCCCGACTCTCGCTTTCTAGAAAGATGCGTTAACCTCTAGGACCACGGGACCAATCATTACAGGGAAGGTAGGTACCCACCGCAGTGAGTGGAGGAATTGGTTGCAAAATCTTTCAGTGTGCTCCCACGGTTCCAAGGGACTAAAGGTAGGTGAGGTGAGGTGGCTTGGTGTGAGCTACCGCGAAACAGGGAGGGATAGCTTGTGTCAGTGCATTCGCTTTCCCCAAGCAATGTTTATTAAGCAAGCATGCGTTAGTTAGTTAGTTACCAATGGATGGGTGACTTGTTTCGGCGCCTAGCGCTTCAGTCAGTCCCCCAATTAACCAGTGTCAAAGGGTACTGTCCTCTTTAGGGTCAGGGAAGTAAAGCAGCGATAGAGAGGAGACTTGGCGCCACCCTCAATATGTTGGCCTCGGGAGAAGCTGAGGTCTCTATTGCCTCGCTCCCCTTACGACCACATGGTCTATGGGTATACTTTACCTTTTAGGTACCGGAAAGATGAAAGATACTGTGGTGATTGGGTATAGTAGGTAGGGTTCAAACCTTGAGTTGAAGATGAGTGAGGAGGGTGTAGTGGGGGAAAAGAGGGCAAAGTTAAGGGTGGTGGTGGTGGAGCAAAGACGATTGGGGGAGGAGGGTGGAGGGTGTGGCGGGGAGGGAGAGGGATAAGAGCCCCTCTTATCTGGGATGGCTCTATCCGGCCACTGTTGCCATACGTTAGTGTTTGCTCCTGGCCCATCTGTCTGTCTACTGTGTGTGTGTGTGTGTGTGTTTGGGTGTGTGTGTGTGTGTGTTGTGTGTGTGGTGTGTGTGTGTGTTGTCTAGTGTGCGCGCGCGCGCGGTGTGTGTGTGTGTGGGGGGGTGGCTTTGGGTGGGTGGGTTGGGTGGGTGTGTGGTTGGGTGGGCGTGGGTGGTGAGTGTGTTTGTAGTGTGTGTGTGTGGTGGTGTGGGTGGGTGGTGAGTGGGTGTGTGTGAGTGTGTGAGTGTGTTTGTGTTTATGTGTGTGTGCGTTTGTGTGTTTCGGTGGGTGGACGAGGAGAGAGAGGTGTGTGTGTGTGTGTGATTAGTGGAGCTGTTAGTGGTGTATGTGTGTGCGTGTCGTTGCGCGCGCGCACATGTGTGTGTATGCGGCTTGCTTGCTTGCTTGCTTGCTGCGCGTTTTGCTTTTTTACGTTGTGTGTGTGTGTGTGTGTGTGTGTGTGTGTGTGTGTATGTTGTTTTGTACGGTTGTTTGTGTTGTGTGTGTGTGTGTGTGTGTGTGTGTGTGTGTGTGTGTGTGTGTGTGTGACTCCATATCCCAAAAAGGGGTGACAGGAATTAAATCTGAATCTTTGAATCTTGTTTTGTTTGTTGTGGTGGTAGTGTGTGGTAGTTGTGTGTGTGGTTTGTGTTGTGTGTGTTTTGTGTGTGTGTGTGTGTCTGTGTGCGTCTGTGTGTGTTTTGTGTGGTGTGGTATGTTTTTGTGTGTGTGTGTGTGTGTGTGCGTTGCACCTGAGATAAAACAATCTTATCTCAGTGCACCTTTTTGGATAATAATAAAAATAATAATCCGTATCCTCTCTCCAATGTTAATATTATGTAAGAGAGGACACGCCTCAGAAATGTCATCACACACTATGTCTTGTGCGAGTCGTGCCAGTAGAACCCAAAACCTTCTGAACATGTATACATGCATTGTGTGCGTCTTGTGTCCTGCACATGCTGTGTTCACCCAGTATACTGACCCATCACTAGGACCTTTCCTCTGCCGGAGATGTTCTGCACAAGATGGTGAACTTCCTTTGATGAGACTGAAAGGGATCGTTGGTCTTAGAGGTACGCGCCTGTCTAGAAAGCGAAAAAAGTTCGGGTCGGACATGCAAGTAAAGTTATAATAATATAAGAAGAAGAAAGAAGAAGAAGAAGAAGAAAGAAAAGAAGGAAGAAGAAGAAGAAGAAGAAGAAGAAGAAGAAGAAGAAGAAGAAGAAGAAGAAGAAGAAGAAGAAGAAGAAAGAAGAAGAAGAGAAGAAGAATACATGGAATTTATATAGACTGATCTTGTAAAAAAAAAAAACCCAACACAAATCTAAGCGATGCACTCAATCATTTACAGGCATGCAAAACTCCTTAAACATAATGAACAAACACGATTTCAAATCCGGGGCGCGTGAAGTGGGCGGTGGTCAAATCCCGTTTGGGACCGAAAATTTTTCCCCATCCCACTAGACCTTGAGTGGTGGGTCTGGGCGCTAGTCTTTCGGATGGACAAATAAAACGAGGTCCCGTGTGTTACAACACATTTATTTTGCGCACCCGTAAAAGAACCCACGGCAACAAGAGAGTTGTTCCTGGCAAAATTCTGTAGAAAAAAAAAGCACTCTGATAGGGAAACAAATGCAGTTGTAGACAGGAAAAAAAAGGAGAGAAAAAAATGGGTGGGCTGCTCTGTGGCGACGCGCTCTCCCCGGATGAGAGCAGCCGAATGTCACGCAGAGAAAATTGACGGATTAAAGGGATTAAATAGATAAATAAATAATAACTAAATTGACGTTGTCGTGCCCCCTGTACGGACGTGTGTAAATGCAACTCAGGAACATCTGCACATAATTTAAACCTGTTCAAAGCTTTCGGAAGATTACGTTAGTGTGCCACCCTAAAAAAATATTTATTATTCTTTTACATCGAGACTAATGGCATAAGATTATGTGGTTTTTTACATCCTGTCCCCGTTGTGTATGCAGTTTTATAAATTTTTTTTGCCATCTGTTCCCACCTGCACACAATGGCCTACTCTTACGAAAAGAGGAACCGGATTTAACGTGTGCGCTAGATGTTTCTGCGTGCGTTCGCACACCTGGCTTCTCGGCTTTAGTCTCATCCGAAAAACTTTTGGGGAGGACAAGTGGAGTCGCACTGATGTTAACTCAGGGGAAAAATATCCCCTTGAACGGGAATCGAACCCGGATCGTTCAGATTGCGGCGCCCAAGGTTGCTTAACACTAGGCTATCCCGTCCTCCTAGCCACCAGACGATTAGCCCAGCCCAGTACTGGTACAGCTCCAGGGGGAAATAACTGTGGGAACAGCGGAATCACCACGACAGACTGCTGGCTTTGCCATCAGACTGAGTTAATAATGCTCCATGTTAAACGTATAGAAATGGCGTGGAAAAATACCTTTAGGATTTTTAGGTTGTTCACCAGTAATTTTCTCCGCTGCACACACATATGGGAGTTAGAATATTGGCAGGCATAAAAAGTTCGCCAAAAAAAAAAACAAACAAACCCTTATCCTCCTTCCACCAGTGTTTCAGATTTAAACCCACCGCTTCCAGACATAAAAGGTTAAACAGACTTATCGCGCTCAACCACTCAACCATGTGTATATCCACACAAAACTGTTTATGGACTCCTCCAACATAGTTTCCACTCCTTTCCCTCCCCCCCCACCCCCCCCCCCCCCCCCCCCCCCCCACCATCTCTTCACAGGAATGCTTAATCCATTATCTCAGAAATAAAAGAATAAAAAAAGAAGATAAATATAAATCTCCTCACCTTATCTCCCGCACCGCCCTTTCCCACTGTCATCGAAAAATAAGATTCGGGGTGGAGGGGGGGGGGGGGGGTGGGGGGGGGGGGGGGGGAAGGCTTGAACCCTTTATCTGGGCCAAACCGTAACCCCTGTTTCTACCAAGGTTCCCCAAATCCTTTTTCAAAACTGTCAACGATCCTGGTAGATGCGGTTGTGGATTTAGCGTACTAGTTACCAATTGTCGTGCCATCTTGTTATGTTGAGAAACAGAAGCTAGGCTGCACACGGTATTAAAAAATCACTCTTTACCTTCTGTTTCTCTTTAAGGACTCTTATATTCTTACCGCACGTACTAAGACTCCACAGAAATGAAAACAACTTTTTGTTGAACGACTAGCCTTCTGGATCAAATAACTCATGTGATTATGAACAAATTTGGTAGGGTTTGAATTTTTAAAATTTTTCATCAAACACTGTACTCCTCAGTCTGGTGTCGTCTGCTAGCTTCCTTACCGCATGTATACATTCCATGGCGGGGTCAAACGCTGTAGGATACAGGCTATCACTCATTTGTATGATTATTTCAACTTTCTCGTGACTACCTGGTTTGCTCTATGTCCTCAATCCCCCCAAAAAAACAGTGCACAGTCCATTTTTTTCATACTTAAAAAAGTATTGTGAAAATCCCAACATTTTTATCCACTCGAACTTCTTAAAATTACTAGTGACCCCAAATTTTAATACCGGTGGGTAGCTAGAATGGGAGTTGGGAAAGCGTGATTAGAGGAGCTGTAAGTGCAGTTGATACCTTTTGGAAAGTGGGAGGGCTAGACTGAGGAATCAGGGACCTTGGGGTAACGTTCAGGGTTGGGGCTTACTGCAGAAGGTGAAATCAGGGACCTGGTGGTATGTTCAGGAGGGCATACTGCAAGGTAAAATCTGGGGACCTGGGGTATGTTCAGGAGGGCATCACTGCAAAGGGTGAAATCAGGGACATGGGTACATTCAGGAGGGCGGTACACGCAAGGTGCAATCAGGGACATGGTTACATTCAGGAGGGCCGTACTGCAAGGTTGAATACAGGGTCATGGGTGTACATTTCAGGAGGGCGTACTGCAAAGGTGAAATCAGGGACTGGGGTGATGTTTAAGATGGGTATACTGCCAAAGGTGAAATCAGGGGACCTGGGTATTTTCAGGAGGGCATACAGCAAAGGTGAAAATCAGGGACCTGGGGGTATGTTCAGGAGGGTTATACTGCAAAGGTGAAATCAGGGACGCTGGGGTTATGTTCAGAGGGGCATTACTGCAAGGTGAATCAGGGAGCTGGGGTAATTCAGCGAAGGGCGTATGCAAAGGTGAAATCAGGGACCTGGTGTACGTTCAGGGGTCGAGGGCATACTGCAAAGGTGAAATCAGGGACCTGGGGTATGTTTCAGGAGGGCAGATGCAGAGGTCTGAAATCAGGGACTGGGGGTATGTTAGGAGGGCAGACTGCAAAGGTGAAATCAGACCTGGGTTATGTTTCAGGAGGCATACTGCAAAGGTGTGAAATCTAGGGACCTTTGGTATGTTAGGAGGGCGTACCTGCAAAGGTGAGATCAGGGACCTGAGGGTTGTGTAGTCTAAGAAAGTGTTTTAGGACCAGATAGGTGAAATTTGTGACTGATGTACGTTTCTATTTATTTTGTTGTTTTTGAATTTTTATTTTATTCTTTTATTTTGGGATAAATTTAGAATATGCACCCGTGTGGCTTTTTTTATTTCCATCCAGTCCTCGTGTGTGTGCAGTTTTGTAAATTTTTCATCCCTTCTCACCCGGCGCACAATGGCCTTAATCTTTCAAAAAGCGGAACGGGTTTTAGCATTGTGCGCAAGAGAGAGAGAGAGAGATAGAGAGAGTGGAGAGTGGAGAGAGCGAATGAAGAGGAGATTAACTTGAGAGAGCGAGAGAGAGGTGAGAGAGAGAGAAGAGAGAGAGAGGAGAGAGAATGAATGAGAGAGAGATTGATGAGAGAGAGAGAGGACGAGGAGGATGGACGGACTTTCAGGTGAAATGTGGGACAATGATGGGGGCAGTCCATGGCAGTGGGAGTCAAATAGGTGAAATCTGTGACTATGGAGGTTCGGTCTAGGTCGAGTGTTAGGGCAGATGGTGGAAAATCTCTTAACTGAAGTACGTCTCAAAGAGTGGTGAGGGGGTGGGGTGGGAGGCAGTTGGTGGAATCCTTACCTGAAGTACGTCTCAAAGATTTGGGAGCAGACAGGTGTAGTCGTGCAAGGTTGTCTAGGAGAGTGGATAAAAAAAGGGGAAAAAACCTATGTTGGGGGAAGTTTAGGGGAGTTTTGGGCCCCAGGTGGTAAAAATCTGTTACTGAGAAAACCACACATACCAACCACCAAAAAATACAAACAACCCCACACAAACTAACCAAACACACACATCACCACAACACCACAAACACTCACACACACAAAAAATTCACACACCACATTCACACACACACTACCCACACAACCACACACAAAACACACACACACACACAACACCCACACCACACTCCACACACCACACACAAACCACTCACACACAAACACACAACACACACACACACAAACAAAACCACACACACAAAAGACGTTCCCCCTTCCCCAAACAAAAAAAACCGTGGGGGCTCTAGGTTCGATTCCCCCCTCGTCTTTTTTCCCGTTTGACCACCAAAAAAACCCCCAAACCGAATGTAAAATCCGATCACACTATAACCGAGGCCCCCGTGGCGAACGCACCAGAAACCTATAAACTCGCACCGCTATAAATCGCTAGTCCTTTCGGAGGGTGGGCCCTTTTGTGTGCCGGTAGGAATGGATGACCAAAACAAAAAAAAAAAACCCAAAAAAAAAACCCGAATGACACAGGTGTTGTATTTAGACACAATCCCCAAGTCGGAATGCGGCTACCGAAATGGTTTTGGGGTGGGGGTGGGGGTGGGAGTGGGTGGGTGAGGGGGGGAACGATCGCATACGCAAAAAAAATCTCACCATTGATAAACTTGCGAGCTCTGGCACAGTCATGAAAAGAAACTGTCACTGCTGTCAATAGCCCAACGTTCACATTCGCACCCCTCCCTTCCCCCTCTCCCCCTCCCCCTCCCTTTTTTTTCCTACCTGGTTCCCTCCTCCCCTTCCTCCGTCAGTCCTCCTCCCCCCCTCCCCCCCCCTCTCTCTCTCTGTCTCTGTGTCTCTCTGTCTCTCTTCCCTCCCTCCCCTGCCCTCTTCTCTCTTATACTTCCCCCACTCCCTAACCTTCTCTCTCTCCCTTCCTTCCTCTCCCTCGCTCTCTCTCTCTCCTCTCTCTCTCCCCTCTCTCTCTTCTCTCTCTCCTCTTTTCCACCCTTTCCCCCACTACTAACTCCATTCTCTGTCTCACTCTCTCTCTCATGTCTTTTTTCTCTCTCTTCTTCCCCTAATAACTCTTCTCTCTCTCATCCTATCTGCCTATCTCCCGTCTTTTCCTCCTTTCCCTCCCCCTTCTCTGTCTCTCTCTCTCTGTCTCTCTCTCTCTGTCTTTTCTCTCTTCTCTCTCTCTCTGTTCTCGCCCCTCTGTCTCTGCTCTCCCCTCTGTCTCTCTCTCTTGTCTCCCCTCTCTCTCTGTTTTCTCTTATTCTCTCTCTTTATCTTTCTCTATTTCCCCTTACTTCTCCTCTCCCCTTCCCTCTGTCTCCTCTTCTTTTGTCTCTCTCATCTCTCTTCTCTCTTGTCCTCTATCTCTCTCTCTTATCTCTCTCTTTTTCATACTTCCCCCCTCTCTCCTTCCCTTCTCTCTCCCCTCTCTCTTCTCTCTCTTCCCCTCTCTCTCTCTCCTCTCTCTCCCCTCCTCTCTCCCCTCTCTCTCTCTTTCTTTCTTTCTCTCTCTCTAACCTTCTTTTCTCCCCACCCACCACTACTAATATCTTTTCTCTTCTTTCTCTCTTCTCTCCTCTCTCTCTCTCTTCTTCTCTTTTCTCTCTCTCTCTCCTCTCGTCTCTCTCTCTCTTTTTCTTTCTCTCTAACTCTTTTCTTATCCTGCCCTCCCCCCCCCCCCCCCCCCCCCCCCCCCCCCCCCCCCCCCCCCTTTCTACTCTCTCTCTCTCTCTCTCTCTCTCTTCTTTTTCCCCCATCTTTAACACAGATGTCACTGTTTGCCTATCTGACAGGAAAAGGCGGGGCACTGAAAGAGCGCCAGGGCCGCTATCGCCATCGAAGTTGTCGCCCCCCCCAGACGATGATGTTGATAATTAAAAATAATAAGGTAAGGAGAAAAGTGGCTAATGATCTTGCCTTTGGTTTAGAAAGAGTTAAAGCTTCGATATGGGTTTGATCTTAAAGGGTTTTAGAGTGATTGGGGTTTTGAAGGGTTTTCTTGTTTTTAGATTAATTTCTGCCCAGGTGTGTGTGGGGTGTGTGTGTGCGTGTGTGTGGTGCGTGTGTGTGTGTGTGTGTGTGTGTGTGTGTGTGTGTGTGTGCGTGTGTGTGTGTGTGTGGTGTGCGTGTGCGTGCGTGTGTGTGTGTGTGTGTGTTGTGGCGTGCGTGTGTATGTTTTGTGTGTGTGTGTGTGTGTGTGCATGGAGGGAAAAACAAACAGACAGAGAGACAGATAGACAGACAGACAGAGAGAGAAAGAGTTTCTATTTTGGGGGGAAAATGGTGGAAAAAATGGAAGAAAAGGGGCAATTTTACTGAGTTTGTTTTCCTTTGGAAAAAAAAATGCAAAAAAAAAAAAGAAAGAAAAGAAGAAGAAAAAAAAAAAAATTGTGCATGATTACGTCAGCAAGGAAAAAAATTCAATTTGACGACAGCATTTTTAAACCCTTTAAACGAAAACATTCCCCATAAATTGGAGGGTATCTTCATATCGAGAGGTGGTTGTTGGGGGTTTTTTTTAGAGAAAATGAAGAAATGTCATCTCTTTTCTTCTTCTTCTTCTTTTTTTCTTTTTCTTCTTTTTTCTTTTTTGAAAAAATCATCCTTTCATTTGAATGTTTTATGAC
>CM054138.1:17272716-17288321 GCA_028751875.1 Rapana venosa | reverse complement strand
TTTTCCAGTTTTTGCAATATCGCAACTGGTCTCCAAAACAATACGTAAAATGCAGGGTTTAGTCATGTACTTGTTACTTGGCTGACTAATCGACTGGACAAAAAGGTAGAACAGTAAGCGTAGCTCAGAATCTGTAAAAAGTGAATAAGTATATGTGATAGTACTAGGATTACACAAGGCAGTTTATGGAATTTGCAGTACACATATTCTTAGCATCAGGACAATCAAGAAGAGGGGTAAAGATGGAAGCTATCGTTATTCCGTTGTTACAACAGTGGTGCAAGGATCATACCAACGCCGAGGAAGATATCAACGAAGTTGATTAATTAAATCGCTACCTAAAAACACATAAAAGTTTTCGCACAATTCACAGGTGTGTCCCGATTTAGAAACACGAAGCTCTGACCGCATGGGAGATAATCTAATCACCGCCCCGTCACACATTTATCTCGAAAGAGCCCTCCCCTCCCCACGCCACCCTACCCCACCCCACCCCCACATCCACACAGGGGTACCTGGAGACTCCTTCAGGTTTCCCAGGAGACACAGCCTGGAAACTTCAGTGCAGCATCGCCCTGACGACTGACTCCTCGGAGAATCAAAAGAACAGAGGGGAAGAGGGGATAAGAAGAGACTGATTATTTCAAGGCGATAGCAGAAGGACCCTTCTCTTCTTCCACACTTCATTATCAGAACGATAATTATCATACTGTGATCTGGTTGTCTGGAGGCCAAGCGCCCGAGGTTTCAAATTCCGACAACAGCCGACCTTTCACTTCAGTCCACACGACAATGGCGGACTTTGCGCTAGTCTGATCAAACAACAGCTACGACAACAACAACAACAACAAATCACAGATAATTACAAAGTGACGGACGCTATAGCCGAGTGGTTAAGACCGATTGTTTTCAAGGTGGCAGGATGGTTAAGACGTTTGCCTGCCAACAAGTAAACCGTGAGGTTCTGGGTTCGATTCCCAGCCTCGCCCTATCTTCCCAGTTTGACAAAAAAATCGAACTGAATGTCAAAGTCCTTCGGATGAGACTATAAACCGAAGCCCCGTGTGCGAACGCTCGCAGAACATCTTGCGCACACGTTAAATCCTGTTCCGCTTTTCGAAAGAGTAGGCCATTGTGTGCCGGTGGGAACAGATGACAAAATTGACAAAACCGCATACACACGGGGACTGGCTGTAAAAAAGAACATGAGTGCTTATTCCATTATCCTCGATGTTTAAAAAAAAAGTCATCTGAGCGCTTTGATTTGTTGCTTTACAAGATTCAGCGCTATATAAATTCCATACATTATTATTATTATTAGTAGTAGTAGTAGTAGTAGTAGTAGTAGTAGTAGTAGTAGTAGTAGTAGTAATATGGGTGCATGATGTCGTAGATTCGAATCTCAGTGACGTCTGGGGAATTAATTTAAGGGTTGGGGGATTTTTACGATCTCCCAGATTAAATTTCAAGTGCAGACCTGCCAGAGCCTTTATTCTATTCGTGTATATACATAACACCTGCAGAAGATCAAATAATTATACACGTTAAGGATCCCGTAACTCATGTCAGTGTTCGGTGGGTTACGGAAACACGAGCATACCCAGCATACATCCCCGAGGTCGGAATGCGGCTACCTTCATGATGGGCAAAACGGTCGCATACGCGAAATCTCACCATTGGTCAACCTCGGTGCTCTAGCTTCTAGGGACGGGGATAGCCTGGTGGTCAGAACATTGCGCTCGCAATCTGACGACCCGGGTTCGATTCCCGTTCAAGGGGATATTTTCCCCCTGGAATTAACATCAGTGCAAGACTCCACTCTCCCCAAAAGTCCTTCGGATGAGACTATAAACCGAGGTGGTCCCGTGTGCGAACGCACGCCGAACATCTTGCACACACGTTAAATCCTGTTCCGCTTTTCGTAAGAGTAGGCCATTGTGTGCCGGTGGGAACAGATGACATAATTTACAAAACTGCATACACACGGGGACTAGATGTAAAAAAAAAGCACATGAGTGCTTATTCCATTATCCTCGATATAAAAGAATAAAATAAATAAATAAATGAATAGCTGAGGAACGAAAACCAAATCCAAATCAATGACGTCTGGTGTGTGGTACACAGCTGGCACCCAGAAGAGAGCACACTTCATTAGAGATGTGCCCGGCCAAAAAAGTCACAGTGTTGAAAATTAAAGCTCTTGCGATACACAAATAAACACACACGCACGCGCGCGCACGCACGCGCACTGGAAGAAAAGGACGCCAAGAAGACGTTTCTTACTATGTCGATATACTGTCCAGAAAAGAGTTGCTCAAATTTCGCTCAGAGAAATCTTCCGCCACCTTATATCATATAATACCAAATATAACAAACGAATGAACAGACGAGATATAAAAAAAACCAATATTAACGTTAAATAACATTTCAAAAAGTATTGTGAGAAGCTGGCAGAAGAGAAATCTCTCTTTTTACACTTCACTATCAGAACAATTCATTACACATTTTTTTCTTCCTTAATATGGTGAGATTTATGGGTATGCGACCGTTCTCTCTCTCTCTCTCTCTCTCTCTCTCTCTCTCTCTCTCTCTCTCTCTCTCTCTCTCCCTCGCTCTCTCTCCCAACCATTTAGGTAGCCGCATTCTGACTTCGTAGATAATTAATTAAACATATAAAGATGAACAGTCAGAATACCATGTTCTGGTGCAAATCTCAGAAATCGTAGATTCGAACACACAACACCGTTCTCAGCACACTACACTGCTCAACAGCTTAACCAACACGATATACCCGACACAAACAGCACAGCTAACAGGTCACTGACTGATGATAAGCAGCACACTGTCATACAATTATTGCCCCTTAACTCACCCCAAACCCTGTAGTCAACTGTATAAAAGCCACAGCGGTTCTAGTGTCATCATTAAATACCCTCCCCCTACTAAACGCTTGATGCTTTAAGTACAAAGATGGACACTTAAGTCATCAGTGTTAAGCTTCTTTTAAACCATCTTCTACCTCAGGGTCTGTTATCAGTTAACTCACCCAAACCGTGTCAAAGGTTTAACATATCCACCTTGTGGGTTAGTGCCATCATTTTTAACTACTCCACCACTCGTGCTTCTCAGCTTGAAGTACTAGGTGGGGCACTTCACATTATCATCCTTAAAGCTTCTTCGCTTTAGGCCTAACCATCTTCTACTCAGAATTTCAGTCTTCTATCCACGATGTGCTTGTCTTCTGCTGAAGAGCCTAAGGGTTGGACTTTGACATTCCCAGGAATCCTTGTCATCATGGGAGTTAAGCTCTCCAGCCAGTAGAGTGTCTGTCTGTCTGTCTGTCTGTCTGTATGACTGCTTGGGTGGTGGTGGGATGGAGACGGTTAATTTGTAGGACTTGGTTGGCTCTGTGGCACTGGTGTTTGGGAAGTGTCAGATTTACGAAGTCTAAGGTGTCGGATTTATGAAGTCTTGGGTACGGTAAAGTTTGTGAAGTGGTTAGTTTGAACTGTTGACCGACGCTTTTGGCGGAGTGGTTGTTTAAAATGTGTATGTAACTGGTCCATGAAGCCGCGGGTTCGAATCTCGGTAGCAGTATCTGGTGAATTATAAGGGTGGAGATTTTTTTTTTAAATGATCTTCCAGATCAGCTTTAAAGTGCAAACCTGCATGTGCCTTAATTTGATTTTTGATTCAATTTTAATTTATTCTTTTATTTCGAGGATAGCGGAATAAAGCACATCTGTCGTGGGTATACACATGCAGAAGATCAAAATTTAAAATGCACGTTTGTATAATTATGTGAATATGTATGACTTTCTGAATAAGAGAAACTGTTTCAACAAAATATGCCCGTTAAAGTTCCCGCAATTCATGTCAGCGTTAACCAGTGGGTTACGGAAACACGAACATACTCAAGCATGCATCCTATACACACACAAAAATGAACTGCCCTGAAATCGGAATGTGTTGGCTTGGGCAAACAGGTAGACCTCCTGCAGTGTTAGAAGCGCATGAGAAGACCAGACACTAGACTACCCATTCCACCGGGTTAAAAAACACAGACAAGAGGAGAAAAGAACAGCATCAAAAGGATGTGTGTGTGTCTGTGTCTGTGTGTACACGTGTGCACGCGCGTACATGTGTGTGTGTGAGTGTGTATGTGTGTGTGTGTGTGCGGGCGTGTGTGTGTGTGTTGTGTGTGTTGTGCGTGCGTGCATGCGTGCGCGTGTGTTTGTGTGTGCGTGCGTGTGTGGTGTGTGTGTGTGTGCGTGCGTGCGTGCGTGCGGCGCGTGCGTGTGTGTTGTGTGTGTGTGTGCGCGCGTGTGCTGTGTGTGCGTTGTGTGTGTGTGTGTGTGTGTGTATGTGCGCGCGCGCGCGCGCGCGCGCGTGTGTGTGTGTGTGTGTGTGTGCATGCGTATATACGAGTTTGTACACCGACGTTCATGTACATCTACTCGCAAATGTGCGTGCTCACATTCTGATACTCAAGAAAAAAGTCAAAGAAGATACTTTTAAAAATTTGATTTTGATTTGAGTATATTAGAGTCCCAGCGGGGTTGTCCCATTTAGGAACAACCAACCACCATACCTGTCAAGGACGATACTTTAGATACTAGCTCACACTCTAAAGTGTTATTTATTTATTTATTTATTCATTCATTTATTGACTCATTTCTTTCTTTTGTGTTGGGCAGATGATGACAATTCTCTCCCACGCTGCACCGAAGGTGAATGCGCTGGGCCTGACTTGTCAGGCGCTTAACGGCAGCGCAATGCTTTCTCGCTCACATTATGACAAAGACAACAGTAGTTGCTGTCTAAGCTTTTGGACAAAGAAGAAGATGGACAGGGGCAGTCTCTGTGGTTTATTTATTATTTATGTATTTATTATTCATTTGTTTGTTTATTCATTTATTTATTTGATTTCATTCTGTTATTTCGAGGATAATGGAATAAGCACTCATGTGCTTTATTATTTTTACATCCAATCTCTGTTTGTATGCAGTTTTGTCAATTTTGTCATCCATTCCCACCAACACACAATGGCCTTACTCTTCCGAAAAACGGAACTGCTTTTCACACGGTGTGTGTGTGTGTGTGTGTGTGTGTGTGTGTGTGTGTGTGTGTGTTGTGTGTATGTGTGTGTATGTATGTGTGTGTGTCAAAGTCAAAGTCCCAAAATCAAACTTTTTATTTTGTGTGTGTGTTGTGGTGTGTGTGTTTGTGTGTGTGTTGTGTGTGGTGCGCGCGCGCGTGTGTGTGTGTGCAAGATGTTCTGCGTGCGTTCGCACACGGGACCTCGGTTTATAGTCTCATCCGAAGGACTTTTTGGGGAGGGGGAGTGGAGTCGGCACTGATGTTATTAACTCCAGGGGAAGACAGCATGACGCTGCAGGTTCTCCACACTACCACAGAGCTTCTTGGCCCCTGGGTAGGGGGAGTCAGGCCAGATCCTTCTCTCGAGTTTTCATGTAGTGTTTTTTTTAAAAAATTTAAATTTCCCCTTTTTTTTTTTGGGGGGGGGGGTTTTTTTTGGGGGGGGGGGGGGGGGGTTTTTTGGGGGTTTTTTTTTTTCTTTTTTTAAAATTTTTTTTGGGGGGGGGGGGGTTTTTTTTTTCCCCCCGGGGGGGCCCGGGGGGGGGTTTTTTCCCCAATTTTGGGGCTTTTCCCCGGGAAATTTTTTCCCCCTTTCCCCCAAAAAAAAAAATTTTTGGGGGGAAAAGGGAAAGGGGGGGGTTTTTTTTAAATTTTTTTTTGGGGGTTTTTAAAAAAATTTTTTTTTTTTTTTTTGGGGTTTTAAAAAATTTTTTTAAAAAAATTTTTTAATAAAAAAAAAAAAAAAAAAAAAAATTTTTAAAAAAAAAAAAATTTTAAAAAAAAAAAAAAAAAAAAAAAAAAAAAATAAAAAAAAAAAAAAATTTTTTTTTTTTTTTTTTTTTTTTTTAAAAATTTTTAAAAAAAAAAATTTTTTTAAAAAAAAAAAATTTTTTTTTTTTTTTTTTTTTTTTTTTAAAAAAAAAAAAATTTTTTTAAAAAAAAAAAAAAAAAAATTTTTAAAAAAATTTAAAAAAAAAAAAAAAAATTAAAAAAATTTTTAAAAAAAAAAAAAAAAAAAATTTTTTTTAAAAAAAAAAATTTTTTAAAATTAAAAATTAAAAAAAAAAAATTTTAAAATTTTTTAAAAAAAAAAAAAAAAAAAAAAAAAAAAAAAAAAAATTTAAAAATAAAAAAAAAAAAAAAAAAAAAAAAAAAAAAAATTTTTTTTTAAAAAAAAAAAAAAAAATTTTTTTTTTTTAAAAAAAAATTTTTGGGGGGGGGGAAAAAAAAAAAAAAATTTTTTAAAAAAATTTAAAGGGGGGGGGGGGGGGAAAAAGGGGGGAAAAAGGGAAAGGGGGGGAAAAAAAGGGGGGGGAAAAATTTTAAAAAAAAAAAAAAAAAAAAATTTTTAAAAAATTTTTTTTTTTTTTGGGGGTTTTTTAAAAAAAAATTTTTTTTTTTAAAAAATTTTTTTTCCTTTTTTTTTTGGGTTGAATATATAAGAGTCAAATAGAAAAACAGAAGGAAAAAAAGTGATTTTTTTAAAACCAGTGTGCCGCCTATAGCAATTTCTGTTTTCTGGCTGCCGCCTTCCAAAAGGGGACTGTTGGGTTTTGTGTGGGGTATGCGGAGTGTCGTAAGTCCCAAAATGCCCGAACTTTTTGGCAGGGAAAAGCCATAAAATGACCACGATCACCCGGTTTAAAGGGTAAGCCTTTAGGTCCGAAAGGTGTGATTTCAATCGGGGTGTTCAATTTTTTGAGTCTGCGCAGAGAGGAGAGAGGGAGTAGAGGGGGGAGAGGGGGGAGAGAGGGGAGAGAGAGAGGGGGAGAGGGGGAGAGGATTTAAGGGGGAGAGGGAGGGAGGGTTTTTGGGAGAGGAATGGGGGAGGGGAAAAGGGGGAGAGAGAGAGGGGGAGAGTGAGCGAGCACTTGGCGTGTGTGTGTTTTTTGTGTGTGGGTTTTAGTGTGTGTGGGTGTGTGTGTTTTTTGTGTGTTTTAAATGGGTTTTGTGTGTTTTTTTTTTGTGGGAATGTGTTTTGTTATAGGTGTGTGTAGTGTGTGTTGTGTGTGTGAATGTGTTGGGTTTTAGTGGGGTTTTGTGTGGCCCCCCTTTTGTGTGGGGGTGTGTTGTGGGTTGTGGGGGTGTGTGGGAAAGTGTGTGTTTTGTGTGTGGTGTTGGGGATGTTTGGTTTAATGTGTGTGATTTTGTGTGTGTTTTAGAGTGTGTTTTTGTTTTGAAGTGGGTGATATAGTGTGTGTTTCGTGGGGTGGGGGGGTGTGTTGCCCTTTCGTGCGGCCGTTGTGTGGGGTGCGTGTGGGGGTACTCTGTTAAAATGAGCCTTTCAACTCGGAGTGGACAGTGGGCCAGGGCCCAAAAAATGAGGGAAAAAGTTTGCTTTAAAGTTGGGGGCCCCCCCCCCCCCCCCCCCCCTGTTTGGGGAGGAAGAGAAAAGGGGGGGGGGGGGGGGGGGGAGGAGAAGTGTTGAAAAGGGTTTTGGGGGGGGAAAAAAGGGGGAAAGGGTTGGGGGGGGGTGGGGGGCGGGGCCCTTTTGGAGGGGTCAGGTTTTAGAAAACTGGTTGAGGGTTTTGGGTGGAGAGGTTGTGATTTTCGCAAACCCGAGGGGAGAGGGCGGGGAGAGAGAGAGAAGAGGAGAGAGAGAGAGGAGAAGAGAGAGAGGAGGAGGAGAAGAGGGGGGAGAAGGAGAGGGGAGAGAGAGAGTGAGGGGGGGGAGAGAGAGGGAGAGAGGGGAGGAGAGAGAGGAAAAGGGGAGAGTGGAGAGACGAGAGGAGAGAGGGGGAGAGAGAAAGAGGGGAGAGAGAAAAAGGGGAGAGAGAGAGGGGGAGGGGAAGAGAGAGGAGGAGAGCGGAGAAGAGAGGCGAGGGATGGAAGGGGAAAAGAGAGGGAGAGAGAAACCCAGGGGGAGAGAGGGAAAAGCAAGGGGAGTGAGAGGAGAGAGAGAGGGAAGAGAGAGGGGGGAGGGGAGAGAGGAGGAAGGAGTTGGGGGGAGAGAGAGGGGAGGAGAAGCGAGAGAAAAACGAGAAGACGAGAGAGAGCGGAGAGGCGTGTGATATCGCAAGGGGAGAGAGGGGCTGACAAAAAGAAGAGGAGAGGGGAGGGAAAAGAGAGAGGGGGAGAGAGAGGAGGAGAGAGGGGGGAGGGGGGGAGAAGGGGGAGGAGAGAAGGGGCGAGAAAGGGGCGAGGAGAGGTGTGTGATATCGCAGAGAGAGAGGACTGACAAAAAGACAGAAAAGAGGAGAGAGAGGGGGGAGAGGGGGGAGAGAGAGAAAAGTTTTAAAAGAGGCGGGAGTTAGGTGATTGGGCCAGAGGAAGGGGAGGGGGAGAGAAGGGGGAGAGGGGGATGGGGGGGGGAGGGAGAACCCGAGAAGGGGGAGAGAGAGAGAGCGGGGGGAGAGAGAGGAGGAGGGCGAGGGGAAAAAGGGGAGGGGGAGGAGGGGGGGCGAGAGAGGGGAGGGAGGGGCGGGGGGGATAGAGGGGGGAGAGGAGGAGGAGGAGAGAGGGGGGAGAGGGAGAGAGAGGGAGGGGGAGCCCAGAGGGGGGAGGGATTTGGGGGAGAGAGAGGGGGAGAGAAAAGGGGGGGGAAGGGAGGGAGGAAGGGGAGGGAAAAGAGAGGGGGGTGAGGGGGAGAGGAAAAGAAGGGGGGAGGGGTGAGGGGAAAGGGGGGAGGGGAAGGGGGAAAAGGGGGGGGGAAAACAAGGGGGGAGGAGAGAGAGGGGTGGAGAGGGAGAGAGAGGGGAAACCCAGGAGAGAAACGAGGGGAGAGGGGGGTGGGATAATTCGAAAAGAGAAAAGGGGGAAGGGGGAAAAGGAGAGGGGGAAGAGGAAGGGGGGGGGAGAGGGGAGGGGTGAGGGGGAAGGAAGAGCGGAGGGGGGAAAGGGGATAGAGAAGGGGGAGAGAGAGAGAGGGGGGAGGGAGAGAGAGGGAGAGGGGGGAGAGGGGAGAAGGGGAGAGAGAGATTAGCGGGGGGGAGGGGAGAGAGCGGGGGAGCGGGAAGAGAGAGGGAGAGTGAAAAGGAGAGAGAGAGGGAGAGGGAGAGGATAGAGAGAGGAAAAGGAGGCGGGGAGGAGAGGGGGGTGGGGGAGAGGAGAGAGAGCCCAGGGGAGAGGAGAGAGGAAAAGAGAGGAGATAGGGGGAGGGAGGGGGGGGGGGGGAGAGAGGGAGAGGGGGGAGAGAGAGAGGGAGAGGGGGAGGGTTAGAGAGGGAGGAGAAGGGAGAGAGGAGGAAAAGGGAGAAAAGGGGCGAGGGAGGGGCGGGTTGGGGAAAGAGGGAGAGAGAAGGGGGAACGAGAGAGAGAGGGGGAGAGGGAGAAAAGGGAGAGAGAGAAAAAGGGGAGGGGAGCGTTTTGGGGGGGTTTTGGGGAGGGGGGAGGGGGAGGTTCGATTGGGGGGAGGAGAGGGGAGAGGGGGAGGGGAGAGAGAGAAGGGGAAGAGGGGGAGGGGAGAGAGCGGGGAAGGGGAGGGAAAAAGAGGGAGAGCGGGGGAGATGGGGAGGAGGGAGGGGGAGCGGGGAGAGAGAGGGAGAGGAGAGGAAAAGAGGTTGGGGGAGGCCGAGAGGAGGGGAGGAGAGAGGAGGGGGAGAGGGAGAGAATGGGGAGAAGAGCCGGGGAGAGATAGGGAGGGGAGGAGAGAGGGGGGGAGAGAGGGAAGGGGGGGAGAGGAGAGGGAGAGAGGGGAGGGAGGGAGAGAGAGAGAAGGGAGGGGAGAAGAGGGGAGAGAGAGGGGGAGAGAGAGAGAGAGAGGAAAAGAGGGGGAGAGGGCCGGGGGGAGAGGGTTTTGGGGAAGGGAAAAGATGAGAGAGATTGGGGGGGGAAGGAAGAGGGGAGAGAGAGAGGAGAGATTGGGGAGAAGAGTAGAAGAGAGAGGGGAGAGAGGGAAGAGAGGGGAGAGGGGGCGAGAGAGGAGGAGGGGAGAGGAGAAGGGGGGGGAAAGAGAGGGGGAGAGGGGAGAGAGAGAGAGAGGGGAGAAAAGAGAGGGGGGAGAGAAGAGAGGGGGAGAGAGAGGAGAGAGAGAGGAGCGAGAGGAGAGAGAGAGGGAGAGGGGGAGAGGAGGGGAGGGGAGGAGAGAGCGAGAGCGGGGAAAAGAGGGGGGAGGAGAGGAGAGGAGAGAGGGGAGGGAGAGGGGAGCCGGGGAGAGAGCGAGAGGGGGAAAAGGGAGAGGGAGGAAGAGAGGCGAGTGGGGTGGGGGAGGGGGGAGAAGGAGAGCCGGGGGAGAGGGATGAGAAGGGGGGGAGGGAGAGAGAGGGGGGAAAGAGAGGGGAGAGAGGAGAGAGAGGAGAGGGGGGAAAAGGAGAGGGGAGAGAGAGAGAGAGCGGGTAGAGGCGTGTGATATCGCAGCGAGAGGGGAGACCCGACAGAAGGGAGAGAGAGGGGAAAAGGAGAGAGAGGGGAAAGGGGAGAGAGAGAGAGAGAGAGAGAGGGGAGAGAGCGAGGGGGGGAGAGAGGGGGCCCAGAAAAGAGAGGAGAAGGGGAGAGAGAGGGGAGAGAGAGGAAAGAGAGACGAGAAAAAGAGAGAGGGGAGCGAAAAGGGGGGGAAAGGGAGGGGAAACGAGAGGGGAGAGAGGGGAGAGAGAGGAGGGAGGAGGGGGGGGAGCGAGAGGATTAAAAGAGAGAGCGGGGCGGAGAGAGAGGGGAGGGAGAGGAGCGAGAGGGGGAGCGGAGAGAGAGGGAGAGAGAGAGAGAGCGAGAGGGGAGAGGGAGAGAGGGGAGAGAGAGGGAAGAGAGAGGGGAGAAGGGGGGAGGAGAGAGGGAAAAAGCGGAGAGAGAGGCGAAAAGGGGGAGAGAGGGGAGGGGGAGAGAGCGAGAGAGGAGGGAAGGGAGAGCGGGTAGGAGGGAGCGGGGGGGAGGAGAGGGGAGGAGGGAGAGAAGAGCGAGGGGAGAGGGGAGAGAGGGGAAAAGAGAGAGAGAGCGAGGAGAGGAGGAGGGAGGGGAGGGGAGGGGAGGGGGGGAGAGAGAGAGAGGGGATGAAAAAGGAGAGGAGTGGGGAGAGAGAGGAGAGGGGGATTTGGGGGGGAGAGAGATAGAGAGAGAGAAGATAAAAGGAAAAAAAGGTGGCGAGAGGGGGGGGAAGAGAGAGAGCCCAGGGGAGAGAGGGAGGGGAGAGGGGAGAGAGGGGGAGGGGAGGGGGAGGGGAGGAGAGAGAGAGAGGGGAAAAGAGAAAAGGAAGGGGATTTAGGGGGAGAGAAGGGGGGAAGGGGGAGAGAGAAAAGGGGAGGAGGTGGGGGAGAGGAGAGGGGAGAGGGAATGATAAGGAAAAAAGGGGGGCAGGGAAAGGGGTTTAAGACGTTTGCCTGCCAACAAGTTAAACCCTGTGGGGTTTTGGGTTTGATTCCCAAACCTGACTTTTTTTCCCCGTTTGCAAAAAAATCGAAATGAAAGTCAAAGTTTTTCGGATGAGACTATAAACCGGGGGCCCCCTGTGCGAACGCTGCAGAAAAATCTTTTCGGGACGCGGTTTTTAAAACCCGGTTTTCCCCTTTTCGAAAGAAATAGGATCGGTGCCGGTGGGAACAGTTTACCAAAACCCCGACGCGCGGGGGGCCCCACACACACAACAGAGGGAACACACGTAAACACGGAAAGCACCCAAAAAAAAAAACACCACACGCACTCATACACACGGGGATTGGATGTAAAAAAAACAACGGGGTTTCTTTTTTTATTTTTCCCCGAAATAAATTTAAAAAAAAAAAAAAAAAAAAAACAATTTCCCTTGGTTTAATATTTTAAAAAAAAGAAAGGTTTCCCCCGTTCGAAAGCAGTAGGAAAAATTGCGCAAAACGTTAAAAACCCCTTCCGCTTTTTTGGAAAAGTGGTCATTTCCAAAGCTGGTGGGAACGGATGATAAAAATTTTCAAAAAGCATACACACGGGGAGGGGGAATGGGAAAAAAAAAAGCATGAGTGCTTATTTATTATTTTATCAAAAATAAAAAAATAAAAAAAATTTAAAAAAAATAAAATAAACACACACACACTACACACACAAAACGCATGCACGCACGCAAGCGCGCAAAATTTTTGGGTGAGACATAACCCGGGGGGCCCCGAACACATTCAAAATTGTTTGCTTTTGGGGGAAAAATAGGCCCTCGTGTTTCCGGGTTTAAAGTAAAGATATAATTTTAGAAAAATACAGTACACGGGGATGAGATGGAAACCAAAAAAAAGCGGATGAGTGGTTATTTCTTATTTCAAAATAAAAATTTTAAAAAATAAAAAAAAAAAAAATTAAATCCACATCATAAAACACACACAAAAACACCCACAACAGAGGAAGGGACGCACAACCCCAAAACAAAAACCACACACAAAAACCCCCCACACACAAAGAGGAGCCGCACACACACACAACACAAAGGAGCACCCCAACACACACACACAGGAGCACGCACACCCCAAAAACCCCACACACCACCCACACACACACAAAAACAGGAGACGCCACCCCGGGAAGAAAGGAAATCCCGCTTACTCTTCGAGGGGCTTTGCTAACCCTCAGTCTCTCGGGCAGCAACGCTGACAGATGACAAAATTTCCAAACCGTTAAAACGGGGGGGAAAGGATGTAAAAAAAAACACATGAGTGCCCTTTTTCATCATCCTCGAATTTAAAAAAATAACTAAACGCAAGTCCTTCCACTCTGGAGCATGTTTTTCCTTATTCTTTTATTTTCGTTTGGGTAAAAGGGAAAAAGAAATCACGTGTGGGGTACTGCCCCCTTTTAGGGTCGGGTTCCGGTAAAGCCCGCGAGGGGAGGAGATGGGCGCTTTCCCTCAATATTCTGGCCGCTTGAGAAGTTGAGGTTCTGTGATGCCCAATTCCCTACGACCACTGGTTTTGGGGACACCTTTTTTTTTTTTTTTTTTTTAACTCATGTATAAGAGATGTCGACCTTAGGTTTGGTTCGATACACTTAAGGATAGCCTTTGTGGTTAGAAATTGGCTCGCATTGCCCCCCGGGTTCGATTCCCGTTCAAGGGGGTTATTTTCCTCGGAGTAAATATCAGTGCAGCCCCCATTTCCCCCTAAAAGCCCTTCGGATGAGCTATAAACGGGCCCATGGTGCAACGCACGCGAATATCTTGCGCAACTTTTAAACCCTTTTCCGTTTTCGTAAGAGTGGCCATCTTTGTGCCGGTGGGAAGTGACAGGATTTCAAAAACCGCATACCACGGGGATGGAGTAAAAAGAAGCACGTGATGCTTATTCCTTACCCTCATAAAAAAAAAATACTTTAAAGAAAAAAAGATATTATTATTATATATTTAATATTTATAATATTTTTAAATATATATATTTATATATAATATATATTTTTATATATTTTATATTATTTTTATCTACCCTGTAACCGTGGGCTCTTCAGTAGTCAGGTAAAAGGTCTCCTCCCCCGCCTACCTGTGGAAATTTTGGTTCCAGGCGTTAAAAAATAAAAGGGTTTTTCCTGGGCAAAGATTGTTGGAGGGTGTCGGGGGTGGTGTGGAGGGTGGGGGCTTGATGTCTCCCCCCGGGGGGTAGGGGTCCAGTCAGCCTGGCTTAATGGGGGGGCTTAAAAGGTGGGTCCTGCATCGGCGTCCGGTAGACGAAATGATCCGCGGCGTGCAGGGCCTTCTTGTGGTGACCCTCGGCGGCGGTTTGATAGATTCCCTGTGTGAGATTCTTCTACCCCTTGGGATCTGACATGACAAACTTGAGTTTGGGGTTAGAACAGGGAGAGAGACTATGGGAACGGTGGAATGTACAGAAGAGGGGGGCCTACAAAACGCCCACGCACGCAGCAAGCAAGCCGCAAGAACTTTCCGCATACAATACGCGGCACACTTACGATACCAAAACGCCAAAAACAACGCGCGCACTACACACATAAACACACACACACCACACACACACACACACACACAATGATGTTTCTTGTTGTGTCAGAAAGTTGTCCATGATTTTAAATGGAAATAAGCTATACTGAATCTGAGTCGATTTCTGAGTCTGAATCTGAATTTCTCGGGTCTCTCTCTCACACACACACGCACACAGCACACACACACACACGCCCACACAACACACGCGCGCGCGCGCGCACACACACACACACACACCCCCACCACCCCCAAACCATACCACCACCACCTCAAAACCACTTACAAAAACCCATTACGCGTTCTATGATACAGTGAGAGATTTTTCCCTCATCTATTCATAAGAATAAGTCACTGGTAAACAGCGCTCAACTGCGTAACTTTTGATAACAAAAGAGGAGGAGAGAGAGAGAGAAGAGGAGAGGAGAAGGAGAGAGAGAGATGAGAGAGAGAGAGAGAGAGACAATTGACACAATTTGACACAATTTTATTGCTATTTAGCCATATAGTGCTGCGGCGCGGTAACAACGATATCAAACGCGACGCGATTACAATGACATGGAAACCATGGCAGTAGTGGTATGTACATCAAGATTCGATACATTATTGTCTGTGTCTCAAGTGTCTCAATTTTCAAACCAGCCTTTCCTTTTCCAGTCTACAGCCAGCGAAGTCAGCCCATGTAAGACTGGATCAGGTCCCGAAGATGATGTAACTCCTGCTCAGCACTGTCGCTGTGTGTTGTGTGTTAGTACACTGTTTCCCTTTACAAAGTCTGGCAAGCCTGACACGTTCTTCTGGCAACATGTTTTTCTCTTCTTGCTTGATGTACCAGAACACACACTTAGATTCCTCGCCAGGATCTCCATTCCAAGAGTATTCCAGGGTGATGTCATCTGATTCACACATCACAATGTTTTGATCAACCGAACTATGTACCACCACCTTTCAAAACCGTGTGTTTCTCTTGCTGTCCCTTAATGGACGCTGCACACGTTTGTCAGTTAGAGTAGGACACATACTGTTTCACAATACCAGTATGAGAGTCATCCAATGTGCAGCCAACTGTCAGCTCTTCTGCACATCAGACGCCTCAGAAGACACACCGATCTTGCTGTCTGTTGCTGGGTCACACAGTAGATCAAGTGAATCTGGTGTGGCCGAGGCATTCAATTCACTGCTGACACACAGTTTTGTGTACACACTGGTTTGTTTTTCTTCTGTTTCCACATCGAGCAGGCAGTCAATGTTACACAAGACGGGCTCTTCCAAGACACTGTCATTGTCACATTGGCGATTTGCCTTTCTTTCTTGGTGTTGTCTGCTTCTTTGAACATCGCGACGGATTTGACAAGGGGGTTTCTTGCGATAGTACTGAATTACGGTTCAGCACCGGGTCCGCCATTTCTGTTGACACTGGCTTGTCAGCTGGCTTCATTCGCAAGAGGAACACAACGCTGCCGCTCTTCCCCGCGACTTCCCCAAAATGGATACGACGTTGTCGATCAGCAGGGCGTTTAAGTTGTTATTACAGTTGCTGGAAGGCCAGTAACTTTACATTTTGAAGCTAAAATGCAAAATTTGCAGCAGCTTACTAACAGCACACCGTTCAGTTCTCGTCCCGGGCACGTCGTCCAGAGAAGAGAGGGGGAGGGGAGAGGAGGGAGAGAGAGAGGAGGAAGAGGAGAGGGGGG
>CM054138.1:17176696-17272216 GCA_028751875.1 Rapana venosa | reverse complement strand
CTTTTCTCTCTCTCTTAATACTGAAGAGGTGTGTTGAAGAGGAGACAACTGCTCTGATGGCTGGGAATGCTCCTTGATTCGATCCAGTCAAGAGAATGAAAGCACCACCACCAACGTGGATAAGAATTTGAAGACTTCTGGAGGCAGTGTTGTAATTGTCCTCCATGGCGTGATAAAGTGTTTTTTACTTGACTTGATATCACAGATGTCAGTTTAACTAAATGGAATGTAGCCCCCCCCCCCCCCCCTCAAAGAGATGTTGTAGATTCCCCAGCTTAACACCTTGGGGAGGGGGGGGGGGGTTACCTACAATAAGCACTCTTGACTCATTCATTCCACCTTAGGAATCAGGGTGAGATTGGATGTATACAACGTTTAAGAGGTTTGCGTGTATACACGGCTGTTTCCTAGTGCCACCCTACATAGGCAGCCGTACTCCGACTTCAGAGGAATTAATTTTTTTTCCTTTGAACAAAAGTGCAGGCTGTTATGTTAAGAGCTTTGTCATGGCTGGAGACAAAAATTAATATCAACCTAACATGTAACAACACGACAACATTTTATGATGTGGGCCTTGGTACTTAGTTTACATCCCTAACCGACAAAGTTTTTAGCCAGGGCTAAAAAGACTTACAAAATAACAGTTCTCTCCTACGCCGAAGTCGAATGCGCTGGGCCTGATTTGTCAGGCGCTTAACGGCAGCACAAACCATTTTCGCTCATGTGACAGACAACAGTAGTTGCTGTCTAAGCGTACGACGAGGAAGAAGAAACCAAGAGAAAAAATCAACGGTAAAGTACTGCCATGAACAAGAAACCTAACTGACAATCTCAGCATCCACCCTACCACATTGCTCACCGTTATCACTTACTCCAGCAGCCACCAAACCATCCTACCATATAATGAAGCAAAGAGAAAACAAAATATCTTAAACAACAACAAAAATGAACCTGGCAACGAATGAGTTTTCAAAAAAGATATTAAATTTCTTTAAAACTTTTGATTTATTTGGCAAACGATGAGGATGCGCATCATCATCATCATCATCATCATCATCATCATCATCATCATCATCATCATCATCATCATATATCATCATCATCGTCGTCGTCGTCGTCGTCGTCGTCGCCGCCGCCGCCGCTGTCACCATCCTCCCCTTCCTCCTCGTCATCATCATCATCGTGGTCATCGTCGTCGTCATTGTCGTCGTCGTCGCCATCGTTACTATTATCATGTGGTCGAAGAAGACAATGCTTTCAGGAGATAGAGGGTAGAGGATGTCTAACACAGCTGACTTCGAACTAGCAAAACAACACATAGCCTTTAATCAGCGTGCCCATCATCCAGTGTTGGTGGTTTTTTTAATGCCAAAAAGTGATTGTCTTCATGGACAAATCTATGGTGTTGCCAGTGCCACCATTCGTGTACAGCGTTCGAAAGTGTGAAACTGTTTATTGAGATATAGAGATATGCCTCAACACACACACACACACACACTCTCTCTTCTCTCTCTCTCTCTCTCTCTCTCACACGCACATGCACAAAAGCTTACACTCTTCAAGTATGAGTGTAAGCATGCATGTGCACGTGTAAGTGCGTGGAAGTAGATCTGAGAGAGAGAGAGAGAGAGAGAGAGAGAGAGAGAGAGAGAGAGAGAGAGATCCCCCCTTTCTTCTCTTGCAGACACAGAAGGATAATCATTGCTCTTTTTTTTTTTTAAAAGAATTTTTTAAAAACCCCACAATATTCCACATATTCTGTATTTTTGAAGAGATTTTTTTTTTTTTAGATCCCTTTCATTTGTTTGTCTTGTTTGTTGGTTTTCGAATTAACCTTTTCAACAAGGACTTAAACAAAAAATACTTTACTGACCAACCATTCGAATACTCCCCCCTAACAAAAGCGACAGTAAAAGTGCGAATCGTTTACCATGATCCTGTCTGTAAAATAAAACAAAAGCCAAAAATAAAAAAATAAAAAAGAATCACCCAGCATGCTCTAACCGTCCCTATACCGTAGTGTCAGTGTTTGCCTCGGTCTAAATCACGCGGCAAACCCGCACCGCTGTTTGTCCAAGCGATAGAACTCCGATTTGAAAGCTTTCAAAAACTTGATATCATCAGTCCTCAGTCGATTCCCCGCGCGTCAGGGCTCTCCACTCCGGAAGTGCGGCCATTTGCAATGCGGCGGGGCAGAGTGCGCATGTCGGCGGCGGCGGGGGATGATGGAAAGGACGGACCGGCTCGTGGCAGATAGTTGATATCCCCGTTTGTGGGCGCGCTCTTCCGTTCCCGAGCGCGTTCGGCCTGTGTCAGAGCCATTAGACTTGGGGGCGAGAATCTCCTTGTCAACACAGTGACGTGACCGGGGCCTCTGTAGTGCAATGAATGCCATCCTAAGTGCCAAACCGTCCCGAGTTTGTTACCTGTATATATGGGCTGCTTGTCAGGGTTGGGGGACACACACACACACACACACACACACACAGATAGGGGTGGGGGGTGGGGGGGTGGGGAGGGTGGCATCAGGGATTTGATAGCTGATGGGTGGTGACAGCTCATGATTGGTTGTCGTAACGTGGTCATGGCAAAGGAGAGAAAACAAAGCTGTGGTTAGAGGAAGCAGAGAGGTGACCTGGTGGGGTGTAGGATGATAGCCAATGGGGGAAATTGATGGTAGCTGACCCCATCAGTGATGTAGCCTATGATAAAAAAAAGTGGTGGGGTTTGTTTGCAGTGGGGGGGGGGGGGGGGGTGTTTCAGATTACGTCAGATTACTGTGGCACCACCTTTTTGACCACAGGACTTGAGTCCATCACTTTTAATGCCTTGCCATCATGCAAGAAGTAAACACACATTTTCAATTCAGGGCGATTGCACATGGCAGGTTTATTTTTCGTGACTGTATGCGTCTAACTATAAGCCAGCAACAGCAGGGTTGATATCTTCATAATCAGTGTGTTTTTCCACTTTTGTCTAAAATAAGCTCCTCTCCTCCTTTCTTCTAAGGCGTTTGATGTCACACTCCATTAGACATTGCAATGATGTGTGGGTTTGTTTTTTGGTTTGAAATATCCCTATCTTTATTCTTATAGATCTATGGCCCACTGAGTGCCTCTTGCATTTTCTTTCTTTTTTTCTCCGAATAACACTTTTGAGTGTGCGAACCTAGTGTAAGAGAGCATAGGAATCACAAAGGGATGGTAACTAAAAGTGCAGCTTCCTGTCTTCACTAAGTGTGACCCTTTCATTACCATGAAAATCAGTTACATGAAACTTATTAACGAGATCCCATGTGCCCACCGACTCATACAGAAATCTTACATACAACATAATCTCATTCATCTTTTGCAGGTCAGCCATAGCCAAAGGTATGAGAGACGCAGACATACCCAGCATGCACTCTGGAGAAGAATGGGCTCTACCTAGTCAATCCACTTGCTCAAAATGCAGAAAGTTTGAGTGCAGTACCCCAAATCACAAGGCTGTCACTATCACCAGCACTCTATGGTGTCCAGGACTCCTGGTTGGTATAAAGGGTGACTAGCGATGGTGACACAAGTGTGGACCTTTCTAGAGCCTGCGTATATATATATATATATATATATATATATATATATATATAATATATATATATATATATATATATATATATATATATGACGGGGTAGCTCAGCGGTCGGAGCTCTCGCTTTCCTCCAGCCAAGTTAAGCAGCGTCGAGCGTGGTTACCAGTTGGATGGGTGACCGTTTTTGCGCCTTGGCTTCAGTACAGTTCCCCTAGTTCACCCAGCTGTAAATGGGTACCTGCCCTCTTTAGGGTCAGGGAAGGTAAAGCAGCGAGGGAGAGGAGATGGGCGCCGCCCTCAATACGCTGGCCCTAGAGAAGTGAGGTCTCTGACGCCTCGCTCCCCTACGACCCTAATATAGGTTATGGGACACCTTTACCTTTTACCTTATATATATATATATATATATATATACTGACATTTTCAAATGGCAGGTTATGTTGGTGGTTCTCTTCCCTGGAGAGTAGGCCTCTCAACAGCACGCTATCTCTGTAAACCGTTCTCTTTCTTTCACTCTGGAAACAGCCATGTTGACCGTCTGATTTATCTACCCTTACATGGCTGTTTAGCCTGCGTGTCACAGTCCTGGACACATTGTTGAATCACATCGCCCTGTGAGACTTGCGCTCTTACTAGAATGGAAAGCTGTTAGTGAACAAGGCCAGAAAGCTTCATGAATGTCAACTGTATTTACTTCTCTGTTGGGTTGTGTCTTCATGAAAAAAGGCACAGATTTAGAGTCAAACATCTTGTCTGGCCAAGACTGTCCAGCACGCAACAGTGCAGGGAGGGAGGTAAAGAGGCAGACAGAGAAAACGATGGGAAGATAACATCAGAGAGTGGACTGCACGCCTTGAGTGGAATGACATACTATTGAAAGCTGAAAACCATGAGTATTAAGTTTTGTATTTGTATTTCTCGGCATTAAATTCGGGCTGTATTCCCGGGGAGCGCGTGGCCCAAGAGCGGGGTCCCCATAATTTTGTTTCTTTTTTGTCTGCATATAATTTGTTTCCCTTTCAGAAGGGCTTTTTCACAGAATTTTGCCAGGGATAAACATTACTAAACAATTAAAAAAAAACATGCCTCGCTTTCGGGTCCCCCACCTGTTTTAACTTTGTGTGTGCCCTTTGACACTTTGGGTTTCTATCCCTAAAGGGTCATGATCTGCACGAGACTCTAAAACCCCCGACTGCTAAATTCTTTCACCTTCTTTCACCCCTGACTTACACCAAAACTATCTCCCTACCACTGTCACTTCTATCCACCCTCATCCTTTCCTCAGATAGCTAGTCACTCCCACCGTCTTCCCAAACCTCTCTGCCCCCCTAAAACCCTTCTCCATATGTGTTACAAAAACACGCAATCTGTCGCCTGATGGAAAAGGGTGACTTCATTTCTGTTTTTATTTTGAACCACATAGACTAACTTTTCTTACAGAAATTGGCTAAAACCCAGGGGCCCCCACAAACCAAAGATAAAACAGCTGATCCACCGGGGCACAAAAACTCTTTCTTCCCCCCCGATCCCCCGTGGGGGGGGCTTCCCCATCATTACAAGACACCTGCCCAGCTCTGTCTATCGTCACTCCCTTCCTTTTTCCCCGAATTTTTCGAAGTCTGTGAACTCAACCTCCCTTCCGGGCCATCGTTATTTCTTGCCTTTCCCGCCGCCCCCCCAACCGTAGAAACAATTTGACATCTTCTTTTTCCACCAAAGTTTCAGTAACCCCTTGACCTTTACAGCCTTCTCCAAAAAACTTTCATTTTGGGGACTTTAACTACCCTTCGACAACCAGTCATTCCGATGTCAAGCTTTTCTCTTTCTTTGTCAAATCACTTCTTTTAGCTAAAAAACGAACCAACACACAGATCGGGCCCCAAATTTTAGAGGGCTTTTTTACGATATTCACAAGGTCTATCACACTAGTCTGCATTGTCACTGATGAATGTCCCCGATCTTTTCTCCCTTCTTTTTTTTTCAACATTGAAAAAGCCTTTCAGAAAAAAAAGTGCTTTACCCGTCGCAAATAAAGGCTTTGATTTAAAAACTTTTTTCCCCCAAGTGTTGAATGCCTACATAAACCTCGACCATTTGATCCTTTAAGCATAAAAAACCTTTTCAGCCAACCCCTTGATGAGATGCCCCCCTATGCCCATCCCGCCTGTGGTCATTGCACCATGGAAACGTGAATCCGGTCGAAATACGCAAACCCCGGCAACAGGGGGAAAGGGAAAAAAAAAAAACCGAAATAAACCCAAGAGTTTTCTTAGTAAAAAAATCAAAAAATTTAAAAAATTTAAATTTGTTCGCAAAAAAAAAGTTTTTCTCTTCTCAAGTTTTGATCCCACATCTAGAAATCCTCTTTTTTCCCTAAACCCCACGTTTCTTGGATCTGAAAGGCTAGCCCTTGCCTTCTATCACGACCACTTGAATTTTCCCTTTTTTTTTTTTTGCTTTTTTCTTGACAAAGTCCGAAAACTTCCTCCAGTTGGATCAGACCTTTTCCGCCTACAATTTTTGTTTAATTCCTGGCACTTTTCCTTTTCCTTTCACCCGAAAGCGAGAAAGAAATAAAACAACTTAAAGGGAATAAATTTAAAATCAGTGATCTTGCCCCCAACCCTGCTTCCTTTTGCACAGTCCCTCCCCAAAAACTTATTCCACTTTTACGAATATAGTAAACTTTTTCTTGCCGGGAAAATTTTTCTTCGTAAAAAAACGCTTAGTCCCCTTTATCAAATAGAGATTGACCCCAACATTCGAAGAAATATGATTTTTTTTCCCAACCTCCCGTTTTTTCCCCAAAGCCCTTGAAAAAGTGTTCTAAAAACGCTCAAAACCACCTTTTTCCCCACATTTCCCCTCTTGCGTTTCAGTCGCCTATCGCGTAACCAAGCACTGAAACTCCCCTTCCCCCACCCCTTTAAACCACTTCATCGCTTCTGATCGGGGAAAATTCTCTTCTTACTTACTCGATTTCTCAGCCTTTGACACTATTGACCCTCTTTTTTCTCCGTCTTCAAAAAAATTTTGGTGTTACTGGACACCCCTTACCTTTTAGTTCTACCTATGACCGATTCCCAGTCAAGTAAACAAATTAGTTACCTGCTTGGAATTTTTATTCCCCCCCGGGGATTTTTTCTGGGCCTGTTCTTTTCCCCCTTACACGTCATGACTAAAATTTAAACCCCATAGATCAACCATCATTTTTATGAGATGATTCAGTTTTTAAAGCGCGAATCCTAAAAAATCTGTTTGTCTTTAAAAATAGGACTGTTTAAAGATATTAAAAAAGGGAGAACAAAACAAAATACAGTAAATGCAGATAAAAGGGGAAACCTGTGTGGGGACCAAACACAAACCCCTTTCTATCACAACACTTCAACAACGGGGAATGCATCAGCCCCTTTATCCATGCTGTGAAGTATCAGGGGTCTATTGGACAACACACTTCTATGAAAAAATCTCACTAGCCTGCCAGCCCTGCTAAAATCAATTCGGCGTATTAGTGTTTTCGAAGTACCGCCCAGAGCAACACCCAAAATTTTGCGCTTTTTTTCACGTCTGGACTATTGCAATCTCTGTTGGTGGTTGCCACATCACAATCCAACCCCTTAAAACGTATAAAAACCCTTCCCCTGTCTAATCCTCAGAAAAAAAAAAACCTGAGATTTTCCCCCTCTCTTGCAATCTCCCCCGGGCTGCCTGTTACGGGAAAGAAACTATAAATATCCCCTTTTACAAATTAATGTCTCCACAAACAGCCCCCCCTACTCTGGAATGTCTTACTTTTATCCTTTCTTTCTCTCCGCTCGCTGCGATACCTTTCCTTACAAACCTAGATTAAACCAACCACCATCGGCGTCGCTTTTTCTCATTTTTGGTCCTTTATGTGGAATGTCTCCCTCTCCCCTCCGCCAAAAGCCTTCTTATGACACTTTTAAACCGTCTCAAACAATTTATTTAAAACCCTAAGTTTTTCCCCTTCCCCCTGCCCATTCTGTTTTTCCTCCCTTCAACAGCCAAGATTCTTTTGCCCTGCCAGGGTGTGTAAACCCCTCTGTTTTGTGTGTGTGTGTGTGTGTGTGTGTGTGTGTGGGTTGGGGGGGGGTTGTGTGTGTGGTGTTTTGGAAATTTGGTTGTGTTTTGTTGGTTGTGTGTTTTGGTTTGGGGGGTTTGTTTTTTTGTTTGGGTTTTTTTTTTTTTTGGGTTTTTTTTTTTTGGGGTTTTTTGTTTTGCGGTTTTTTAAAAAAAAAAATTTTTTTTTGGCCTTTGGTTTTTTGGAAAAAAAAACCCCTCTTAAAAATTTTTTTTGTCCTGGGGTTGGGAAAAAAATAAAAAAACCCTTTTTTGGTAAATTTTTTTTAAATTAAAGGGGTTTTCCCCTTTTTTCCCCAAAAAAAACCCCCCCCCGGCTTTTTTAAAAAAATTTTTTTTTTTTTTTTTTTGCAAAAATATAAACCCTTTTTTTCCTATTTCTTAAACTTTTTTTTAAACCCATTTTGACCATTTTTCCTTTTTTGAACACTAAATTTTATGGGGGGTTTGACCTTTTCAAGGGGTTTTTCCCCCGGGAAGTAAATCTCAGACTCCCTCCCAAAAACCTTTGTTTATAAACCAATTCCCTGCCGGAACGACCGGGCTTCTTAAAAAGGTTAAAAAACCCTGTTCCCCCTTTTAAAAGGGGGCAGTTGTTGGGGGGAAAATAAAAATTGAAAACCACTCACACGGGGAGGGTTTAAAAATCCACATGGACTATTTTTTTTATCCCTATTAAAAAGAATTTAAATACTTTTTTAAAAAAAAAAATAACTTCCTTTTTCCCCCCAAAAATTTTTACCAAAAATTCCCCTCCTCCCCCCTTTTTACCCCCACCCCCCATTCCTTTTAAACACTTTTTCAAACTTTTTACCACAAAAAAAACTCTCCCGACTTTCCCTTAAAAATTGTAGAAATGCCACAATTATAAGGCACTCAAGGGCCCAAAAATAAGAGAATTTTCCTTTTCCAAGCCTTTAATGAACTTTTTCCTGGGACGCACCCCCCCCCCCCATTCCCCCCTTTATACCCCAAAGCTACATTCAACCTTCCCCCAATTATCCCCCTTCTTTTTACCCCCTCTATCTCCTTTAAAAATACCTCCCCCTTAAATTAACCCCCCCCCCCAAAATTTCCCCTTCCCCCACCCTCTTTAAACCCAAATAAATTAAAAAAAATAAAATTTTTGAAAAATTTTCAACCTAAAACCGAGCTCACAGTTTGGAGTGAAAAGGGTATTGGAAAAAAAACTACCAAAAAAAATTGAGCTTTCTTTCCTGAATGATTTTTAAATTTTTCTGCCTCCCCGTTCCCTTAAAAAAACCCAAAAAATTTAATTCCTCTTCTTAAAGGCAAACTTCATCTTGCATTTAACAAAAAGGTGGGGGCCCTTCAAAACAGAAGAGCAGGAAAGACGGGGCCCTAAATCACCCCGGGTTAAAAAAACAAAAAACTTTTGAAATTTTACCCTGAAAAAGGGTTTAAATGTAGTTTTAAATTAGTGTTTTTTTGGGACAATTTTAGCTTTTTACTTTACAGGGGGTTTTTGAAAATGCGAACCTAACATTTTCAGGGGGGAATTTTTTTTTGGCAATTTCCAAAAAAGCAGGAAAAATGTTTGAAAACAATATTTTTTACTAGGGAAAATAGTGTAAAACCAAAGCGTTTCAGGTTGCCAAAATACACCCGGAAAACCACAAAAACTAAAAATTTACGCTTAAAAGGCAATTATTTATTCCTTTTAAAGGTTGGGGTTGCTTGTTCTTAAACAAACCCAAAAACGTTTTGAATAGAAAGTAACAAACTTAGGGGGGATAAGAAAACCAAAGGGAAAGATTTTTGAAAAATGATTAACAATTTTTTTTACTATTGGAAAAAAAGGAATTAAAAAATTTTTGGGGGTTCTCAATCACTAAAATCTATATTAAAAAAAAAATCTTGTCTATAAATTTTTTGCAGAGCAAAAATTTTAAATTTTCAACAAACGGGAAGAAGAAGAAAAAGGAGGAAGAAAAGAAAAAAGAAAGGGGAAAAAAAAGGAAAGAAAAAGAGAAGAAAAGGAGAAAAGGAGCAACCACCGAGATTTAAAAAAATTCGAAAAGAAAGAAGTGAAAAAATAAAGCAAAAACAACAAACAAAAAAAAATTTTTAAAAAAAAATAAAAAAAAAAAAAATTAAATAAGATAAAAAAAAGGGGGAAAAAAAAAAAAAATTTATAAAAAGGTGTAAAAATATAACTCCCCCAATTTCATTTTATATTATTATATATATATATTTTAATATTTTATATAAATTTTTTTATAAAAATTTAAAATTATAAATTTTTTATAATAAAAATAATTTTAATTTTTTATTATCTTCTTCTCTTCTCTTTTTTAATATTATTATCTATTTTTTCTTCAACATTATAAATTTTTTTTTTTTTTTTTTTTTTTTTTTTTTTTAAAAAAAAAAAAAAAAAAAAAAAAATTTTCATAATCTACCCCAAAAAATATTATTATCATCACTACACATTAAATTTTTTCAACATCTACAATATCTTTTTCACACGCTTTTTCCTTCTTTTGTCTCCTTTTAATTTTAAAATTATTTATTTTTTTGACAATTTTCAACTTAATCTTTATTTTTTTTATTTTTTTTTTTTTCTGTTGTTTGTTTTTTTTTTTTTCTTTTTATTTTTTTTTTTTTTTTTTTTTTTTTTTTTTTTTTTTTTTTTTTTTTTTTGTTGTTGTTGTTTTTTGTTCAAATTTCTTTGGGGGTTTTGTTGGTTTTTTTTTTTTTTTTTTTTTTTTTTTTTTTTCCCCCAAAAAATTTTTTAAACCAATTTTTAAACCCCACAAAAACAATTTTCCTTTTTTTTTTTTTTTTTTAGATACGATCCTATATTTTCAATGTGGATTGATTGATTGTTTCGTTTTATTTTAGAAGGTAAAGGGAAAAAGCATGAAAAAGCTTTAAAAAAACAACAACAAACTCTGGGCTTACATAACTGCAATTAGAAAAGGTTGATAAAAAAAAAAAGAAAATAAAACACAATTCTGCTAGTAATAGTCAAATCAAACACTTGTCTTCCCTTAGATACTTCACGATCTGGGGTGTTGGTGTGTGTGTGTTTGGTGTGTGGGGGTTTTGTGTGTGTAAAAGAAAGTCAAACTTTATTTTGATGGTACATTGAATGGGCGGCTTTTGTTTTTTTTTTCAAAAGCCTCTATCTAAAGAAAAAAGAGAGAAAAAGAAATAATATGCGATTAGAATTAAAAAAAACCCAACAATGAAACCAACAAATCAAACAAAAAGACAAAACTGGCAACATGGAATTAAAAAAAACAAAAAAACCCCGAAAATTTTTTTAACCATACAATCAAATGAATCCTGTTCTCTTCACAATTTGTGTGTGTGTTGTGTGTGTGTGGTGGTTTTGTGTGTTGTGTGGTGTGGTGTGTGTGTGGTGTTGTGGAGGGGAGAGAGAGAGAGAGAGAGAGGAGAGAGAGAGAGAAAAGGGGGAGAGGGGGGGGGAGGAGAGAGGGAGGGAGAAGAGGAAGGAGAGGAGAGAAGGGGGGGGGGTTTGGGGAATAAGACGGGAAATGAAATAGAAAATTTTCCCTTTAAGAAAAGAAAACAAAAGAGGAAAAGGTTTGACAACGGAATGAAGCTATTTTTTTTATGCAAACAATAGAACTAATAAAACCCCGAAAAAACATGCTTTTTGTGAAAATTTAAATTACTTGATTGATATATTTGGTTGGAGAAATTCCCTTTTGTAAAAAGAATTAAAGCCACATAATTATATCGTGCAAGCTATGCAAAATTGAATGCCCCCCAAGTTTTTTTTTTTTTGCCGCCAGTGAATTGGAGTAAAAATTAGTTCAGAAAACAATGATGAATGTCAGAACGCAAACCTGAAAAAAATTTACGTAAAGAGTTGAGAAAATATAGAAAAGCGGCTCAAAAAAAAGAAAAATAAAACAAAAAAAAAAATTTAAAAAGTAAGTGCAATTAAAACAAAGTAACAAACAAGAATTTTAAATGGGAATAAAAAGGGGGTTTTAAAAGTCACCAAGTACAACAGTAAAAATAAAATTTTATAAGGATAAAAATTGAAGTTAATAAACCAAATTTTTTGTATTTTTTTATTTGATTATATAAAATTTTTTCTTTATTTCGAGGTAATGGGATAAAAAGCTCATGTGCTTATTTTACACCGTCCCCCTGTGAGCGGTTTTTCAAATTTTTTCATCCGTCCTACCGGACACAAGGCCTATTCTTCCCAAAAAAGGGGAAAAAGTTTTTAACATGTGCACAAAAGATGTGCGTGCGTTCGTACACGGGCCTCGGTTTATAGGTTTCCGAAAATTTGGGAGATGCAATCGGACTGATAGAATCCCGGGGAAAAAACTTGAACGGGATTTAACCGGGGAGAGTCACGAATTATAAATATGCAGAATTTTTTAAAACAAAACCCGATTTTTTTTGTTGTCTTCAATTAAAGCCCCGTTTACTAGGATATCCAAACAGTAGTTTTGTTTGTTTGCTTTTTTATTTTGTGTTCTTTTCCTCTCTAAGTCTTGAAAAGAAAAACAAACAGATTTGACAATGAACGGAAACAACCATATCAAAAAAAAAGGATTCATAGCGAAATTTTTAAGAGAAATCGGGGTTTTTTGTATAGCATGTATTGTTGACCCGAAGTTGGACATGGTTTTCTCTCAGATTGAAAAAAAACATCTGCTTTGACAATGCAAAGAAACCAAAACCAAAACAAAGCCTGATTTTGCAAAGAAAAACATCATGGAAAAAAAAATGGGGGATTTTGTAAGCAGTCTTGTTGATCAAAATTGGCATGGTAGGCAAACAGGGGAGCAGAGAGCAGAGTATCATCCACCACACGCTACTTTTCTTCGCTTTGTTTTTTCACCTCACTTCGTGAGGGGCAATTTCAAGCTGAGCTATGAGGTCAGATGGACCATTTGGAGCCCACATTTTTTAAAAACTTACATTTTCTAAAAATATACCCAAACTGTTCCCGTCCTGGCTTGGGTTTTACCGAGACCTGGGTGTGAACCCCGGGAAACGACACCAGCATGTTTTTCCCTTTTGATAGCAATGAGCAGTGCGAAGAGTTCGTGCATTTGGTTACAAAGAAGCCCCAATCTACGGCCAATTATCAAAGGGCTTGTATTTTGGGGTTTCAAACGACTGAAACTTGGCACAATTTTAAAAGTCTGTGGATGTTGGTTACAAAAGGAATGATTCTACGGGACAATTTTCAAGGTCTTAGATTACATTTTACTGGTTACAAAAGGAGAATTTTTTGGGGGCCAATTTTCAAAACCAATAAATTTTGGGTTTCAAAACAGAATAAATGTACCGGCACTTATCAATGTCTGTAGGTATTGGTTACAAAACAGGAACATTCTATGGCAAAATTTTCAAAATTTTACATTTTTGATTTTAAAAAAAAATAAATTTTGGGGCAATTTTCAAGTCTATAGATTTTGGTAAAAAAAACCCAAACCCTAAAAATCCACTGGACAATTTTCTCCTCAATCCGGTTTTGCTGCCCCATTTTTTTGCACCACAACACTGGATCAAAAATGCTTTTTCGTTTTTTAAAAAAACAACACACCCGGACTTTATGTGGTATCTTCAAAAACCTTATTTAAAAGGTTGCCATAAGGCCCCTGGCTAAAAAAAAGCCTCATGCATTACAGTTATTGGTTTGGGGTTCATGGTGTGGCCCAAAAAAAAAATGCAGATTTCCCCCCGAGGCCCCCGCTTAAAAATGAAAACTGGGATTGATCAAAAAGGGAAAAAGAAAGGGGCCCCCAAACCAAAAGGGAGTACGAGCAAGGCTCAGAGACTTTAGCTTCTTCGGGGCCAATTGAAGGGCCTATTTCCCCTCTCGCGCTTTCCTTTTCCCTAAAAAAGGGGAAAGGGACCCATTTAAGTTGGGGGAAAATTGGGGACTTTTGAACCCAGGGTTGCAAATGCACCCAAAACACTTTGTAACCCGTTGATGCTGCTTAACCTTTGCTGGGGAAAACAAAAGCCCCTTTCCACTGAGCTATCCGTCCCCTTGAAGATGAAGTATTCATATCAGGAATTAGGTACCCGCAGGTTTATCTAAAATATACTCTTGGTTTGGGGGACGTATGAAATTTTTGCTACAGTTTTTTATGTCTTTGCCCGAAGTACAGTTTAAAATTTTAAAGGAAAAAAAGGCTGACAAATCCAAATAGGCAGGTACGAAAGATAGGCACGGTGCATTGCTCAATGTCCAAAGGGATAAACACGAAAAAAGGGTTTTAACGCGTCCCTCCAAACCCGGGTACTGCAGAGAGAAAAAGAGTGAAAGGGGAATTTCATGAAGCTGCCATTTTTCAACCTGCCAAAGCGAACCTCATCCATAAAAATCTGTGCTGCCCCCCTCCCCAGGGCCTTGTTTTTTCAAAACAGAATAAACTGTTCCAGCAAAGGCTTTTTGTTTTAGAGGTGTTTAGTTAAAGGGGGAACGACATTCAAAGTTAGGGGCGGGCCCCACTCTGCTTGTGCCTGGAACTTTTTCAGAGTGGGCATATTTTGGGCCTCCCCGGGGAAGTAGGCCTTTAAGCGTGCAGTCCCTGCAAAAAAATAATCCCTTTCATTTGAGGGAGCAGCCAGGGATTTTAATTTGTTTCCCCAACATTTTGTATGCTCTACAGTTGTGTCCCCCTCGACCTGGGCTTATATAATATATATCAAAATTAATCTTGTGAGAATTGAGGCCTTTTAAATTTTTTTTTTAAGTGTGTTGATAAACCCCGAAAACTTAAAAAGTTTTTTTTGCTTTTACTCTTTATTTTTTGCAAATTTTTAACATTAGAAACAAAGCTGTTTGAATGCCCGGGGAAATTGGAATGTGTTGGGTAAAGCTTCTTAGTTTTGGATGTAAAGGGCAGCATAAGGCCTGTTAATTAAAAGCTTTTGGGAAATGTTTTTTGGGGTTTGGTTTTTTTTTTTTCAGTGGGGGCAGGCCCAAAAAAACAATTTTTGTGCTTTCCTGTTGGGAAAAAACCCCCCTTGCTGAAATAGAAGTAGGCTGTCTGTGTGGCCAAAGGTAATCAAAAGGAATTCCACACAACTTGTCTTGTAAAACCCTTTTAATGGTGCAGATTTTTTGTGTAAAAACGGGCTTCTCCCGGGGGGCCCATTCCCTAAAAACAGCAAAACCCCCGTATTTTGTCTTTTCTTCTGCAACTGATTTGTTTCCCCGTGAGAGTGACTTTTTTCTACGAATTTTGCAGGTAAAACTATTGTTGCCCCGGGTTCTTTTTGTTGCTAAAATTATCCCGTGATCTTTGATTCATGGGAAATTCCCCTGGGGGGGGTAGTCAGATTATTAATTGGTAAATGGGGAAAACAAACCCTTTGACCATAACATAAAATTAAAGAGGGGGGTAGATGGTTGGACTTTTTCTTGAAAAAGTAAACCCCGGGTTTTGGGTTTTCACCCTTTGCCCTTTTTCCCCGTTTGAATATTATATTATATTATAAATATATCTATATTAAAATAATATCATGTGGAGGAGGAGCAGACAAACAGAGGGCAGCAAACGGAAAACGAAGGAGCAGAACAGCAAGAACAGAAAGGGACAGAAAGGGGGAGACGGACAGAGATAGCAGAGGACAGAAAGAGACATTGGGGCCCAAGCAACATTTGTATAGGGTTTTTGTTTCAGCCGGGGACATGGGATAGGAGACCCGTCACCCTAAATTGGGAAAAGTGCGTTTGATTGGGGTGAAAAAGCAATCTGAAAATACTGTTTTTTTTTTCCCTTTCTCCCCACAATTCACTTTGGGTAACCTTATGAATATCAATGAGTCACAACACAGGAGCCAATTCAGTCATTCACAATGAACCCAAAAAAGTATTTCCTTGTCTTTATTGAAAATAAACAGTCATTCACAGTTTTCTTTGGTTTTCATCAAAAAGGAAAATAAGCAGCGCTTGGGTTTCAATTTAGAAATACCTAAAAGGCGAAGTTGAAAAATGTTGAGTAAAGATATAAATAACTTTATTTTTTATACTATTAAAATAAAAAGATGAAAACCCCCCAAAAAAAAAACAAAAAAACAAGACACCGTACGAAAGGGGAGTAACAAAAGAAAAGTTAAAACTGGGTTTACAGATGTACTGTCTTTGATAGAAATGAGGAAACTAATTTTGGTGAAAAATTAACATGGTATTATTTTCAATGTCTTTTAAAGGAAAATTAGGGTATTGCAGGTTTTTTTTTTTTTCGTTTTAATCGCGCCAATATAATATTGAACAAATATGTTCAAATTTGGATTTTTTTTTTAAAAGGTGACTCATTATACTGTAAAAAAGTAAATTTATATATTCAAAAATTTTTAAGATATCAACAAAAACTATTGGCCAAACCGTCAGCACCTGGGGTTTATTTCAGCTTTAATAAACATTTCGAGGGGGCAACAGCAATGAGAGGTGTATGACCAGTGGCTTTCCCCCCTCGGATTTTCCTTTTCAGTTTAGTCTTTTTGATCGACTATGACTCTCTGATAGGAGGCTTGATCGCAAGTTTAGCGCAGCCCTGGGGCTAGTTGGCCTTTTGGGAACATTCCAACCCGAAGTCCTTATGCCCTTGGCGAGAGAGTGGGGTGTATGTGGGCAAGGGATCTCACTATAATCAAATTTGCCCAAATTTCCAAAAAACAGCAGCTGTCCTCTGTGTTTTTAGGGCACGTTGACACGAGGAAAACGCAAAACTATTTGGTCGTAAGACGAGAGGCAAAAAAGCAACAAAGCGAAAAAAATAAAAGTATTAAGCCTTTTTCTTATAAAAGTTTTGGGGGATTTCTTTATAGCTTTTTTAAGTCCGTTGCATTTGTAATTAGTAATGTTTTCACGTGTTATTGTTTTTTGTTTGTTTTTAGCTAGATCTTTAGGGTCACCAATGGGAGTTTTTTTGGGATGCAACGGTTTTCTCTCCCCTTCCCCAACCTTCAGATGCTTTTCCCCCCTAGGGATAAAATTTATTTAATGTTGGTCATGAAATTTGGGGATTGTTGAGGTGGGTTTTTCAATTTTAAAATTTTTTTATAAAATTTCCAAAGGTAGATGCGCGATGTTTATGAGATGATGTGATGATGATGATGTTTTTATGAAGTTCCAAAAAATAGTTACAGCAATACAAGGCAGTGTTTTGGTTTTTCTATTATCTTGTAAAGAAACCTAGCATTTTACAATAATAAAAGCCCCAAATTTCAGCAGCAGGACCAATGGCAGAAAAATCGTTTTTGTTTGCATTGTGACCCAAGTTGGCATGTGTGGAAAATAGGGCCCGTGGGAATGGGTCAAAGCCATCATTACAAGCACGTTTCTTGACTTGAGCATGTTTGACAACTCTCCATTTTGGGTGAGTCACTTTACGTTGCTGATAGGGGGAAAACCCTTTTTAAAATCATCTCGCCCGCAGTTTTCCAGTTAAAACTTTGAAAAGATTCTCACAAGAATGCACCCCACAGCTGTTTACTTTCAAAAAAAGAGCAAAAAAAATTTGTTGATGACTTTTTGTTGTTGTTACGCCTCTGTTTGTGGCGTTCAGTCGTGAGTTTTTTGTGGTCTTTCGATCTTCACCACCAAAAATAACCCCAAATCTTCTTCTTACCTAAGCTAGACAGCATCTATGTTTTCTGTTATAGGCAAAATGCGTCAACGCCCTTAAGTGCCTGACAATTGGCCAGTCATCCCCTTTGTATAAGAGTGCATTATTTTTTAATTTTCTGGAAAAAGGGGAGGAAAAAATGGAAAGAGGAGAAAAAAAGAAAAGAATGAGGTGACAGGAAGAAAAACAGCATTGCAGAAACAAAAAAAAGAATAGCAAAGAGGAAATTTTTTAGCAAGAAATTTTTTTAGGGGGGGATGCTATTATTGACAGGCCCCCGGAACCCCATGGTGAATTCCCGCAATGAAAATAAAGGCATGTTAGCATTCTTATTTATACACAGCCCCGTTTTTCTCTCAAATAAGAAAAGTTTGGCAATCCAAGAACGTTTTTTTTTTTTTTTTTTTTATGAAGAAGAAAATTTGTTTCCCGAAAAGAGGTAGGGCCGGGAAAGGGGGCAGGGTTTTAAGGTGCATTTGTTTCCTTGGGAGTGAAAACGGAATCATGACCCCTGTGTTTTCCCCAGGCCTTGTTTTGTCAAATCACAGAATAACACGTCACCCACGTTTATTGTTTGAACCCCCTTTCTGAAAAAAGTAAAAAGCATATTCGCAGTTTGGGCCCTGCCCGCGTTTTTGGGACTGAGCTTTAAGACATTTTATGGGTTTTCCTGGAGAGAGGGTCTTAACAGCAAAACCTGAAACCATTCGCTTTTGTTGAGGAGAAAGGATGTTGATGTTATTTTTTTTCTCCCCCTTTCGTCGGTTTTCCCATTAGTTAAGGGGTGTCACACTTTGTGTAGCTTTTTCATGCCTTAAAGGTTTGGTTACAAATGTTCCCACGGGGAAACCTGTTGTTGGGGAGGGCAAGAAGCTTCTTGAATAAATCTTTTTTAAAAAACGGGTTTGGAAGTATACTGTAAAAATACAAATGTTCTTTTCGTTTCTTTGTAGAGCCCCATGATTCCCCAAAGGGTAAAATTTTTGATTTGTGATTGTTTTTTCCCCCCCCCTCCCCCCCCCCTTCCAAAATTCCTCCCACCAATTTGGGGATGACGTTTAAAACCCAACCCATGTCCCGGCTTTTATACCATTTTTTTTCAGTGTTCACACTGGCATTTAAATTTTGCCTCCCTCTTCCAAAAGGGGGGATTTGGGGTTTTAAAGTGTCTATGCAAGATCTTTACATGCTTTTTGGCACAAAGACCTTTTTTTATGGTTCCATCCTAAAGATTTTTTCAGGGGAGGGAGTGGGTACTGCATTTAATCCAGAGGAAAAACCCCCCCTTGATTTTAATTAGGTCCGGGTGTAGCTTAAACCCCAGGCTTTTTAGTTGCAAGCTAAAAAACTCAAACCCACTTGGCAAACCCAAACTTAAAAAAACTGATGTCCCCTTAAGCAAAAAAATTCCCATCAAAAAAATTTTTTAAAGCAAAAATCTGAAATTTTGGGGAAATAAATTTAAAAAAGCTGATCCCCAATCCCTTGACCCAAAAGAAAAAATTTTAGCTAAATTATAAGCAAGACGTGTCTCATAAGGAAACTGTTTTCCCCACATTACCCCAAATAAACAAAATAAATCTTTTTAACCCTTTCACACTTGAAAAACCCCCAACAACCCCCACGTTTTTTCCAAAACGGGTAGTTTTGGGTTTTTGGGCAAAAGGAAAAACACAAAAAACCCCCAAAATTTAAAGGTTACAGAAGATAAACCCAAGTCGACATAATTACACGTTTCAGTAACACCTGTTGGCGCCCAAAACCTTTGGAACCCTTTTTAAAAGTATGAGCCCCTTGGGGAAGGGTTTTAAAGTGCTTTTGGGGGGCGGGAAAAATATGAAATTTTTGTTCTTTGTTACAAGAAAAGAGGAAGTGCAGACCCAATACGGAAAAAGAAAAAAGAGCGGGAAGGCACTTTGCAGGGAAGGAAATCCCTGAAGCACTTGAAAATTTACTGCCCCACAAAAAGGGATAACGTTTTCAGTATTAAAACTTTTTATTTTTGTTTTTACGCCGGCGGTTTTGATTTTTTTGATCTGGGGGAAAGGGGGTTTTGAAAGATTTTTTTTTGGGTTTAAAGCTAAATAATGCCCTCAGCAGAGTTAGAGTTGATCAAAAGGGGAAGAATATTTTTTCAAGGGGAAATTTGTTAAACAAAAGATTGAAAAGCCCAGTTCTTTATAATATTTAGTTTTTTTTTTAAAGGGTAACCTTTTCATGGGCTAAAAAAAAAATTTCTTTGCTCTGAAAGGGAAAGCGGGAGAAAGGGAAAATTTTAAAAAAAAAAGTTCCCAGGGGCTGGAGGGTTCCCCAAAGGGTGGATTTTTGCGATGTGACTTTTTTTTCCTTTACCATTTAGGTAGCTGCTTCGCCCTTCGGGGATGGTGCCCTATCCCAAAAACCCCTGTGAACATTTTTGGTTTTTTTCTGTCACCCGCCCCAAATGGCAACACAAGGGGGACCCATCCTTCTGAAAGGGGGAAAAGGGGGGTTTTTAAACCCTGGGGGCCGAAAATTTTCTGCAAGAGTCCCCAGGGGGCCTTTTTTTTTATAGGTCATCCAAAAAATTTCACATTAAAATTTTAAAATTTTTTCGTCAATCTGGGAAAAAAGGGGGAGGCTGGAACCCAACCAAACCTCGAGTATTTTTTTTGGGTTGGAGGAAAACGTTTTAAACCCACCTGCCCCCTTTTCCTTCTTAGCAAGGTCAAATAACATCAAAGGGAATTTTTGCAACTTTTGGGTTTAAAGGGGAAACTTTTGACTTTAAACCCCCTAAGACCCTTTTAAAAAAACTTTTGAGCAATTTTTTTTTGTTCCTCAGCTAGAGCTCCAAAGGGATCCCAATGGTAAGATTTTTTTGTTTGTGACCATTTTTGCCCACCATGAAGGTAGCCAAAATTTCCAACTTCCTTTTGTAAAAAGGATATGGCCCATGTTTCTTTAACTTACCAATGCAACTTTTTTAAAAAATTCTTTCCCTTTGGGATATTTGTTCTTCTGTAGGGTGCACTTTACAAAAAGGGATTTAAGGAAACGGGCAGGTTGCACTTGAAGCTAAAACTGGGAGTTTGTAAAAAACCCCAAAAAAACCCCTTCATTTTCCATACGCCCCCAAGTTCAACCCATGATTTTCATGGACCCAGGGGATTGAAGTGGGATTGGGCTTAAGAAATTGGCTATAGGGTTCGTTAAATGCCCCATTTGATTTAATACCAGAAATGTTAAAAAACCCCCAAAAAAATTTAAAACCCATCCCACCCTTTGGGGGTTTAAAAAAAACAAAATTTATCCCCAACATACACCCCCGGAAGTTGGAAAACAGTACTTTCATTGGACAAAAGGGGCAAATACCCCCAAAAATTTTTCAATTGGTAAACATCGGGGTCAAACCCCCAGGAACGAAAAATTAAAAAAAGAAAAGGGAAAATTTAGTCCCCTCAACACCCCAAAAAAAATAGGGTAGAGACCACAACCCCAGGAACGGGACAAAACTAAAACCCATTCCCTGAGGGGGCCTAAAAGTAAAAAATGTCATTTACCCCAACGGGGTTTTTTTAACATGGATCTAGATTATTATGGGGGTTTTGGGGACAACATCATTTCTGGGATTGATAAAGGAAAAGGGGATTAAGGAGACAGGCCCCTGGGTATATGAAAAAACAACTGGTTGAAAAGGGAAACCCGCTGAAAGCCCCTTTAAACATTCCTCTCCCCTTGCAAAAAAACCCGATTTTTGCTGCTAACAAAAACCCCAGACTCCCTTTTACTTTTTTCGAACCATGGTAAATCATCATGGGAGAAAAGCACAATTGGCTACCAAAGCGTGTCAACAAATTCAAAAATCTGATAAAAAAAATGAAAATTCAGTCTTTCCCATCTTCACGGGGAAACATAAGACACCCCCAAAGGGACAGTATTTCATACCCCCATCCCGAGATCAAAATATTCAAAAGGGTTTAAACGAACTACTACATTTTCGGGTGCCTATTTTGGAATCGACTCTGCGGAACTAATCGTGGGGGTTTCTCTAAACCCTTCAACCGGGTTTCAGGAAAAAGGGAATAGTTCAAGGAGTGTTGAAATTTTGCACGTGCCTACACATAAATCTGATCACTTCTTTTCAGCTGGAAATTCACCCATCATGGAACTGAGTGTGGCAAACAAAAAGGGGAAAAGGGTTCAAGTTTTATTTCTTGTGACGGGGATCTTTCTCCAAAACCCATTGGGTGCCCTTTCCCCCACTTTCAACCTAGATCAAACAATGATAAAACAGAAATGGAAAGGTATTGTTTGCAAAATGGAGTTAAAGAAGGGAAAATGTAGAAAGAGTGTGGGTTTTGTGTTTCATGCAGATGCTTTTATTTTTTAAAAAAAAAAACTGAGAGAAAAAAGGGAAAAAAAAAATAAAGTAAACCCAAAATTTTTAATTTTTGATTTTGATTTTAAATTTACATTTTCCCAAAAGAAAATTTTTAAAGACTTTGTAGTGGGCGTTTTTTGTTGTTGTTACTTTTCTTGGGTTTTAAAAAAAATTTAATAAAAAGTGTTTTTACTTTTTTTTGTTTTTCAAATTTTAAACAAAATTTTCCAGGGAAAGGGGTCAGTTCCATTTTGCTGCCTTTAATCCAATGGCCCCTGATGAATATCAATGCCCCATTGAAAACTATAATAAGGGGAAATTGGCAAAAAACGGCCCCTTATACTTTAAATTGTTTTTAATCTATTCAACAAAATTTTATCAGAAAAAATAGTTCAGATGAGGGAAAACAAATTTATAATTTTGGGAAATTTTTTTTCCCTTTTGTGCTTAGGAACCTTAAATTTTGCATTGTGTATAGTTTTCTGAACCCGTTAGCCACCTTTACCTCTGAACTGCGTGATTTCTGTTTTGTAAGATTAAGCCCGAATTATTTTTTTAAATTTTCCATTTTATACAATTTTGATCGGGAAATGAATAATTTGCCATTAAATTTTTTCAATTTTTCCCTGTAACGCTCATTTGATAACATGAAATAAGAATTTCCCCAAAGCCCTTGGGGGAGGGACAAAGGTTTACTGTATTTTCCCGTGGTTTTTTTCTTTTATAGTGTAAATTCCCCAAATTTTTAGACTTGGGAAAAAATTTGGGTTTATTTGTCTCCTGCCTGGGTTTCTGGTCGTCCCTTTTTTCTTTCCCCTTTTTTTCACCCCCTTTAAAGCCACGCCCATGGGGCAGAAAACAGTGGCAGAACCCCTTGCTTTCTCCCAAACTAAGGGGGAAACAGCATTTGGGGCATGGGTTTCCCCCAAAAGGATGGGTGACCCCTTTCCACCTTGGCCAAAATTCAGTTCCCAGTTCACCAAACCTTAAATGGGTTTCCTGCCCTCCTTAGGGTCGGAAGGATAAAACCCAAGGGAAGGAGGGTGGGCACCACCCCAATTTTGCGGCCCTTTGAGAAGCTGAGGTCTCCAACAACCCCTTTCTCCCCCTAAAAAAGACATAGGTTAAGGGAACACCTTTTCCCTTTTCATTTATTATGTCAAGGGGGAAATCCAGAAATGTGTGTTATGAAAAAGGCTTCAGGACTATTTAAAATGAAAAGGTAAGGGGGAAAACAGATTTTGAGAAAAGGATTTCTTTGGGGTCATCCTGTAATCAAATGGAAATTAAAAATTCCAAACGTAAGCGGGTATTCACATCCACCAAAACCGTTTTCGTGTCCCTGGGTGCAAATATTCCCCCACCTAAAGAGTGGCAAGCATGATCAGGGGGGCCCAATTAAAAGAACCAGTCGCTGGAATAATGCAGAGCCCTCTCAATCTCGATGGTCCCCCTTCAAGGAAAGTAATCGGGTTTTGAAGAGCCATGCCCGCTTTCAAATAGCAAACAAAATGATCTGATCGTATCAAACGGCCTGTGAAAATTTCCCCATCATGAAACTGAGTGTGGACAAACCAAATGAGGGGAGGTCAAACAAAGCGCTTTTGAACCCGGGGTTTTTCCCCTAATCACTGCTGTCTATCCTTTTACTAACCCGCCAGGATGAGGATGACACAAAGGAAAAGGGGGCCCAGTGTTTGCCTGATAAGGTCACGGGTTTTGTGATGATTAAAAAAACAAAGGGATGGGCGCCCTTCAGGAAAAGAATTTTTTTTTTTGCCCCGAAGGGTTCAAAACTACTTTCAACAAAAAAGCACAAAACAAAAAACAAAATTTCCCGTGTTAGAAATAAAAAAAAAAAATTTTTGATAAAAATGATGAAAACCCCGTGAAATGAAGGGGGAGTTTTTAAGTTGTTTTTTGTTTTTTTTCCTTTTGTACATCTTATTTTTCCCGTACATCACCACAACTATTTTTGGTAAGGGACTAATGATCATTTAACCCGTTTTAAAAGGCGTTTTTAGGGATGGGGTTTAAAACCATTCAATTCAATCCTACGGGGGGGGGGCCCCCCCCCCTGTAGTATGGGTTTAAAATTTAATGGTATCCCGTGAATTTTGATTAACCTTTTTTGGGTTAAAGCATATGCAGAAAAAACAAACATTTCATTTAATGATCTGAAAATTCGTGTTGTGTTCGATGGGATAGGAAACACAAAATTCCAACATACATTCCCAAAAACCCCCAGTGCAGCTACCTTCATGGTGGCAAACCCAGTGGCACTGGGGCAAAAAATTTTACCATTGGGTTTAAAATCAGAGCCCAAAAAAGAATGGAAAAAAAAAACTTTTTAAAAAAGTTAGCTGAACTTTTGCCTTTTCATTTCGGGGAAATTGAGATTCCCCACCAGGGGAATACTTGTTTTCCCTAAATACATTGGTGAAAAAAAAGTAGCAAGGATTTCCTATTTTAATTTTTTTTTTTTTGTCTTAAAATACTCGTTTCCAAAAAGAAAAATCCCTTTTAGGGGTTTTTAAAACTGAAGTCCCCTAGGGGCCTGTGCCACACAAGGGGACCCAGCCCGAAAAAGGGAACGTTATGAAAGACAAATTAGGCAGTCAACATCGCTTCTACTAAAGCAGAAAAGAATAGCTTGCAGGGAATACACGCTGTAGAGAGGCCCTCTGTCTCTCCAGAGAGAGGACGGACATAAACTGCTGTTTAAAGTTCAGTATGCATGCCCCCAGTGGGGCCTTAACTGTGGAGTGATCACCCTTCCCTGTTTACTCTACACAAATCCAGAACAATGCATCGTGCTGGTGACAATGTTACTTCTGTGATTTGATAAAACAGACATCCTCAGGGGACATGCACAGGGACTCGTTGCACAATGTGGACAAAATGGCAGCTCTCCCTCCCTCCCTCCTCTCCCCCTTTCTCAGCCTCCCTCCGCCTCTTCTGTGGATTCGACATTGAGAGAGAGAGAGAGAGAGAGAGAGAGAGAGAGAGAGAGAGAGAGAGAGAGAGAGATAGAACAGAGACAGAGACAGAGAGACAAAGAGAAGGAAAGCTCATTACAATTTGTTTTGATAGCTTGAGCATACTGCTGCCAAGCAGGCTGGCTTAGTTGTAGAACACTCCTGAGAAAATTTCTTTGTTCTGGGAGGAAACTAAAGATCGAAGTTTACTTTAGGTCAGAGGCTGGAACATGGAGCACAGAGTTTCAAGGGTACGTTTTTTCTGCCACTGGCTGTTACTGCACTGGCAGAAAAAATACAACAAAAAACGGGTTGCTGCCAGCCCTTCTGTATTTTACACTTGTTGCGGCTGTATAAGGTAACAAATAAACAGTAAAAAGTAAAAACAGAAAAGTAAAGGTATCCCATAACCTATGTGGTCCTTGGGGAGCGAGATATAAGACACCTCAGCTTCTCTAGGGGTCATTATATTGAAGGCGGGCCCATCTCCTCTTTCTGGCTGCTTCACCTTCCCGAACCCTATTGAGAGCAGGTACCCATTTATTTCAGGTCAGGTCAGTCAGAGAAGTTCTCTGTTACTGCTACTGGTACCCATGTAACCCAGTACAATCTGTCGCATGTGGGGAAGGAAACCCCAATAGAAAAAACCCCAAAACATATGGAGACTTGGAGAGGAGATTGGCGCCACCAAGGAATATCCTAAGCCCACAGAAAAAAACATAAAAGACAAATGCAAAGCCAAAATGATACTGGATCGGTCGAGGCCCGGGTTACCAACGACCACGCTTTCCATTGATCAACACCAGGGTGGAAGTGACAAGTCAGCTACTGGAGTTAAAACATAACTTAAGCTCCCTAGAGAACAAATCACCATTGGTACATGGAACGTCCGTACACTCTACCAGTGCGGAAAAATCAAAGAACTAGAGTATGAGCTTAGCCGCTATAAATGGGACATTATTGGACTAGGAGAAGTGAGATGGACAGGATTTGGTGAGACTTTGACTGAAGAAGGCAACAAGATCTGGTACAGTGGCCAAGAGAAACATCACCAACATGGAGTGGCATTTATTGTCAGAAAGGAAGTAGTGGGGTGCATTATCAGCTGTACACCAGCTTCCAGCAGGATTATCAGCATCCGGGTGTCGGCCAAGCCCAAGAACATCACCATCATACAAATCTATGCACCATCATCTGACCATGCAGATGAAGAAGTAGAAGAATTTTATGAAGATCTTGAAGAGACCATTATGAAAATACCCAAGAAGGACATCATCATCATCCAAGGGGATTTTAACGCCAAAGTAGGTCCTGACTCTTACAACCAATGGGCCGGAACAGTTGGTCATTTTGGAACTGGGGAGACCAACGACAGGGGACTACGTCTGCTGGAGTTTGCCTGCACCCACAGACTTACCATTGCCAATACCCTCTATCCCCACAAGCAGTCAAGGAGGACAACCTGGCATGCGCCAAATGGCAAGATCCATAACCAAATAGATTTTATCTTAACACCACGGCGCTTCAAATCCAGCATCAACAGAGCCAGAACAAGAACCTACCCTGGAGCTGACATAGGCAGCGACCACGACCTTGTGCTGCTGGTATTCAAAATGAAGCTGAAGAAAAACAAACAGCCTGCAAACCCACGTATCAAATTTGACGTGGACAAACTGAAAGATCCAGATGTCGAGGAGATCTTCCAAGCTAAGCTTGGCAGACGTTTTGCGGCATTAACCCTCCTGGACAATGACATCAATGACCTCACCAACAACTTTAATGAGGCAGTCCGAGAAAAGCAGAGGAGGTACTCGGTCGTCAGAGGAATAAACACCAGCCATGGACTACCAATGACATCTTGGACCTCTGCGATACAAGAAGAGCACTGAAACCAACCAGGTCTTCCAACCCTAAAGAATACCGGGAGGCCAACAATCTTGTGAAGAAGTCAATGTTAAAGGCCAGAGAGAAGTGGATCAGTGATCAATGTGATGAGATCGAAAAAAGCATGAAAGTGGGCAACAGTAAAAAGCATACGACACCCTGAAGAAACTCACAAAACCACTTCAAACCAAATCATCAGTCATTGAAGACAGCTCCGGAAACCTCCTCACAGAAAGCTCAGCTGCATTGAACAGGTGGTCTGAATATTGTCAAGAACTGTACAACTACCCAACACAACCTGACAAGAGCATAACAGAAGAGAAAGCAGCAAAATCAAGAGCACCCTCGCCATTACCTATACTGAGGGAAGAAGTGGAAGAAGCCATCCGCAGCTTACCAGTAGGAAAGTCCCCAGGAGCAGACAATATACCAGCAGAGCTGCTCAAGCATGGTGATGAAACAGTCATCACATATGTTACAGCTATCTGTCAGAAGATTTGGGAGACAAAACAGTGGCCAACAGACTGAACACAATCACTCATCATACCCCTGCCCAAGAAGGGAATTTACGCCAATGCCAAAACTATAGAACAATCAGCCTCATCAGCCATGCCAGCAAGATCATGCTCAAAGTTATTTTGAATCGACTCAAGAAGGAGGCAGAAGAACACCTTGCAGAGGAACAAGCTGGGTTCAGGGCAGGCAGGAGCACAATCAAACAGATTTTAACTGCCACATCCTGATGGAAAAACATCTTCAACATCAGAGAGACCTGTTCCACAACTTCATCGACTTCAAGAAGGCTTTCGACAGAGTATGGCACGAAGGCCTGTGGCAGGTCCTCAGAATGTTTGGCATTGAAGAAGGACTAGTGCAAACCATTCAAGCACTATACAAGACCACAAGCAGTGCAGTCCTTCTGAACAATCAGGTCGGAGACTACTTCAAAACCACAGTTGGGGTCCGACAAGGATGCCTGTTATCTCCAGTCCTGTTTAATCTGTTCTTGGAAAACATTATGAGAGAGACCCTCCATGACTTCCACTCTACCATCTCCATTGGCGGCAGACCCCTCAACAATTTACGGTTTGCCGATGACATTGACCTCATGGGCGGAAGTAACACAGAGCTGCAAGATCTTACGACCAGACTTGAGAACAGAGCTGGAGCATATGGGATGGAGGTGAGCTCGGAGAAAAGTAAAGTACTTGTTAACAGCACGAGCAACGCCACTGCTAAAATTTACATGAACGGCCAACAACTGGAGGAGGTAGATGCTTTTAAATACCTTGGCGCTACACTCACAAAGGAAGGGCGATCGACGACAGAAATCAAAGTCAGAATAGCCATGGCAACATCTTCCATGACAAAACTCACCACCATATGGAAAAGTAAAGAGATCAGTTTCCCAATCAAACTAAAGCTCTACAAAGCCCTAATTCAGACTATCCTGCTGTACGGAAGTGAAACCTGGACATTGACTGCTGAAACAGCAAAGCGAATCCAGTCATTCGAAACAAAATGCCATAGAAAACTACTGGGCATATCCTGGAGAGAACGAAAGACCAATGAATTTGTCAAGAGTCAAATAAACACGGCTGGCAGGTCCACAGGAACCCTTCTCACCATCGTCAAGAAGAAAAAGCTGACATGGTTCGGCCACGTCACCCGCCACAACACTCTGCCAAAAACAGTACTGCAGGGAACACTCGAAGGTGGCAGAAGGAGGGGAAGACAGAACAAGTCATGGATGGACAACATCAGAGAATGGATCAGGATGAATGACTCGGCACTACTGCGCAGAGCCGAGGACCGAGATGGATGGAGGAAGCTTACCACGGCATCGTCTTTCGTGTCTCCCCCACGACCGCCAAGGTCACGGGTCTGATGATGATGATGACCCATTTATTGCTGGGTGAACTGGGGGGATGTACTGAAGCCAAGGCGGGCAAATGGTCTCCCATCCACGTGTTAACCAAGCTCTATGCTGAGTGCTCTGACCACTGAGCTATCCCATTCCCTGTAAAAGAAAATTAGGGAAGGGCAGTTTAGGTCGAAATAGTTGTTTCTAAAACAGAAGTGGAGAGCTCGTAAGGACTGCGTGCTGTAGATGCCGACCCACAAGTGAGAGATTTAACAGAAGCTTTCCCTTTTAAATCTTCAGAACACAAGCTCTGACATGGACTGAGCTGTCCAATGATAGCTTTTTAAAAAGCTTTCTTCTTACAAATCTAGAACAATAAAACAGGCTGGAGACATTTTAAAAAGTAATCTGATAAATAAAATACTAGGAGGACATGCACACAAACATTACGAATCACGACTTGCTGCGAACACATTGGCAGATGAGCCCACCTGGCTGCATTCAGCCTGCTGTGGTTTTTCTGTCTCTTTGAAAAAATTGACGTTGTTGTAGAAGAAACTGGAAAGCTCATCATTACTCATTTTGATTGGTTGCAAAATTCCGTAGTTGATTGCATGTAATATGTTTGCTTGATCGATGTCATCACAAAAAGAAGTATCTCTATGATGTTACGTCAGTATTTGTATATGTTAGACACTTTTTCTTTTTACTGAGGGGGATGTAAACTCCAAGCTTCACAGTGCTTCATGCTTCACTTTGGTGTCTGTTCTAAGCATGCTGTCTTGTTCAAGAATAAATCTATGTGATAACATGGAAAACTGTCAAGCAACGCCTTGGATATAAATAAGGCCCTTAAACTCAATCAGAATAAAAAAGGTTGCTCAGTTTTTTTCCTGTATCTTGCTGGAACTGTGATGCATCGTTGTTCAAACTTGTTCATGATAATCACCAGGGTGACTGTGTTGCTGTGCGTAAGGCGCTGCCGCTTTTGCCAATCAGGGTTTCTGGACTGATCTGGCCGATTTCATCAGTCCTCTCGGAGATCAGGCACGAATCCTAATGAACACCCTATTGCGCACGCGCGCGCCTGCAATCATGATCTGATTCCTATCAGCTGGATTTGGGATTGAATCATCCAAACCAAGTGGGGATCAATCAAAAATGACAGGGAGTAAGGTTACGTTGCTTGTGAAGGGTGGGCTTTGCTTTGTGTGCTTTTGATGCTGTCACGTCCATCCACTCAGACTCAACCCTGATCCGTTTTGTAGTGGAAAGATGAGGGTCATCCACGAGTTTGCCTATTTTCTGATTCGCTTATTTCACAGTTTGCCTGGTCCTCTTTCTTGTTATTTGCCTGTGCCTGGAATGTCTTCCCAATTGATAGCTGCCTTGGAATTCTGATTCTGAGTTGCACAAAAGAATGAGTTGGATATGTTTCTGTGCATTGGTGAGATCAGAATAAGCATGTGGGGATAATATTACCACTGGACTTCACTCATGAAGGATTAGCAAAATTAAAAAACCAAAACAAAACCAAAAAAACGAAGTGTAACAAAAAATTCTTTTGAGGTATCATCTCATTTTGTGGAAACATTAGGATTTCTAATTTAATTTTTTTAAATCTGATATCTTAGACACTATTACCGAATATTTACCACCCTTGCTGCTATCTCACACAAAACCCTCTCTTTGATGATTATAGAGTTATCTTTTTATCTTCCCTATCAACAATGGAAATGTTAAAATTGTCCTCAATTCCAATTGGTCTTTTGTATTTTTTCAAATAGTTTTTATTTATGAGTTTCAATGGTATATACACCTTTGGTAATGAGGTTTTGGTCTATGACTTCCTTTTTCATAGACACTGTTTTTAGAAAGACATCTATTTTTTTATTATTCTGTGTTTATCAACCATTCTGTACTTTATTTTAAACATTTGTTTCCTCTGGTATCTGTGAATTGTGTCACTTGTCCTGATAACTCATTTTGGCCTGTCCATTAGGTATTAACATTCTATTCTAGACCCACCATGTCACTAGTTTTTACTCAGTAGCTGAACCTGTGTGTAAAGATCAGCGTTTCAAAATAATCAAATTATATTGAATTGAAGCTATCACTGTTCAGTTATTGTTGACAATTCCATGAAAAACCGAAAGTTGAAGGGAGTGAACGCGTCACCTGTATTTACTCCTTTATATCCATCATTCCTCTGACTGCTAGCATTTCCTTTACTGATTTAGAGTATGTAGCAATGGGGCGGAGAGAGAGAGAGTCCGAGAGAGACGAGAAGGAGAGGAGAGAGGAGATTGGTTGAGATGGGAGAGAGACGATGACGCTAGGAGAGAGAGAGTAGATAGGATAGAGAGAGAGAGAGAGACAGACAGACAGACAGACGACAGACAGGTAGAAGAGAGACAGACGAGAGTTAGAGAGTTAAAAAAAAACATGCCTTAAGCTCCACTATTTATTTGCAGTTTCTTATACACTGTCGGTAGCTCTTGAGGTTTTTAGTTAACAAAGCATTAGCTGTGGCAATTGAAGGTCTTTTGTGGGGTTCTCAGACCCAATAGATATCCCTTTAAAGCACTCATAAGTGAACATCTGTAATTGAATTGGCTTATTACAGTGCATAATCTAAGGCAACGGCCTCACAAAAGAGCTCACCATCAACTCATTATTTAAACCGAGTTTTGTTTACTTACTTTGTTTTAATCAAATCTGGGCTACTATTTGTAAAGTGAATGTATTTTGTCACCTTCGCGGTATTGGATATTTTCTGAAAAGGTTTCAAGCTTGTTCCAGAGACATACAAGAAATGTGAGGCTGTAAAGAGAAGTGCTATTTGCCATGTTTTCTATACAGGATGACAAGAGCCTGGTGTTTCAAAGAATGATGGACAGACCTCCCATCACAATCATAGGATTTAACATGCTTCTGAGAATGTGTGGCAAGGGTTTACATAGCAAGCAACAGAATATTGGGGAAAGACAAATTAAACAGTCAACCATGGCTACGACCCTTGAAGCGAAAGAAACAAAAATAGCCTGCAGGGGATTCATGCTGTTTAGAGAGGAGGCCTTCTCTCCAGGGAGCTGGAAATGGACAAAAGCTTGCTGCTTAAAATGTTCAGAACCACAAGCACAAGCGAGGCCCTAAATGCAAACTGTATCGTTTTAATCGTTCATGTCAACGAGTCCGGAACAATTATGGCTGGTGAGGTGACAGTGTTATTTTTGAGTCTGATAGGAACAAGATTCCTAATGGGACCTTGCACCCGTGTTGTCATGATATCACTTCTCCATGCTCTAAGGTCCACGAGTCCCAGCCTCCCTACGTCCCTGTCCCTTGTGAATCTGTGGATTCTGCTGCAGTCCGGAATAGTGTGACTTCATAGTAAAGCGCGTGCTGAATACTTTCAGGAGCTTGCTAATGGAAGCTAGTTGAATCAAACCTAAGGATGTCCTGATCTGAAACAGAAAATGATAAAAAGGTTAAAGTTGTTTTCAAATTTCGTTACTAAACTTTCAATAAATCTGCTACATTAAAATCATAGTTATCACTCATTACAATTATTACAGCCAACTGGTCAGAGTTTTGGAAACACAGGCTGGAGTCTCCATTGAAGTGTCAGTTCGATGGGATTTTCCCACTGGAGCTAAAATTTGCACTGAGTTCTCAAAAGCACTTCAAAGGAGACTTGAAACCAAGGTTCTTTGTGCAAACGCATGCTGAACATATTGTGCACATGTTAAAAAAACACATTCCCTTTTCACATAAAAGTAGGCCATCTATGGCCTGTAGTAAGGGTAACCAAACATACCCAGCATACACCCAGGGAGAGAGAATGAGATGGGAGTGGGGAAATCCGAGCGGTTAAGAACGATTAAACACGTTAGTTGACAGCAACTGAGGATTGCTGGTTCGGTCCCTGTTGAAGTGTTCTGTTCAAACAGATTTTATCCCCAAGGATAGGCGGGAAAGCCTTGTGGTTAGAGTCTTGAGATCGTGATCTGAGGACTACGGGTTCGAGCCACCACTGAGGACCGGGATTTTTTCCCCTGGAGTCAACATCAGTACTGACTCCACTCACTTGAAAGTCCTTCGAATGAAACTATGAAGTGAGCTCTCGTGTGTGAATCACGTAGAATATCTTGCGCACACGATAAAACCCGATCTGCTTTTCATAAAAAGGGCTTGTGCAGGTAGACACAGATGACATTTACTGTAGAAAAAAAACCTGCATACTGGTTTTGTCGATGTTTAGTCCTTCATCCTTGAAGTCGGAATGCGGCTAAAATGTATTATAAAGGGAAAAAAACTGTCGTTACTACCGTAAAACTCTCGACTATTGGTGAAACTCGGATAACTAAGCTAAGGAACAAAAAACATTTCTCTTGGACTTAATATTGTAACAGATTCCATTCCCTTGATTGTCTGTGTATAAGGTCCGTAATCCCGTGTGCAAACGCCAGAGTGAACATCTCATAACTTGTTAAACAATGTCCAACCTGTTGAAACTCAAGAACAGGCCAACATCAGGAAAAATCTTATGTGTTGTGTGTGTGTGTGTGTGTGTGTGTGTGTGTTGTGTGTGTGTTGTGTGGTGTGTGTGTGTGTGTGGGTGTATGTATTGTATGTATGTTTTGTGTCGATCTAGTGTGTAGTGTGTGTGTGTGTGTTGTGCTGTGTGTGTGTGTGTTGGTGTGTGTGTGGCGTGTGTAGTGAGTCTTCGTGTTCCGATGTTGACCTCCAAATCGAACAAAGGAGGGCAGCGGCTGTTTCAGGTGATTTATAGTGGTGTTACCTTGATCACAGCAAACCCCCACTCTCTCGTCCAAGTGGGCATTGGACAGGTGCCCCAGGGCTGAGCCACATAAGGACTGGTCCTAGTCAAGCCTACTAGTCAGAGGTTCCTAGTTGATCGCTAAAGATTAAGCTGTAAAGTGGAATTCCATGAGTAGGGGAAAGCCACTGATCATACAGTCTCTCACTTTGCTGTGGCTTAATCAAGAACTGCGATAAAGCCCAGGCGCTGAAGCCATCTTATACACAATAAAACAATATCCACCCGTCTTTAAATAACAGAATAGTTATGGCCAGTGGCATGGATGACGCGAACATAAAATATCAAGTGTGGGAGGGGGCGGATAAAACAGCAAACGGAAGTCCTGAGAGTGGACACACGTATAACATATTGTTCACACTTAAAACCCGTTCTGTCTGAAGAATATGCTGTTGCGTGCCGGTAAGAACGGTTGACAAAACATTCTTTAAATGCATGCACACTGGTGTCGTGTTTAGGCATCATCCCGAAGTAGGTATGCGGCTCCCTTAATGGTGGGCAAATGGTCGTATACACAAAAACCTCAACATTGGTGAACATCGAAGCTCTAGTCAAAGAACAAAAATACAGAAAAACAACAACCCCCCCCCCTCCCCGTAAAAAGCCAAGCATAATCTCTGCTATTTGGAAAAGGATTAACTTGACAACATCTGAGAGAGGCTGATTTGCTAGGAAAGCATAGGACGCAGGGATAGTGGGAGGTAGCTGGTGCATAATCTTCAGTGGGGCCCTCAGAGTTATACCAGCACCAAAGGTGAAGGTGAAGGCTTGTTCAGACGGAGTTCTGCCTCGCGTGACAACAGGTAGGGCCGAAATGTCGGTCTGGACACTGTCAATCATCTCATCACCAAACAGTGGAAGTAGAAGCTAGTCAGGCCACGCAGTAGCTACTATCACCACTACTGCTACTAGCCCACTCCTTCTACTGCTGCTGCTGCTTCCCACATCTATGACAAGGCACATGCAAGCAATTTGTCCATATAGAGCTTTTTTTAAAAACTAGAAATGAAAAGAAGTATTACGAAACGCAAGTAACAAGTAGAGCTCAATTTCTTTTATATGAAAGATGATGTATTCCCTATGAATAATGTATTCCCTATGCTTACTAGTAGAAAGTTGATCCAAGACTCAAGAAGACTTTGATATTCGATTGATAAATTATGAGTGAATGTTGAACAATTATGGCAATCAAATGAGTTGTGTAAAGTCAGTTCAGTAATTTAAGCAACTGGCTATTGTCAGCTATGTCTTACGGGGTTTCAGTGGTCAGAGCACTCACTTTCCCCAAAGTAGGTTAAGCAGCATTAGCTATGGTTTACCCTGTGGATGAGTGACCATTTACGCTCATGGCTTCAGTTAGTTCCCCATAGTTCATCGAGCTGTAATGGGTACCTGCCTCTTTTAGGGTCTTGGGAAGGTAATGCCAGCGTGGGAAAGGAGATAGGGCGCCGCCACTCAATATGCTAGCTCCTGGAGAGCTGAGGTCTCAGACATCTCATCCTAAGCAGTGCATAGGTTATGTGATACACCTTTACCTACGTCAGTTTAAAAGTTTTTGAATTTTGTTTTTGATTTGACTGTAATGTCTTGCATAAGCATTCTATGGTTTGCTGTCTACTGTTTTAGGAAACAGCCGATGTAATTTGTGAAATGTGTTGTTACTTTCGGTCATTATAGTGGTCGTGTGCTGTACTGTACATGAGAATTCCACGGTCAGCATGGGTCGTTATTTCATCATCAGATGACTAGCTTTTTGATGAACAATTGTTTTCCATCTTACTGCCTCAATAAATATTCATGAAAATTATAGTCTTTGAGTTTGGTGTGGCAAATGGGAATTGCACCATACTTGCTGGTTGTGAGGGAAATCACGTACTTTGTAGGCATCATGATTTAAATTACATTTTGTTCTTGAATTATTTTTCATGTAAAAGGTTACCATGCAAGATTAAAGAAAATAAAGGTTCGCATAAGTAAAAATTAAAATCTCACCTTTGGGGAACCATGTGCGATAGCCGAAGAATGAAAAAAATGTGTTAAAGAGAGGAAAATAAGGATCCCTACCCCCCCCCCCCCCCCCCCCCCCCCCCCCCCCCCCCCCCCCCCCCCCCCCCCCCCCCCCCCCCCCCCCCCCCGCCAAAAAAAAAAACAAAGGAGAAAAAAAAGAAAGAAAAAGATAAATAAAAAACAGAATAAAAGAAAAAGTAGAGAACCCCCAATTACAAACCATTTAAATTAAATGTTTTCAGTGGAACTCTAATACGAATTCTCTTTCGACTGTCAAAATTCGAGATGAATGCGTCTACTATAAACCATAGCTTTGGCCAACGAGAAGTCCGATATTATTTACTCAGGAGAAAACTGCTGCAACTAGAGAAGTGCGTACACAAACGTCTCCAGTTCAATCAAAATCAACATCGTGTTTCTAAAGCCATTCTCTAGCTCGAGGCTTTAAAACGGCAAGTATTTGACGAAGCCTTAGTTGTTGTTGTTTTCATTATGGTTTCACTGTCAACAATATAAGGTGCTCTCTGGAAGTGGGGGCATGGTTACAATTTCAACCAATGCGCTCTGGACTGTGCCATGTAGACATACATGTCCACTGAGTAAGTAAACAGAAAAGATTATTTAGAACGCTTCTCGACAGTTGTTATCAACTCGCTTTTGACATCGAGAGTGCAAAATCTATTGGGATCAACTCATGAAGTTTTGAGCTGATAACTTCGGCACGCAAACTAAAACAGCAGCATGTTGGGGATGAGGAATGGGGACGGTCAACATGTTGTCTCTGAAACAAAATGAAATCGGAAGAGTAATGTGGATGCCTATTCCCATGGGAGGAAATGATTCAGTATTAAGCTATCTTTTACATGTTCCGCACACATTGCTTTGCGGGATTAGCTCAGTGGCAGAAGCACTTGCTTTTCCAATGCCTATATTTAAGCCGCATAAGAGTGGTTATTAAGTGGATGGGTAACGCTGCACTGCCCGTTGGCTTCGAGTACAGTCCCTTAGTATCTACCCAGCTGTAAATGGGTACCTGCCTTTTTCAGGGTCGGGAATGGTTTAAAGCAGCGAGGGAGAGGAGATGGGCACCCGTCCTCAATATGCAGGCACCTGGAGAAGTTGTGGTCTCTGACGCCCTCACTCGCCTAGGACCACATAGGCTATGGACACCTTTTACTTTATAACACTTTTTACACAAGCTTGTCGTTCAGCCGATTGTCTATCATAGTGTTTTTTATACCTACAGTCTAGGACAAAACGAGTGGATGTGATCTGATATTTCTGTAATCTGATTATGTAAGTAGAACATGCAGATAAATCAAGAACCACGTGACCTTGCACACGATAATGACAAATGGCCAGCTTCCTTCTCAAACCTTTTCCCTGTCAATGGTCTCCTTTTGCTTTTCTGTTTTTGCAACCTTGGATTGTTATCCACAACCAGAGTCTTTTATTTTAATTACTTCGTTGCCCTTCTAGAAATGTTGCAAAAAACTTATGCACACTTTTGATTTGTGTGCTGCAATGTAAGTGATAGGGGACAGGATAGCTGTTGGTTAGCATGATGCGCTGTAATCTTTGGCGACCCGGGGTTCGAATCTCGGTTCAAGATGATTTGTACTCTAGGAGTAAACATCAGTGCGACTACACCCCCTTACAAAAGTCCTTTGAATGAGACTATAAACGAGGGCCGTAATGCGAACGAACGCAAAACATCTTGCGCGCCAAATGTTAAAACCCGTTCCGCTTTTCGGAAGTGTAATATTAATAATAATAATAATAATAATAATAATAATATATGGAAAATTATTAGCGCTGATTTAGTAAAAAAACAAAACAATTCGCAGTGCTTTGCACTCAATCATTTACATTGGCATGCAATATCCTTAATCATAATGAAACTAATCATGCGCGAGACACGTACGCTCGCTCGATATACTCTCCTCACTCACTCTCTCTTCACATCTCTCACTATATAACATCTCTCTCTCACTCATCATCACACATAACACTACACACACACACACGGAACAAACCTTAGGAAGGTGAAGATGCTGTTGAAAATTTGGGACTGATATGTGGGGGGAAGTCTCAGGTAGGAAAATCAAGTGTGTTTTGAGGCTGGATTTGAAAGGTATCAAGTGGAAGGCTTTTTGGCGAATGTGAAAGAAGGTGAGTGGTCATTCCAGGTGGATGGACCAGAACACAGAGGTAGCAACGGCAACAGAGGTTTTGTTTGAATCTGGTGTTCGATAGCACACAGTATCTTCGGATTAAACGAAGGGAACGGGATGTATGTATGTATGTATGATGTGTGTGTGTGTGTGTGTGTGTGTGTGTGTGTGTGGTGTGTGTGTGTGTGTGTGTGAGTCCTTCGTGTTCGACGATGACCTCCAAAACAGCAGAGGAGGCAGCGGATGTTTCGGTGATTATAGTGGAGATGCCTTGCTTACAGCACACCCCCACTCTCTCGGCCAAGAGGGCATACGGACAGTCAGCGTTGGAGATGTTCTACAAAAGCGTTATGTGCTACAGCCTCAGGGCTGCAGCACATAAGGACTGTGCGAGTCAAGCCTCCTAGTGAGAGAGTCCTAGTTGATCGCTAAAGATTAAGCTGTAAAGTGGAATTCCATGAGTAGGGGAAAGCCACTGATCATACAGCCTCTCACTTTGCTGTGGTTTAAGCAAGAACTGCGATAAAGCCCAGGTGCTGAAGCCATCTTATGCACAATAAAACAATACCCACCTGTCTTTAAATAACAGTACAGTTATGACCAGTGGCATGGATGACGTGAACATAAATATCAAGTGTGGGAGGGGGCGGATAAGACAGCAAACGGAAGTCCTGAGAGTGAACACACATAGAACATATTGCTCACACTTTAAAACCCGTTCTGCCTGAAGAATATGCTGTTGCTTGCCGGTAAGAACGGTTGACAAAACATTCTTTAAATGCATGCACACTGGTGTTATGTTTAGGCATCATCGCTGAAGTCGGAATGCGGCTCCCTTAATGGTGGGCCATGGTCGTATACACAAAAATCTCAACTTTGGTGAACGAACATCGGAGCTCTAGTCAAGGAACAAAACTACAGAAAAACAACAAGCACCCCCTTCCCTCCCCACAAAAAGCCAAGCATAAGCTCTGCTATTTGGAAAAGGATGAACTTGACAACATCTGAGAGTAGACTGGATTTGCTAGGAAAGCAGAGGACCGCGGGGAGTGGAGGAAGCAGGTTGCAATATCTTCAGTGGTGCCCTCACCGTCTACCAGACAAAGGTGAAGGTGAAGGGCTTGATCAGATGGAGTCTGCCCGTGACACAGGTAGGGCCCGAAATGTCAGTCTGGACACTGTCAATCACTCATCACAAACAGTGAAGTAGAAGCCTAGTCAGGCCACGCAGTAGCTACTGTCACCACTACTGCTACTAGCCTACTCCTTCTACTGCTGCTGCTGCCTCCCACATCTATGACAAGGCACATGCAAGCAATTTGTCGATATATAGCTTTAAAAAAAACCTAGAATTGAAAAGAGTATTACAAAACACAAGTAACAAGTAGAGCCCAATTACCTTTATATGAAAGATGATCATAAAAGAATAATGTATTCCCTATGCTTACTAGTAGAAAGTTTGTTCAAGATTCAAGAAGACTTTGATATTCGATTGATAAATTATGAGTGAAATGTTGAACAATTATGACAATCAAATGAATTTTGTAAAGTCATTTCAGTAATTTAAGCCACTGGTTATTGTCAGCTATGTTACGGGGTAGCTCAGTGGTCAGAGCACTCATTTTCCCCAAAGTAAGGTTAAGCAGCATTGAGCATGGTTACCAAGTGGATGAGTGACCACTTGGCTTCAGTACAATGCCCCAGTTCACCCAGCTGTAAATGGGTACCTGCCCTCTTTAGGGCCAGGGAAGGTAATGCAGTGAGGGAGAGGAGATGGGCGCCGCCTTCAATATGCTAGCTCCTAGAGAAGCTGAGGTCTCAGACATCTCGTTCCCTAATCGTTGTATAGGTTATGAGAACACCTTTACCTATGGTCAGTCTAAAGTTTTGAATTGTGTCTTGATTTGACTGAAATGTCTTGCATAGCAATCTATGTTTTTGCTGTCTGCTGTCATAAGGAAACAGCCGATGTCATTGTGAAAAGTGTTGTTACTTTCTTTCATTAGAGCTGGACAGTGTGCTGTACATGAGAGTCCAGTCAGAAATGGCTCTCAAATTTCATCAACCAGATGACTAGCTTTTGATGACACAATTGATATCCATCTTACTGCTCATAAATATTCATGGAATTAACGGCTACAAGTATGGTGTGGCAAATGGGGAATTGCACCAATACATGTTGTTGAGGGAAATCACTTACCTTTGTAGGCATCATGATTTATAAACATTTTGTTTCTTGAAATAATTTTTCATGCAAAAGGTTACCATGCAAGATTTAAAATAAAAAGGTCGCATATGTAAAAATTAAAATATCACCTTTGGTGAACCATGGAGCACTAGCCAAGGAATGGAAAAAATGTGTTAAAGAGAGAAAATAAGGAGCCCCCCCCCCAAAACCCACAAAAAAACAACCAACCAAACCCCAATACACACTATTTAAATAAACTGTTTTAGGAAACTCTAATACGAATCTCATTTCGACTGTCAAAGTGAGATGAATGTCTACTAAAACCATAGCTTTCGCCAAGAGAAGTCCGATATTTACTCAGAAAGAAAACTGCTGCAACTAGAAGTGCCATACACAAACGCTCCAGCTTAAATCAAAATCAACATCGTTTATCTAAAGCCATTCTCTAGCTCGAAGGCTTTAAAATGGCAAGTATTTGATGAAGCTTAGTTGTTGTTTTCATTATGTTTTCACTGTTAACACTACAGAGGCTGCTCTCTGTAGCCTGGGGCATGGTCAACATTTAACACTGGCTCTCGGCCTGCGCCATGTATACATACATGTCCAACTGAGAAAGTAAAGAAAAGATCTATTTAGAAAGCTTCTCGACAGTGTTAACAAATCGCTTTTGAAACGAGAGTGCAAATCTATTGGGATCACATCATGAAGTTTTGAGCTGATAACCTCAGGCACGCAAACTAAACAGCAGACTGTTGGGGATGAGGAATGGGACGGTCAACATGGTTGTCTCTGAAACAAAAGAAAACGGCAGAGTAATGTGGATGCCTATTCCCATGGGAAAAAGATCAGTATAAGCTATCTTTTACATGTTCAGCACACATGCTTTGCGGGATAGCTCAGTGGTCAGAGCACTTGCTTTCCCCATGCCAATATTAAGCAGCATCAAGCGTGGTTACTAAGTGGATGGGTAACTGCACGCCTTGGCTTCAGTACAGTCCCTTAGTTCACCCAGCTGTAAATGGGTACCTGCCTTTTTCAGGGTCAGGGAAGGTAAAGCAGCGAGGGAGAGGAGATGGGCACCGTCCTCAATATGCAGGCCCCTGGAGAAGTTGTGGTCTCTGACGCCTCACTCGCCTAGGACCACATAGGCTATGGAACACCTTTACCTTTATACCTTTTACACAAGCTTTCGTCCAGCCAGATTGTCTCTCATAGTGTTTTTATACCTACAGTCTAGGACAAAACGGAGTGATCGTGATACTGATATTTCTGTAATCTGATAATATAAGAGAACATGCAGATACACTCCAAGAACCACGAGACCTTGCACACGAATGGACAAATGGCAGCTTCCTTCTCAACCCTTTCCCTGTCAATGTCCTTTTGCCTTTTCTGTTTTGCAACCATGGATTGTTATCCCACAACCAGAGAATTTTATTTTAAATACTTCGATGCCCTTTATAAAATGGTTGCAAAAACATACTGCACACTTTTGATTTGTGTGCTAATGTAAGGTGATAGGGGACAGGATAGCCTGATGGTTAGCATGATGCGCTCGTGATCTGGCGACCCGGGTTCGAATCTCGTTCAAGATGATTTTTCCTCTGGAGTTAACATCAGTGCCGACTCCACCCCCTACAAAAGTCCTTTGAATGAGACTATAAACCGAGGTCCCGTATGCGAACGAACGCAAAACATCTTGCGCAAATGTTAAAACCCGTTCCGCTTTTCGGAAGAGTAATAATAATAATAATAATAATAATAATAATAATAATATATGGAATTTATATAGCGCTGAATCTTGTAAAAAACAAACAAATCGAAGTGCTTGCACTCAATCATTTACAGGCATGCAACTCTCCTTAAACATAATGAACAAATCCATGCGCGCGCACGTACGCACGCGCACACACACACACACACACACACACACACACACACACACACACACACACACACACACACACACACACACACACACACACACACGGAACAACACTTAGAAGGTGAAAGATGCTGTTGAAAATTAGGGACAGATATGTGGGGGGGAAGTCTCAGGTAGGAAATAAGTGTGTTTTGAGGCTGGATTTGAAGGTATCAAGTGAAGGCTTTTGGCGAAGTGAAAGAGGGAGGTCATTCCAGGTGGATGGACCAGAAACAGAGGAGCAACGGCCAACAGTGGTTTGTTTGAATCTGGGTGTTCGAAAGCACAAAGTATCTTCGGCTGAACGAAGGGAACGGGATGGAGTGTACAGGTGAAGACAGTTACAGAGATAAGAGGGTGCAGATTTGTGGAGACATTTGAAACAGAGGGTATTGATTTTATACTCCAGTCTTTGTGAGACAGGCAACCAGTGAAGAGATCGCAGAAGAGGAGTGATGTGTTCAGATTTTTTCTTTCTTAAGACCAGTCGAGCTGCAGAGTTTTGTATGCGTTGAAGAGAGTGGATAGATGATGCTGGTAGGCCAGCCAAAAGAGAATTACAGTAGTCTAAACGTGAAAGAATGAGAGATGTGACAAGCTTGGAAGTTGCATCAGTGGACAGATCCTTGCGAATCGCGCTTATGCGCCGTAATTGATAGTAGCAAGACTGGCAGGTCTGGGTGATGAATTTTTTTCATAGAGAGTGTGTTGTCAAGAACTACTCCTAAATACTTCACAGAGTTGGACAAAGGAACTGACATATTGCCAAATTCTATTGAAGTTTTGGGGATAGAGGAAAGTTTATGTTGGGTCCCTATGAGCGTGGCTTCGGTTTTATCGGCATTAAGTTGTAACGTGTTCTGAGTCATCCAGTTTTGAATGTCTTGAAGGCAGTAGGACATATTTGTCAGGAGGGAAGGCAAGTTTTCAACAGTATTGCTGCACTGAAGCTGAGTATCATCGGCATAGAAATGATGATCAATATGGTGGTTGTTTATTGTATGTGAGAGTGGAGCAGTGTAGAGAGTAAAGAGAACAGGGCCCAGGACTGATCCCTGTGGGACTCCACATTCCATTTTGACAGGTTTTGATTGAATTTTGTTTACAATAACTTTCTGGAACCGGTCTGCGAGGTATGAAGCAACCAGGTGAGGGCTGTGCCGTTAATACCAAACGTATTTTGGAGGCGAGAAAGAAGAATTGAGTGATCTATGGTATCAAAGGCTGCAGATAAGTCAAGAAGAGTGAGGAGGGAGATTTTTTCTGCATCAGAAGCAAGTAGAAGTGTATCTAAAGTGTGGACTAGGGTGGTTTCGGTGCTGTGGTTGGGGCGATAGGCAGACTGAAAAGTGGGAAGAAGATCATTGGAATGAAGGTGACTGTTGAGCTGTTTGAGAACAACTTTTTCTAGTACTTTAGAGACAAAGGGTAAGTTTGAGACAGGCCTATAATTCTTCAGAATGTTGGGATCGAGGTTGTGCTTTTTCAGTAGAGGTGTGACTATTGCTGTTTTAAGAGCTGATGGAAAATTTCCTGACTGAAGAGATAAGTTTACTATTTTAGTGATAATAGGCACAAGTTGTAGAGTAGGCCATTGTGTGCTGGTGGGAAGAGATGACAAAACTTACAAATCTGCATACCCAAGGGGACTAGATTTAAAAAACCCCACACACAAGTGCTTATTCCATTATCCTCGAAATAAAAGAATAATAAACTAACAATGGTAGGCTTTTATTCAGTCCATTCACTCACATATAGCACCACATCAGAGATGATAGCACAGTAAGGGCATTTTTATGGCTGGTGTCTGCATTAGGGATTAAGATTCATAAACGATTAAATCAGACCTTCCCTGACCCTAAAGGAGCTAGGTACCCATTTACAGCTGGGTGAACTGGGGGGTGGGCTGTACTGAAGCCAAGGCGTGCCCAAGGTCACCCATCCACTGGGTAACCATGCTCAATGCTGCTTAATTTTAGCTTGGGAAAAGTTAGTGCTCTGACCACTGAGCTATCCCATCCCTATAATAAGTACAGAACACAAACAATAACAGCTTCATCTACACTTGTCCAAGAATTCAGTCACATGAAGGTTAACAATGATGGAACTGATTTTCATCCAGTTGCTCATTGGTATTCATGAAATTAGGGCCAACAAGCATTGTGTGCAAGAAAGACAAACTGTAGCCTCTGCCCTTGCTGTTCAGGCAATCCGTTGCTTTCTGAGATTTCACTATACCAGTTCATTTGGCATTTTGTGATTTTTTCTCTGGAAAATGTTCTTTTGAATAATGCTGTTTAATTAATCCATTACTTTCTCTCTCTCTCTCTCTCTCTCTCTCTCTCTCTCTCTCTCTCTCTCTCTCTCTCTCTCTCTCTCTCTCTCTCTCTCTCTCTCTCTCTATCCCTCTCTCTGCTGTTGAAAATGATTAGAATATTTTTTACATGCAAAGGATGGAGTTCAATACCTATCTGCCTGAGAGTTACGACTAACCTTCAACCTTATAACAGCCCTGGCGTTTGTACTAGCTAACTTTCTTCCACAACTAACATTTCTTTAGCTAAAACCAGAAAATTCCATCTATTTTGCTTCATAAATGTGTATAGATTTACATAGGTTTTTTTCGTGCAGAAAAGTTTAGTTGAACTTGGTTTGAACTGATTCTGCCCCCAATTTTATAAACAGTGTATGTACAGGATTAAAGGGATACAGAGCAAAAAATGTGTTTCATCATCATGATAGATGTTGCTGATGAGGGAGCTAAATAGCTGTTGGAGGCGTCAGTATAGGAGGCTACCCTTTTTCACTTTATGTCTCCTGGCAAAAGGTCATAAACTGAAGTTGTGAGTTGTTATAAAACATGTTCATCCAGTTTCAGATCATAGATAACTTCATTCTATGCATTACAGCCCTCTTACACTCTCAACTACTACAATTCAGTTTTTAAGGGTCTTTTACCTGTGGCATAGTTCTTGATACATTTTTAAAAATCGCCTTTTTATTTGCAAGAACAGATCTTTTTTTTCTTGAATAGCTTTGCCTACACCAAGACTTTCACACCTCTTATAAGCAGCTTCAATTTATAATGAAGGTCTTGACAATCAACTGAATCATTGTACTTGCAATGAGCTTGAATGGTTTCCATTTGCTGGGATATTTAACTGGTGTTGTAATACTGTAATACTCTTTATATATTAAAAGATACTGATCGTGCAATTTTTTTTAACATACATTCTTGGGATATTATGCCAAAACAAATCTTGTTCTTTAACCTACTAAATTTTTATCTGCTGAAATCACAAACCCTAGAAAAAAGGCTTCAAACACATCAACAGGCTAAAAAATCAAGGTCAGTCAAGCCTAAAAGCAAAGTAAAGTTACAATAATTACAATTCTCTCCTTTTCATGGGTGAGTGAATTTTCAAGCACTTCAGGATTTCCTTTCCCAGAACAAAAGATGCACGTGCATACACGCTCATTCCTGTTCTTCAGTATTGATCCCGCTCTTCCTCTTTGCTTGTAACAAAGCCAGACAATATTCTCATATTTTCCCAGCCCCTAAAAGCACTTAAACCAGCCCAGCCCCATACTTTGAACAGGATATCAAAGGTGGACTGCCAGACAGGAGTTACTGAAGCATGTAATTATGTCTGACTGTGTTGATCTTCTCTGTAGCTTGTATTTTGGCGTTTTTGTCTTTCTTTGTGCACAAACAAACATTACCAGTTGCTAGAACAGGTAGGCATGGGGTGTTCATAAATATGATTGAGGCTTAAATGACTCTAAACTTTGTTTTCTTTGGGGTAGGCGTGGAGAGGAGTAGGGGTGTGATGATATGGTAAACAATAATGTTTAAGATAGGAAATGCATGGGAGGAGTCAGTGAATGTTGTGCCAGTTTTTCACTTGACATAATGCCAATTAGCAAAAATGTTCACTATAATCGGAGAGAGAGAGAGAGAGAGAGAGGGAGAGAGAGAGAGAGAGAAGAGAGAGAGAGAGAGAGAGAGAGAGAGAGAGAGAGAGAGAGAGAGAGAGAGAGATTTTTTTCGAGGGTAATGGAATAAGTGCTCATGTACTTTTCTCATCCAGTCGCCGTGTGTATGCAGTGTTGTAAAGTTTGTCATTCGTTCCCACTGACACACAATGGCCTACTCTTCCAAAAAGCAGAACGGGTTTTAACATGTTCGCAAGATGTTCTGCATGCGTTCGCACAAGGGACCTCAGTTTATAGTCTCATCAGAAGGACTTTTTGGGAAAGTGAAGTGCGCACTGATGTTAACTCCAGAGGAGATATCCTCTTGAACAAGATTCGAACCTAGTTCAACAGATCACAATACACAGAGAGATTCTGTGTGTACATTATCTGAAACACTTTTTTTTTACTGTTACCCTGCCAGGTAGTGTTTAGTATCCACAATAGAAACAGCTATATGAAATAAATGTTCATATTGTCAACTTCTAGAGTGTGTTTATTTAACAGAGCTTTCAGACTAAGAACAGCATGTGACACATGATCTTGTGTACATTTTTAGCTAAAACCATTCTTTTGGTGTCAAGGTGTCTGTATCAACTTATCAAGATCCTTTCCTTTTTCACATTCATCTACTTAAAATAAAAAAAGGTCAGAGCACTCACTTTTCCCAAGCTAAGTTAAGCAGCATTGAGCGTGGTTACCAAGTAGATGGGTGACCCTTTGGGAACCTTGGCTTCAGTACATCATCCAGTGCACCTAGCTGTAAATGGGTACCTGCCCTCTTTAGGGTCGGGGACGGTAAAGCAGCGAGGGAGAGGAGACGGGCGCTGCCCTCAATATGCTGGGCCCTAGAGAAGCTGATGTCTTGGACAGCTTGCTCCACTTTGACCACACAGGTTATGGGACACCAACCCCACTTTAAACATGGTATAAATGCAGCTTCTCGCCTAAGGCATATCCCATATTTTCACTCTGTATCTGTGTCACAAGCATACAATCAAAATGAAAAGAGAAGTTTATCTATAAAGTTTTTTGCCCTCATTAACAATCCATGATTCCAAAGAAGGTACATGTGTCATAGACTACAGTAATAAAGAATAACATTAGTGATGTTTCATTCTCGGCTAAACAGCAAGGTACAGAGTGCGTGGGGAGACCAATGAAGCAGCCAACATAGCTATCCCTGAACCAAGAGAATAGCTTATTGGGACTACACACTGTGGAGGTTTACTCTCCAGGGAAAAGCTGACACAAAGGACTGTTTAAAAGCTCAGTACACAAGCGCTAGCAGGGACCAGACTGTCGAATGATAGCTTTTTACTATTTACGGAAAACGAGTTCAGAAGAATAGAACTGGCTGGTGACAGTGTTATGTCTGTGATTTGACAAAACAAGAGTCCTCAGGGGACATGCACAGGGATGCCATGATTCACAATTCACTGCACAGATCCACAAATGGCAGCCTTCCTCTTGCCTCTTTCCCTGTGGGTGCATCTCTCCTGAAACAAAGAGTTCTTTGGCGGTCAAGGAAATGAACAATTCATTTGACTTCATTTTGATGCACATGGTTAATGGTTTTAGAAGATGGGAATGCATGTGGCAGTTTCTATAATTGCGTGGGACAATGTCTTTATTACAGAGAGAGAAGACTAGGGCTGCTTTTGTTTGTAACTAGAAATATGTTTACCTGTTCTTTTATCATCGTCGTCGTCGTTGTCGTCGTCATCATCATCATCATCATCATCATCATCATCATCATCATCATTGCTACTGCTGCTTTTGTTTCTGCTGCTGCTACTACTGTCCAAGAATCTCCCGAAAGATCTGTTAATATCCCAGCCACTTTATTAATTACCTTGGCACAGCAACATTTTTGTTATTTTTTTGGGTAGTCTTTTCTAATGTACCCACCTTGATGACAAAACATAAAACTCTTACCAATCAAAAGTTTCTGAATATCTCACATCTAAAGCAAGATTAAGAACGTAATTCAATGTAATGTCAAGTAAGACCGCATTTTAAGCACTGAAATGATGCAAGGTGTTGAATGTAACTCATTTTGAAAGCCCATTTGATATAACTGATTACAGAATTGTGATCTGCAGAGACAGAATAACACCATATTAGGTGCTAAAGAATAAAAGAATAATATAGCACTAGAAGGAGAAACAGACAGACAGACAGATACAGGTGGATCCATGGTATAGAGGTAATCAACTGCCTAGAAAGGGAAAAGTGGTGTCTGAAGTGTGAGGTGGACCAAAAAATTTTCCCAAATCCATCAGATTATGAGTGGTAGTGTGGGTGCTAGTCTCTCAGATGAGATGATAAATTGATAAACCGAGGAGGTCCATGTGTTACACAAATTATTTAGCACACATAAAAGAACCCATGGCAACAAAAGAGTTTTCCCTGGCAAAATTCTGTAGGAAAAAGCCACTCTGATAGGGAAACAAATACAGTTGAAGACAGGGAAAGAAAAAAATAATGGGTGGCGCTGCTCTTGTGGTGATGGGCTCTCCCTGGGGATAGCAGCCGGAATTTCAGGCATATAAATCTGCCGTGACTTAAAGTGGTATATAAAATAAAAGAGGAGAGAGAGAGAGAGAGAGAGAGAGAGAGAGAGAGGAGAGAGAGAGAGAGAGAGAGAGAGAGAGAGATTGGGTTTAGACCCTATCTCTAATTCTGTTTTTTGCTATGCTCTTTTTACTAAGCAAAGCAGTTGATTATATTGTTGTCATTTTCAAGCGCTAGTCTTGTTGAACAAAACCTTTCCCTGGAATGTATAACCTATGACCTTAATGTCCTGTTTCAAATCAATAAGTTTATCAATGGTAATTCTAGTTTTGGCAAAATCTCCACATGCAACAGGACAGATGTGGTTTGTAGCCTAAGGGCATAATTATAAGACATGTTTTTGCTCTGCATTTGTGTCCCAATCCACCAAAATACAAGGAAACAAAGAGGTTAAAGAGAAGGCGCTATTCACGAAGCTTTTTTGTGACCCTGTTAACAGCTTTCAACTCAAACAAGAGAGCCAGTCTCATAGGAATACAGGATTAAACATTGTGTCCAGGACCACGACACGTAGGTTAAATAGCAGGCTACAGAAAAGATAAACCAGACAGCCAACGTGGCTGTCTCTTCAGTAAGTGGAAATGGCTTACAAGGATTGTAGGCTGGTGGTGGTGGTGGAAGTAGTAGTAGTAGTAGTAGTAGTAGAGGTAGTAGTAGTAGTAACAGTAGTAGAGGACTACACTCCAGGGAGAGAAGCGCCAGAAGTTGCTGCTTTTAGAGTTCAGTGCACAGTCACTAACAGGGCCCTGCTGTTGACTGATAGTGTTGCTCTGTTTACGGAACAGAGTTCAGAACAAGGTGATAGATAACCTAGTGACAGTGCTCCATCTTTGAATCAATAATACAAGTGTACTGTATATAGCTGCACAGTTTCAATCTGGGATTTAAAATTTGAGGAGGTGACAGCCCTGATATGGTCTCTGTAGTCAGCAGGGCTATAAACAACAGGATTGGATTGGATTGGACTTGGCAGATATGTACACAGATGTCCTGAATCACAATGCAATGCTGCACACAGGGTTGACAAATGAAGGCTTCCCTCTACAGTTCCCTTTTAACTGCACTTTTTCTCTGTTTTTTGTGAGTGAAGTAATAGTAACACTCATCCTGAATGAGACCCAGATGGAATCTGAAAATAAAAATCCTATTCCTCTTATAGAGTTGGAACTACAATCTTTCAGCCAGCAATGCAACATGCTAGTCATTGCACCATGGTGGTAAAGCCAGTGGTAATTTCAAATACTGCTGTTTATTAGGATAAGGTATAGAATATGATTGATGACATCCATGTGCATGTCCCCTGAGGAATCTAGTTCTATCAGCTCACAGAAATAACACTGTCACCAGCACCGCCATATTGTTCTGGACTCGTGTGAAATGAACGATGAGAAACGATCAGTTCGCATTTTGGACCTCGCTTGTGCTTGTGTGCTGAACATTTTAAGCAGCAGCTTTTGTCTGTCCAGTCCCTGGAGAGTAGGCCTCTCTCTACATAGCACGAATCCCCTGCAGGCTATTTGGGGGGGGGGGGGGGAGGGGGCTTCAGAATAGAAGTAACCATGTTGACTGTTTAATTTGTCTTTCCCATATTCTGTTGTTTGCTATGTAAGCCCTTGCCCCACATTCTCAGCAGCATGTTAAATCCTATGATTATGATGGGATGTCCACCGTTCTTTGAAACACAAGGCTCTTGTCATCCAGTCTGGAAAACATGGCAAATAGGGTTTCTCTTTACGGCCTCACTTTTCTTGTATGCCTCTGGAACAAGCTTGAAACCTTTTTAGAAAATATCCAATACAGCGAAGGTGACAAAAAGCATTCACTTTCTAACTGATAGAGAATTTTGTATACAGAAAGAACAGAACTGGGTTTGATTAAGAGCTGATGGTGAGCTTTCTTGCTATAGCACAGCCTTGGAGGATGCACTGGGTTCAATTACAGATGTCACTTATGAGTGATTTAGATGATATAACTATGCTGTCTGACACCCCATGCCTTCAATTACACTGCTAATGCTTTTTTTATAATTATATAACCCTCGTCCTACCATGTGTCTGAAAGAAAATGCAAATAATAGTGAGGTTTAATGGTATGGGCTAACTCTCTGTCTTTGTCAGGTTGTCTGTGTGTTTGTGTGTCTGTCAGTCTCTCTCTCTCTCTCTCTCTCTCTCTCTCTCTCTCTCTCTCTCTCTCTCTCTCTCTCTCTCTCCCCTTGTTCTTGCTCTCCTGTCTCTGTCTGTCTGTCTGTCTGTCTGTCTGTGTGTCTGTCTGTGTCCATTGCACATATTCTAAAGCAGTAAAGGAAATGCTGCAGTCAGAAATGGTGTACAAATAGAGTAAATTTAGGTGATGTGTGCACTCAGTTCTCTTTCTGCTTATTAATGGAATGTTTCAACAAGAACTGAAAAGTGATAGCTTCAATGAAGATTTGAATTTTTAAAACACTGACCTTCACACTCGAGGTTCAGTTACTGAGTAAAAACTATTGATCTGATAGGGCTAAATGGAATGTTAAAACTATGGAAAAGCCAAATGAATTTTAAAAAATCGTTTCAGTATACATGAATGGTTTAATAGTTACAGAATAAAAAAAAGATGTCTTTCTAAATCAGTGTCTGTGATACTGGAAATCATGTCGAAAAACTCATCACCAATTTTGTTTGACATTGAAACTGATATAAAAACTATATGAGAAAAAATTAAAAAGATCATAATATTAAGGACAATTTTCCCTGTTCATTGTTGATAGGAGAAATAAGGAAGATAACTATATATCATGTAGATGCGTTTTTGTTTGCGATAGCAACACAGGTTGTGGTAATGTGTCTAAGATTCAGATTAAAAAATAAATTAGACATCCTAATTGTTCCCAAAGTGAAGAGGATTGCTTTAAAAGATTTGTTGGGTTTCTCTTGGGTTTTTTGTTTTATTTTGCTGCATCTTCATCAGTGACGAGCCAGTGCTGACGCTTATTCTGACCTTACCAACACAGAAACATACCCAGACTCATTCTTTTGTGCATTCAGAATCAGAAGTTCACAGGCATCATTGTGAGACTTCCAGGAACAGGCAAAAACAGAGGAACAGGCAAACTGGAAATAAGCGAATCAGAAAATAGGCAAACTCGTGTGGATGACCCTCATCCTTCCACTACAAAACGGATCAGGGTGGATCTGAGTGGATGGACGTGACAGCAGCAGAAAGCACACAAAGCAAAGCCACCCTTGACAAGCACGAAACCTGACTCCCTGTCTTTTTTTTTATCCACACTTGGTTTTGTGATGGGTTCATTCCCAAAGCCAGCTGATAGGATCAGATCATGTTGCAGGACGCGCGCGTGTGCAAATGGTGTCATTCAGAATCGTCTGAGCTCTGAGAGGACTGAGGGAAATCTGCCAGATCAGTTCCAGAAACCCTGATTGCAAAAGCAGTGCCCTTTCCACAGCAACATGTCACCCAGTGATTATCACTGAACACGTTTGAACAACGATGCATCACAGTTCCAGCCAGAAACAGGAAAAACCTCCAATCTTTTTATTTCTGTTTGAGTTAAGGATTTATTTATTCCAAGGCTTGCTTTGACAGCTTCCATGTTAACATAGATTTATAATTTAAATAGACAGCATGATTGAACAACCCAAAGCGTAACATAGAGCATTATGAAGCTGAAGAGTTAATATTGTCCTCAGTCAATGGAAAACATGTCTAACAAATACAAACACTGACGTAAAATCATGGATAAAGTGCAGTTTGTGGTAATATAGGTCAATCAAACATATAAAATGCAATCAACTAGGGAATTTTGCACCCATGAAAAAACACATAATGCACAACAGTAATAATAAAAAATACAGTACTGAATTCAGAATCTCTGGAAACGTTCGTTGGCTGTACTGGGAGAAATTATCCTGACTACCAAAATGAGTAATAATGAGATCTCCAGTTTCTTCTACAACATCGTCACGTTTCAAAGGAGACAGAGAAACCAAGGCAGGCTGTATGCAGCCAGGTGGGTTCATCTGCCAATGTGTGCGTGGCAAGTCGAGATTCGTAAAGTCCTTGTGCATGTCCCCCTAGTATTTCACATTAAATCACTTTTAAAATATCTCCAGCCTGTTTTATTGCTCTAGATCTGGGTGAAGAACACTTTTTAAAAGCTACCATTCCACTGGGTTGTGTCAGAGCTTGTGTTTTGAAGTTTTCAATCAATGGCAGCTTCTGTCAGTTCTCTCCCTTGTGGAGAGGTATCTACAGCACGAAGTCCTTGCAAGCTTTCCACTTTCGTTTAAGAAACAACTATTTCGACTAAATTGCCTTTTCATACTTTTTACTGGAGACGGAAGAGCTCAGTGGTCAGAGCACTTAGTTTCTCCCAGCTAAGGTTAAGCAGCACAGAGCATGGTTAAGAAGTGGACGGGCAACCCTTTGTGCACCTTGGTTGCAGTAACGTCCTCTAGTTCACCCAGCCCTAAATGGGTAGGTAGCCTACCTGTTCTCAATAGTGTTGAAGAAGGTAAAGCAGCCAGGAAGAGGAGATGGGTTCCGCCTTCAATATGCTGGCGCCTGAAGAAGCTGAGGAGTCTGACATCTAGCTCCCTAACAGCCGCATAAGTTATGGGGACGCTTTAAATTTTTGTTTTTACTTTTTATTGTTTATTATTTTGTTACTTTATACAGCCACAATAAGTGTAAAACATGGAAGTCTGGCAGCCACCCCATTTTTCTTTTTTTTCCCCTCCTGTCTGCGCAGTAACGGCAAGTGTACACCTACCCTTGAATCTCTGGTCCTTCATAGTTTCAGTGCTAATGCACAGTGAACTTCAATTTTTAGTTTCCTCTCAGAACAAAGGACTTTTTTTTTAAAGGGAGTGTTCAACAACTATGTCAGCCAGCTTGGCAGCAGTATGCTCAAGCTATCAAAACAAAATTGTAATGATCTCTCTCTCTCTCTCTCTCTCTCTCTCTCTCTCTCTCTCTCTCTCTCTCTTCCAATGTAGAATTCACAGAAGAGGCGGGTGGGTTGAGAAAGGGGGACAGGAGGGAGGGAGAGAGAGAGCTGCCATTTGTCCACATTGTGCAACGAGTCATGATTCATGGCATCCCTGTGCATGTCCCCTGAGGATGTCTGTTTTATCAAATCACAGGAATAACATTGTCACCAGCACGCTGCATTGTTCTGGATTTGTGTAGAGTAAACAGGGAAGGGTGATCACTCCACAGTTAAGGCCCCACTGCGGGCATGCGTACTGAACTTTAAACAGCAGTTTATGTCCGTCCTCTCTCTGGAGAGACAGAGGGCCTCTCTACAGCGTGTATTCCCTGCAAGCTATTCTTTTCTGCTTTAGTGGAGCGATGTTGACTGCCTAATTTGCTTTCATAACGTTCTGTTCCTCGCTAGGTACCTTGTGTGGCACAGGACCTAGGTGACATGGTTAGTCACACTCTCCTTCAAAATGTGCATTCTCATTTTGAAATGAAGTTTGTAAGACAAGGGCAAAGAAAAAAAATTATCAAATAAGACTCCTTACTGCTTCCTTTGATCATTGTATTCATGTAACAAGTGTTGCCCTGTTATGGAACATGCAGCTCAAAAAATGCAGGGTAATAATTGCATCTAGCTTCTCAAAACTCAGTTTTCTTTTCGTTCTTTGGCTAAAGCTCCCAGGTTCACCAATGGTGAAGTTTTGCGTATGTAACCATTTCAGCCCACCATGAAGGTTGTGGACTTTGAGGATTTAAGTTGGGTATGTTCATATTTTCATAACCCACTGAACACTGACATGAATTATGATATCTTAAACGTGTATATTTTATCGTCTGCATTTGTATATTCACAAAGGGAATCAAGGAATTGGCAGGTCTAAACTTGAAATTGACCAGGGAGATTGTAAAAATCCCCACCCTTATTTCACTCAATACCACCAAGATTCGCACCCACGACTTCATGGACCTGTAGAATTGAAGTTGAATGGTCTTAACCACTGGCTATAGTACCTGTCAAACTGTCAATCTTCAGTCAGTCCCTTGACTAGAGTAGCCATGGGGACATGCTGGAAACTGTAGAGATGTACAAAGAGGAACCCCAAAAAAAACAAACAAACAATAAAACCCCTTCAAACTCACCTTCACTACACAGGGTTATCATCATTATTATCACTTGGGTTTTTAAAAATGTCTCACTCTGGAACTGTTTTTGGTTCAGTGCATTTTGTGGTAGTAATCTATGAATCTTCTGGACAACAACAAAATTCTGTTCCTGACAGGCTCACCATGCCTTTGTTTTTATAATCATCACAAAACCCGTGACCTTATCAGGCAAACACTAGGACTCCCGTTCCTTTGTTGTCATCCTCAGTCTGGGCTGGATAGTGAGCGGATAGACAGCAGTGATTACTGAGCAAAGCCACTGTTCATAAGCGCGTTGCTTGACACTCCCCTCACTGTTTGTCCACACTCAGTTTCATGATGGGTCAATTTCACAGGCCACTGATACGATCAGATCATGTGCATGCTATTTGCAAGCAGCGTGGCTCTTCTAAACGATTACTTTCTCTTGAAGCGACCATCAAAGATTGAGAGGGCTCTGCATTAGTTCCAGCAGACTGGTTCATAATTGGAGCACCTGATCATGCTTGCCAGCTTTTTCAGGCTGAGAATATTTGCATCCAGTGACAGTGGCAGGAACGGTCTGGTGGATGCTGTATATCCGCTTACAGATAGGAATCTTGAAATTTCCAGTCTGAGTACAGGATGTCACAAAGCACTCCCTCTTCTCATAATCTGTTTCCTTACCTGTGTGGTTAAATAGTCAACTGAAGCCTGTTTCATAATGCAAATGTTTGGCTATTTTCTGTGAGGTAAAGGTAAAGATGTCCCATAACCTATGCAGTCATAGGGGAGCGAGGCGTCAGGCCGTCATCTTCTCTAAGGGCCAGCATATTGAGGGCGGCGCCCAGTTCCTCTCCCTCGCTGCTTTACCTTCCCTGATCCTTAAGAGCGGAGGTTCCCATTTAGAGCTGGGTGAACTTAGGGGCCTGTACTGAAACATCATTGTTAACCATGCTCAATGCTGCATAACCTTAGCCTGGGAAAAGCCAGTGCGCTGACCACTGAGCTATCCTGTCCCCTGTGACATAATGGGGGTGATAAATGGGAAGTCAGAGAGACAGACAAGGAGGTAGGCAAAAATCATTCTGCTGCCAATGTTTTTTTTCTAGGGCAAGCATTACTTTCATGAACATCAACGTGCTGTTAGATGGAAATCAAACAGATTGTTGCATATTATTCATCATACCGACCAAAATTGTATAGGGTGGTAAATTAAAAGTAGTCAATGGTTTCCTTTACAAATACTAACAAAATAGAATAATCACGCAGTTCAGAGTTAAAATGGGTAACTGGCCAGAAAACTACACAGAACGCATGAACTGAAAGTTCTTTTTTTCACACAACTAAGGTCCCCAAGCTACAAACTGGAAATCAATATCGATTTATCAAGCATTTTTCCTCAGTTTGAACTAGGTTTTCATGATCAAATTGCTGAATAGATTAAAAACAATTTCAAGGTATAAAAGCTACTCTTCAGCTGATTTGTTATCTGTAGATTTCAATGAGCATTTGATAATCATCAGTTCCATCTGGTTTGAAGGCAGTAAAATGATGCTGGCTGATTAGTTTTTAATGTGATAACTTGAATATTGTTTATACTCTTTATTACTTTTTTGCTATGACAGAGACAGTAGCAACAAAAACCCCAACCCAACAACAAATATTACATTCGTTGAAAATGAGATTTGAAATCAAAATCAAGGATTGGAAATAATTTTACTTTATTGTGTTTTGTCATATTCTCTCAGATTTTCTATAAAAACGCGAAAAAGCACCTGACACACACACACCCGAACCTCTTTCTACAGTTCCTACACTTTGACTGCATCACTCAGACAATAGGAATTCCATTTCTCGTTTTATCATTGCTGATTTAGGTTGAAAGTGAGTGGAAAGGCATCAATGGGTAAGGAGAAAGATCACCGTTCATAAGCACGGTACTTGACACTCCACTTTCTGTTTGTCCACACTCAGTTCCATGATGGGTCAATTTCACAGCTGAATGACGCCATCAGATCATGTGTAGGGCATGTGCAAACACTATCACTGCCCTGAACTATTACTTTCTCCTGAAAGGACGATTGAAGGTTGAGAGAACTCCACACGATTAGTTCCAGCAGAGTCGATTGCAAGTGGAGCACCTGAAAAGCATAGCAGTCTCTACTTTAGAATATTTTGCATCTCACAATGGCCATATGAACTGCCTTGTGGATGTCTTGCCTTTTCCAGTTGAAGATAGGAATGATTGATCTTTCCATCTTTTTACAATCAGATCTTATTGTATTGTATTGTATCTTATCGTATTGTGTTGTATTGTGTTGTATTGTATACCACTTTAAGTCACAGCAGATTTATATGCATGAAATTTAAGTCTGCGTGAAATTTGAGCTGCTCTGCCCCGGGGACAGCACGTCGCCACAAGAGCAGCGCCACCCATTTTGTTTTTGTTCTTTTCCTGTCTGCATATGTCACACACATTTGAATCCCCATAGGAAACTTAGGACTTTGTTGTGCATGCTTTTGTAACTCCTTCTGCTTGCTCGAATGGCAGTCTTCATTCTTGTAAGCAGCAAAAATCTGGTTTTATTTGCACAGGGAAGAGGGAGGTAAGGATGTGACAGCAGTTGCCCTTTGTCAACCCGTGTGCAACAGAACTGAGAACTGTGTTTCATACCTGGGCGCATGACCACCTAATTACTTTTTGTTTTATCACGTCCCAGAAATGATGTTGTCCTAGCACACCATAATATTCTGGACCCATGTTAACTAAACAGTGAGAAGTGATCATTTCGACATTTAACACTCCACTGGGGAATGGGTTGAGTTTGGTCCTGTCACAGGACTGTGGGTCTCTACACCCCTTCTCTTCTGTTTTCCATGCAGCTATTGGGGACGGGATAGCTCAGTGGTCGGAGCACTCGCTTTCCCCCAGGCAAGTTAAGCAGCGTAGAGGTGGTTACTAGTTGGATGGGTGACCGTTTGCGCGCCTTGGCTTCAGTACAGTTCCCCCAGTTCACCCAGCTGTAAATGGATACCTGCCCTCTTTAGGGTCAGGGAAGGTAAAGCAGCGAGGGAGAGGAGATGGGCACCGCCCTCAATATGCTGGCCCTAGAGAAGTGAGGTCTCTGACGCCTCGCTCCCCTACGACCTTATAGGTTATGGGACTCCTTTACCTCCTTTACAATTGCGATTGGGTTTTTTTCTTTCGTTCCTCGGCTACAGCTCCCAGGTTCACCAATGGTGAGGTTTTTGTGTATGTGAACACTTTTTCCCCGCTATGAAGGTAGCCACATTCTGACTTCAGGGATGTGTGCTGGGTGCATTTGTGCTTTTGTAACCCACTGAACGCTGACATGACTTATGGGATCTTTAATGTGCCTTGGGTTGGAGGCAATCGGTCTTCTGATGGACGCCATAGCCGAGTGGTTAAGACCGTTCGACTTCAATTCTCATGCGTCCATGAAATCGTGGGTTCCAATCTCTATGGTGTCTGGTGAATAAAGTGTGGAGATTTTTTACGATTTTTCAGGTCAACTTCAAGTGTAGACCTGCCAGTGCCTTAATCCATTTCATATATATAAACATGCAAAAGATTGAATATACCAGTTAAAGATCCCTAATTCACGTTAGCGTTAGGTGAGTTACGGAGACACGAACATACCCACCATACATCTCTGAAGTCGAAATGTGGCTGCCTTCATGGTGGGCAAGAACGGTGGCACACACAACACTTCACCACTGGTGGACCTCGGAGCTCTAGCCCAGGATAAAAAACCCCAAACAAACAATAAACACAAAACAATAAACAATCATAAAAAATGGTCAGCATTGCATTGCTCATAGTATCTGCACACTTTTTTCCAAAAGAAAAGTGAAGCTGCTCACAGGATAAGTTAGGGCTAGGATAGCCTGGTGGTTAGAACATTGTTCATGGCTCTTGTGATCCGTCAACCCGTGTTCAAAGCCCATTCAAGGTATCCCCATCCCCCTCTGGAGTTGAGATAGAGTGCAGACTCCACTAACTCGAAAAGTCCTTCGGATGAGACTATAAACAAAGGCTCCATGTGCGAACATACGCAAAACGTCTTGAGCACACGTTGAAAGCTGTTCCGCTTTTTGGAAGAGTAGGCCATTGTGTGCAGGTGGGAAACAAATGACAAACTGTAACAAAACCGCATGAACATGAGGTCTGGATGTTAAAAAACGTACACGAGTGTTTATTCCATTATCCTCGAAATAAAAAAGGAAAACTAAAAACAAAATAAATTACAAAAAAGAAATTGTCAAGATAAACAAAAAAAACAACAGAATATAAACATGGACAGCAAGGGTATAAAAAATCAGCATGAAGACAAAAGATGAGGGGGATGAAGAAAGAGGAAGAGGAAGAATAACAAATGCTTTTCACAAGTCATAAAAAATCCCTACCATGTTCGGACCTTCCCAATGATTTACAGCTATAGTCCATATAGCATGTTGAATCAAACATTTTTATTCCTTCATCTTCAGTTTGCTTTTTCCTGTACTTGAATGTACTTAAACAACTTTGACACACATTTCTGTCTTTTTTGCTCGACATGAAAAACATGGAGAAAGGTGGGAGACACACGAGCAGTAAGACAGACAAGCAGTTCAATAATTTTGTCAAACAACATTCATTTTACTCGACCTTTTAAAAAGAAAAACACTGTGAGGAAACACAATCATTTGCAATTGCGAAATCTGAAAAGATCGATTTTGAATGAGCTAGGGTCTAAGTAATGTCTGTTAACCACTGTTTGTAACCACTAATTTCATGAATATAAATGAGCAGTCAGATGAAAATTTAATGGGTCATTACCATACGGTTGGTAAAATTCGAAAGCAGTTACCAATAGTGCAGCTGTCCTCTACTGTTTACTTTACCAGTTACGCTAAGACAAAGTTATCACACATTTTAAAATGGAAGTGGTTTACTGGGCAAGTGAATGGAGAGAGCGTGGAAAATGGAGGGTTCTTTAAAGCAATAATTAAGTGCAAGTGGGGGAAAACAAATTTACTTGAGAATTCTTTTTACAATTTGAATTCTTACTTAAAAAGCAATATTTAGTGCATTACCAGCCACCATGGCGCAGTGGTTAGCACTTTGGATTTTGGACTGGAAGGTCGCTGGTTCGAATCCCATAAGAGTCATGGGGACTTTTTGGACTCCAGCCATGCTCCTACCCAGAGTGAGTGTGCTGTGGGCTCAGTGGGAAGACTGGGACCACACAATTGAGCTTCATCCACTTTATGGATGTGAGTTTGAGAGTTGCTGCAGGTGTCTGTATCTCTCAGGCCTGGTTGACCCTGGAATATATTATGATAGTAAGCATAGAGTGCAACCCTGTCAAGAAGTCTCAAAGGCATATGCACATCCACAGTAGCATTACTACAACATCATCGTTGTCATTGATCATCATGCAATAAAAAAAAAAGCCTCTGATTCAGTGGTTCCAGTTGCTCTGGTCTCATGGTGACCTCAGATTTGGTTTCCTCATACACTTCTGTGCCTGTGGTGAGTTTGTGTCAAAGCCTTTAGGGTTGGAGAGTCAGGGGGAGAAGTCGGTGGAGGGACATTTTGTTTGTTGTCACCTTGGGTGGGCAACTCACTAAGTCTGGCTCTGCTACTGAGCTAATACTGTCGTTAGTAGGGGGCTTAGTAGGTGGTGTCCTGCGTATGTTAGCTCAGAATAGGCACCACTGAAACCACCAAAGTGACCCAGAAGCAGTGCAGGGCCCCTCTGGCTAGTGGCCCCATGGCGGCCTGATATTGATAGGCTCCCTGTGAGCTTCCAACCCTGGCGATGAGACATAAAAAGGCTGGGTATGGCTGTGGCAGGGAGATTGGAATGAGCGGCGTGGGAGCAACAAAAGGGGGACGTCACAGAAGATGGGGCAGCAAAAAAAAGTGCATTTTAGAAAACAACATTGTTGTATAAAATCTATTACTAAAAGTGTTATGCACTGATCTGAACATCTGTATGTAAAAAGCGTTGTTTCCGTCTGATTCATCCCTAGTTAAAACGAAAATATCTTGTACTTTTTTCACTTGAAATCTTAAATGGTTAAATTGTATTTTTTACTATGATGACAGACGCAACAAACACTTATCATCATCATCATCATCATCATCATCATCATCATCATCATCATCATCATCATCATCATCATCATCACAATCACCACCACCACCACCACCACCACCACCAACACCGTCGTCGTCGTCGTCGTCGTCGTCGTCGTCATCATCATCATCATCATCATCATCATCATCATCATCATCATCATCATCATCATCATCATCACTACTCTCTTCACCAACTAGATCTAGATGGGTGATAAGGGAACCAAGGACTCTACTTATCTGGAGCAGAAACCAGTTTCGTTTTTTAGGAAGGTTCTGGAAAAAGAAGGGTAGCGAAAATTTAGCAAACTAGACATGGAGTCAAGTTATGTCAAGTCAAGTCAAAAACACTTGAATCATCCCATGAACGGCAATTACAATACTGGCAGGCACATTGGTAGAAATCATAATATCATACAGAGACGGCAGATCACAGTGCAGCCTCTGCCATTCCTTAACCTGTGTGCGACGTTGTGAATCATTATATCCGGATGCATGTCCCATAATGACTCCTTGATTATCGAACAGAACTGCTGTTGTCCCTAGCACACTAAGTAATGTTTCTGCATATCAAACAAATAGTGAAAAGTGATCATTTAGCATTTAGGATTCCACTAGCACTTGTGCTGAGTTTGGTTCTGTCCTGGAGAGTGTGCCTTTGCAGAGTGCAATTCCTGTGAGCCACGCTCTTCTGCTTGAGAGGCAGCTATTATTTCGCTTTCCCTGCTTTCTCTTGCTCTCTGTTTCATCTGCATGCTGCACGCTCATGTCCCTATATTTTCTTGTTTGATCCCATGGAGATTTGCAGGTTCATTTTGCAAAGGGCTGATAGTTAACAAGAATTATATATCCTAAGAATGATGCATTGCTGTTCCTGATCATTAGTATGTCTGTGGACACGTACATTATTTTGCAAATAATTGTCAAAAAGCAAGAAACGGAACCAACTTTGTTACAAGGGAATAAAGGAATTTTAAGTGTTCAGACTGATTTGTAAAACACAGTGGAGAAGACACACATACTGCACAATATTTGGTTATGGCCAAGTGGTCCCTCTCAGCTCAATTAGCTCAAAATACTAAATTATAGAATGTCAGGGGGCCTTTGAAAACAATGTTTATCCCTATAGGTCACATATCAGCAATTTGGCTAGAAGGTCTAGTCGGTTATGATTTACATACAAATGTCTACCATGGTACTTCACGCCCATTGTACTTCTCAATTTCTCCTCTTATGGAGAAATGCTCTGTAGGGACTGTTACAACATAAGTGTAGTCATAGCCAGCAGATTTGCATATTTCTGGTATTAGACTATTCAACAAAATTTTCTACATCTACCTAATTTCAACAGTTACACTGTCTGTATGACAAAACAGAACTGAATTGTATTGTGTCACATTGTGTTGCATTGCAAAGTGTTACCTTGTTTCTTATGCTATTGCATTGCTTCCAGAAGGCAGACACAGTTCAACACTTTTGTAAGCAGCGTTCATTTAGAATATTCTTTTAAATGAAACAAACAAAAGCAGACAAATTCATTGAAACTTTGAAGTTGAACAGATCAATTTTGCATAAACAGTTTGTCTGAGTAACTACTGTTTGCCATTTTTGTAGTGGCTATTTTCATGAATTTCAATGAGCAGTCAGATAGGAATCAAATGGGTCATTAAGCATTAACTTCACAGCTGATAAAAGTCGAAAGCAGATGTGGATTAAACTCCTGTCCACTGTTTATTTCATCAATTATAGTAGGATCAAATAATCACACATTTCAAAATGAAAGTGGATTGCTGGGAATGAACACTCGTAGAGTGTAGAAAACAGAAGGTTATTTAATCAATGAGCAGCTAGGAGTGTGAAAACATTACTTGACTTAGGATTTTTTTCAGTTCGAGTTCTCACTTAGTAAAACTGAATTTAGAGCAGTTTAGCCAAAAGTGTATAAAGCTTTCTCTAACATTGTAATGTACTGATATGAAAATGTGTTTCAAGAATCTGTTTTTCATATGACTGACAACAACAACAAAACCTTTCATGAAACTTTTCCCCTTTTCAATTCTCACTCTCGGTTTCATGATGGGAAAATTTCTCAGCCAACTGAAATGATCAGGTCATCTGTAGGGGAGTGGGCAGATGCTATCACTCATCTGATCACTATTTTATTTAAGAGAGCACCACACGCCTAGTTCCAGCAAGACTTGATTACAGGAAGTGCATACATAAATGAGTGTGTATGCTCATTTCAGATTTAGACTATTTTGCATCTTGTGATAACAGTATAAAGTGTCTGGTGGATGTTTTGTGTTTCCAGTGACAAGTAAGAATGACTAATTTCATCATTTTATCTCAGGTCTTAGGACTTTGTAAAGGAGTGATAGATGTTTCTGCCTGCTCTTAAAATAAACTAGTAAATTACCACACACCACCTTTTGCACATTTTCTGGTCTTTTGTGTGGCATGAAAAACATTGAGTGGAGTAGGAGACAGGAAGGCAGAGAACTAAAACAGACAGGCAAACACAGTACTTTTGTCAAAGAGCAGAAATCTGCAATGGCCTTTTATTAAAAAAATACATTAAGGGAAACAAAATCACTGCATTTGTGAAATCTCAAGGGGTCAATGTTTCATAGACAGCAGCACAAGTAGTTAGTGTTTGCCAGTGTTTGTAGTTACGGATTTCATGAATATCAATGAGCAGTGTGATGGAAATTAATTGGGTTATTAAGGCATGAACCGTAAGGTTGATAACATTCCAACGCAGTTGTAAACTAAAAAACGATGTAGTTTACTTTATCAGTTATGGTTGGATGAAATAATCACACATTTGGGAGGGAAGGGGGTTAAATCAATAATGTAAAAGGGAAGAGTAACTTCACTCAAGGCCTTCTTGTTTTTGGTTTGTTCTTGTGTTTTGTGTAAAATGATTTCTACATTATTTAGGAATATCTAGGACAGTGTAGAAAGTCTAACAGCCATCATTAAAGTTGTTATGTACAGATCTGAACATTCATTTTTTCTTTTGTCTTTTTATGACAATTAAAATGGAAGAGGGTCTCTTATCATTCTTAAATTCAAACACTGTATAATTTGTAACGCTGCATGCACTTTTAAAAACACACCTGTTATGACAAAGACAACATCAATGACAACTGTCAGCATCACAAGTGTTGTCATCACTTCCACCACCCCCACCACCACTACCACCACCACCACCAACTAGATCTATGAGGGTGAGAAAGGGATAAAAACAAAACAAACTTGTACTGTTTATTAAAGCAGAAGCAAGTTCGTATTGTTACAAGTTCTGTACAAACTGTGTCTAAAACTCTGCCTACTGGATATGCAGTACGTGACTCTGATTCATGAAAAGCTGACTTCATCAGACAGGCAGACAGTAAAAAGAGCCCCGATTCTCTGTTATCCAACACGAAGAGCCCCCTTTCTTTGTTTTCCTTGTTGATCTAAGGTTTGATGTGAGCAGACAGACCATGAGGAGGACAAAGCAAAGCCATGGTTCATGAGCATATCACCTGACACTTACTTCACTGTTTGTGCCCACTCAGTGTCAGGATGGCTCAGTTTCACAGCTGAATGACGCGATCAGATCATGTATAGGGCATGTGCAAACACTATCACTCCCCTTAACTATTGCTTTCTCCTGAAACCACGATTGAAGGTTGAGAGAACTTCACAGGATTAGTTCCAGCAGAGATGATTACAAGTGGAGCACCTGAAAATGATAGCAGTCTCTTTTAGCTTTAGAATATTTTGTATCTCATGATGGCAGTATGAACTACTGTCTTGTGGATGTCTAGTGGTTCAAGGTTCAGATAGGAATGGTTGATCTTTAATTTCTTTTTTTATCAAGAGTTTAGAACTTTGTTGTGCATGCTTTGATCGCAACTTTAAAGTCTGGTTTTGTGGTACAGGGGAGAGGGATGGCACATGAGCTGCCATCTATGAACCTGTACTGTATGCATTGAGTTTTAGTTTATGACATCTCTCTACATGTTCCATATTCACCTTTGTTTTTATCACATCACAGAAATTATATTATCACAAATACGTGTTCTGGACCAATGCTGAATAAATAAACAGTGAGCAAATATTTGAAGTTTAAGACTCCACCATGGAATAATATGCTGAGTTTGGTCTTGTCCATAGAAAAGGGGTCACTACAGCGTGAAGTCCATGAGAGCCATTCTCTTTTGCTATAGAGACAGCTTTGGTGATTGTCTGATTTGCCTCCCCCTGCTTTTTCTTGCTCACTATTTAGCCTGCATGACACACTCTATGGCACTATGATTGTTTGATCCCATGAGATCACACCTTTATGGGCAAAAGACAGCTGGCTAACAAAGATTAATGATATCACTGAATAATGCGTAACTACACCTTGTCTTTCTTTGTGTTTAGAGATATGCACGTTGTTTTGAAAGTGCCCAAAGCACCAAACAGCACCTATTTTGTAACATTACATAATTGTAAAAAATAAACTTTATGCAAATTATAGACCTGCCATTTGGCACAAAATGACAACGCCAAATTTCTGATCAAGCTCAAATAATTCAGATCATATTGATCAAAACACCAACAGCAAGTATAGTCCCACAGAAAAACTGACAAACACTGTTGAATAGCACATGTCATATGTCAGTTATTTGGTTAGGATATTCAGTTAGTAATGATTTTCATACAGCTTTTACACAATCTACTACCTATAGCATTTTAAAATCACTGTGCAGTACTCCTTTTAAGAGTAAATGCTCAGTAACAACTGTCACTAGCACAAATATAATCAGGGCCAGCAGTATAACTATATTTGGCATTAGGCTACACATCAACTTATCCACATTCATCTGATTATAAAGATGACATAGTCAACTGTTACTGTCTGTATGACAAGATGGAACTGAATTAAAATGTGTCACATTGTGTTGCTTTACTTTGAGTTGTGTTGAATTGGAAATGGGTTGTTTTGTGTTCCACACCATTGCATTTTTTTTCTAGCAGGCAGACACTAATCAATACTTTCCTTGAACATCGTTTATAGGTGATGGCCTTTTAAAAGAAACAAATCACAGTGAAACACAATCAATACGATTGTAAAAATCTGAAAAGATTAATTTTGTGCTAACAGCTCTCTAAGTAATTGCTGTTTGCAAGTGTTTGTAGCTGCCGTTTTCATGAATTTCAATGAGCAGTCACATGAAAAATAAATGAGTCATTAAGTATTAACTATAGGGTTGATAAAACTCCAAAGCATCTGTGAATAGACCAGTTTTCTACTATTTACTTTGTCAGCCATGGTAAGATGAAAGAATCAGAAACTTCGGAATAAAAGTGGCTAACTGGGCAAGGAAATAGCTAGAGCATGGAAAAGGGACAGTTCTCAAAGTCATAATTAAATGAAAGTGGAAAAAACAAGTTTGTTCAAGACTTATTTTGTCGTTTGAAATTTTACTTAATTTGCTGCATTAAGTAGAGTTTACAATACAATTTCGTGGTATAAAAGTTTTCTCTAAAGTTGTTATATACTTATCTGAAAATATAACTAAAAGACCAGGTTTCCTTTAATACGTTTTTGACTTGAAATTGTATATGACTTGAAAATTGTAAGGCTTTTTTTATTGTCCATATAGAGGCAACATAAACAACAACTGTTATCATCATCATCATCATCATCATCATCATCATCATCATCATCATCATCATCATCATCATCATCATCATCATCATCATCATCATCTTTTTCTTCTCCAGCTCCTCCTCTCCCCCATTATCATCATCATCATCATCATCATCACTATCACCATCACCAACGGGATCTACAAGGGTGAAAAAGAGACCAAGGACTGGTACTTAATATTTGAAGCAGAAACAATTTTTTTTAAGGTTCTGAAAAAAAGTGTAAATAAAAAATTCAATTGGGCACATGCGACCTCTGATTTATTAACATTTGATTTTAGCAAACAGACAATACAAAGACTGATGTCTCTATGGTAACAGTACTGATGTGGAGTGAACAGACAGTGCTGAGTACAAAGCAGATCATTTTTAAAAAGCACTCTACCTTATCATCTTTGTCCCGTGTGTTCCACGATGACCTCCAAAACAGCAGAGGAGGCAGCTGCTGTTTCGGAAATTTGGCACAAATTTTATTATACTGGAGATGCTTTACCCACAGTACATTCCCACTCTCTTGTCTTGGCCATGAGGGCATACCGATATGGACAGTCAGCATTGGAGATGTTCTCAAAAGGCCAACTAGCCTCCAGGGCTGCAGTACATAAGAACTGTATAAGTCAAACCTTCTAGTCAGAGAGTCATAGTCGATCACTAAAGACTAAGCTGGAAAGTAGAATTCCATGAGTGGGAAATCCACCGCTCAAACAGCCTCTTACTTTGATGTTGTCCTCAACGTCAATGGTTTAATCAAGAACTGTGATAAAGCCCAGGTTTGGGGGATCACGAACTCCTCTTTCAGTTTGCCCACATTCTGTTTTATGATGGGTCAATTTCACAGCCAACTGATATGGTCAGATGACGATCATGATCATTCAATATTAAGGATTTCACACTAGCCCTTGTGCTGAGTTTGGTTCTGTGCTTGGACAGTCTCTACCTACAAGCCATTATCTTTTATTTCACAGGCATCCATTTCCGTCTTCTGAGTTATTTTCTTCTGCTTAATCCTACTCACAATTTAGCTTGCATACTGCACACTCTCATGGCACTATATTTGGTTGTTTGATCCCATTGTATTCACAGTTTTATTTGCAAGTAGCTGTTAGTTAACAAGAACTGAATATCCCCATGACTAGTACAGTGATATATCCAAAAACTCATAACTTCATAGGAATATGTGAATGTTTATGTTATTCTGCAAATACCTTAAGCCATAAACAGCACCGATTTTCTTCCAAGTGAAGAGCACTAAAGATGAAGGAATCTTAGGCATCTAGACTGAGTTGTGAGACACAATGAAGAAGATTCACATAGATAAGATTTTAAGTTATGCCTAAACGAATCTGCAAAGCTCAAGAATGCATAGCACATTGGGTTATATCACCCCTGAAGGGCCTTGAAAACTGCATTGGATCATATGTGTAACACAACAGCGATTTGGCTAGAAGATCCATGACTTTTTGGTTATATAGCTGTGGTACTACACAGTATACACAATTTAAAAAAAGCAGGGTATGTATGGTGTCCCCTCTTATGAAGAAATGCTCTGTAGGGTCTGTCACAAATATGAATACAATCATGGCCAGCTGGTCCCCTCTTTTGAAGAAATGCTCTATAGGGACTGTCACAAACAAGAATATAACCATGGCTAGCAGAATTATTATTTTTGGCAAGAGGTTGCACACCATGTTTATCTGCATTTATCTGATGTTGCCGTCAGCGCCTGGGCTTTATCACAGTTCTTGATTAAACCATTGACGCTGGGGGCAACAGCAAAGTGAGAGGCTGTATGACCAGTGGCTTTCCCACTCATGGAATTCAACTTTACAGCTTAGTCTTTAGTGATCGACTATGACTCTCTGACTAGGAGGCTTGATTCGCACAGTCCTTATGTGCTGCAGCCCTGGGGGCTAGTTGGCATTTGGAGAACATCTCCAACGCTGACTGTCCTTATGCCCACTTGGCCAAGAGAGTGAGGATGTACTGTGGGCAAGGCATCTCCACTATAATCAAATTTCTGCCCAGTTTTAAAACAGCAGCTGCTTCCTCTGCTGTTTTGGAGGTCATCGTCGGGCACGACAGACAAACATACATAGATACATACATATCTGATAACGAGTATGACTTTTTCAACTGCTACAGTTCGTAAAACTGAAGGGAACTGAATTGCTTTGTGTTGCATTGCAAAGGGTTGCCTTGTGTTTCGTAGTATTGCATTGCCCCTTCAGGTAGACACAGTTCACGACTTCATTCAGAGGCTTTTTTTTCTTCTGGAATGGCCTTTTACATTGAACACATCGTGGGGAAATAACATCACTGTAATCGTGATGCCTGAAAAGAACAAGTTTACACAAACTGCAGACTAAGTAATTGCTGTTTGCTAGTGTTCATTGGTGCTTATTTCATGAATATCAATGAGCAGTATGGTGGAATTCAACTATGTCATTGTGTACTAACAATAAGGTTGAGACAACTTGAAGGCAATTGTAGACTGAACGGTTATCAGCGGTTTACTTAATCAGTAATGATAAAATGAAATAATCACAGATTTGAACATCAAGGTGTTTCCTGGGCAACAAAAACAACAGAAAACAAAAAATTCCAGAACGAGTAGAAGATGGAGGGTTCTTCAGTCAAATGAGTGGCTACAAATGAATTAAATGAACATTTTTTAGAAAAGTTGACAAAAATGACATTTTAAAACGCCATCACTAAAATTATTGTTATTAACCTGAAAGTTTGTTTTAAGAACTATTGTTTTTTTTATAGGTATGGCTAAAACAAAAAAAGAAAGTACAGTGTCAAATAGTTAGTAAGACTTCATGCTTCTTTATTGTAACAACAAATGCAACATCAGCAACTACTGTGATCTTCTTCTTCCTCCTCCTCCTCCTCCTCCTCCTCCTCCTCCTCCTCCTCTTCCTCTTCTTCTTCTTCTTCTTCTTCTTCTTCTTCTTCTTCTTCTTCTTCTTCTTCTCATCATCATCATCATCATCATCATCATCATCATCATCATCATCATCATCATCATCACCAAATGGCTCCGTATAAACCTTTTGGAAGAGTAGACCATTGTGTGCCGGTAAGAATGGATGAAATTTACCAAAACCGCATGCTCAAGGGGGATTTCTCCCCGGAATTAACACCAGTGCCAACTCACCTACCCCACAACCCTTCTGATGAGACTATAAACCAAGGTCCTGTGTGGAAATGCACCAGAACATCCTGCACACATGTTAAAAGTCCTGCCTTTTGGAAGAGAAGGCCTTTCCATGCTGGTAAGAGTAAAAAAGAAACCAACCCATGCACATCAGATGGTGTTTATAACAACAATAAATATAATTTGTATAGCGCTTTATCTTGCAAAGACAAATCAGACCGCTTGCATTCAACATATTCTTACAGAGTCATGCAGCCAATAACTATCAAAAACTTAAACAAAATTCAAATGTACCTCCTACACACACACACACACACACACACACACACACACACACACACGGTTTTGGCAGGGTAATGGGATTTGGGCTGTTGAAGGCAGGGGCAGTTTTGAGATGAAAGAGGAGGGAAAAAGTTAGGTTTGAAATAAATATGTCTTGAGGCTGGATTTAAATGTGTCATAAGTAGGTTTTTGTCGAAGAGAGAGAGGAAGGTCGTTCCAGGTGGATGGACCAGAAATAGAGAAAGAGCATAATCTGGGAAGTGAATTGCGGCTACCTTAATGGTGAGAAAAAAGGTCGAATATTTAACAATTTAAACTTTGGTGAACCTGGGAGCTGAAGAACAGTGAAAAAAACCCTGAAAGAAATACAACCCACATTTTTCTGGTCTTTTAGAATGAGATATTTATCATTTATTTAGTCTTTTATTTCGAGGATAATGAAATAAGCACTTATGTGCTTTTTTCATCCAGTTCCCGTGTGTATGCACATTTTGTGAAGTTTGTCATCCGTTCCCACCGGCACACAATGGCCTACTCTTCTGGACAGTGGAACGGGTTTTAACGTGTGCACAAGATGTTCTGCATGCGTTCATACACGGGACCTCGGTTTATTGTCTCATCCCAAGGGTTTTTGGGGAGAGTGGAGTCGGCAATGATGTTAACTCCAGGGGAAAAATCCTCTTGAACAAGATTTGAACCCAGGTTCAAAGACACACACACGCAGAGTGAGAGACAGACAGACAGACAGAGTTTAATACTTTTGACAAAACAGAAATGTGCCCTGGGCCAGTGTGTCTGTGGGGGATGGCATTTTTAACACACACAAAACATTACTGGAAGCAAACTCACTGCATTGGGAACGTCTAAAAAGGACAATTTTACATGAACCACAGTCTAAGTAATTACTGTTTGCCAGTGTTTGTAGCGGCTAATTTCATGAATATCAATGAGCAATCAAATGAAAATGAAATGGGTCATTAAGTATTAACCACATGGTTGATAAAACTCCAAAGCAGCTATGAATCAAACAATTATACACTGTTTACTTTGTCAGTTTGGGTAGTATGAAATAGTCACACATTTCAAAATCAAAGTGGCCCACCCTGAAAAAACACAAGGGGAAGCTTAGAAAATTGAGGGCTTTTAAATCAATAGTAACTAATAAGTGGCAAAAAACGAGTTTACTTAACGCTTTTTTGTTTTCTTTTTAAAAATTTGAATTCCTACTTGTTTAAGAATACTTAGTGCCTTTTAGAAGGTAAATTTTAAAGCATAACAGGTATTGATAAAGTTGTTACATACAGGACCAAAACATGTATTCTTTAAACTTGTTATGTTTATATATATGCATGAGTAGAAAGAAAAGGTCTATTGTTCTATTTCTTTAATTTCAAATTTCAGATAATGTGTAACACTGTGTACTTATTTTCAATTTATGACAAAGACGATGTCAGTCACTGACATCATCATCACACTTGTCATCATCCTCATCGATCTTCTCCTCCTCCTCCTCCTCACCCCCCCCCCCTGCCACCACCACCACCACCACCACCACCACCATGATCATCATGACGATCATGATCATCATCATCATCATCATACTCATCATCATTACCAGCAGGACATAGGAAAGTGAGAAAGGGACCACAGGTGGGCACTGTTTATTTGAGCAGAAGGAAGTTCGTAATGTTGTTAAATTTTCTTTCAAAAATAGTGTGGATAAAGCTTGGCGCACTCGACAATCACTACATGCCCGTGAGTCATGAAAAGCTGGCTTCATCAGACCAACAATGCAAAGAGCCCTCCCTGTCTCCGCCCTGTCATTGCTGATCTGAGATTAGATGTATGTGTGGACAGGCAGGGATGAGCACAAAGCAAAGCTGAAGTTCACAAGTGTGTTATTACTGGACACTCTGTTCCTTGTTTGTCCACATTCAATTTCCTGACAGGTCAGTGTCACAGCTGTGATGCCCATGGTGTGTGTGTGTGCAAATATCACCACTTCTCTGAAGTATTTCCCTGTGGGGATGCCGGGGAGGGGGGGGGGGAGGGGGCGGTAGATGTCAATATAAATAGCATCCCCACCTTCTAGACATTCTGTGCTAGGAATTCTCTCTTTTCTATCTCTCTCTTTGTTTCTGCCTTGATCCTTTTCTTCTTGCCACCTCCTTCTCGTCTGTATTCTGCTTTCTTGGTTTATTCTCCTCCATTTTTTTCCTAGAAAGACTTAAAGATAAAAAAAATTCTTTCCCATGCCAAAGTCAGCTGTGCTGGGCCTGACTTGTCAGGCGCTTGAAGGCAGCGCAACGCATTTTCGCTCGTATGACAGACAACAATACTTGCTGTATGAGCGTTTGAAGATGATGAAGAAGAAGAGGTCTGAAGTATTAATTTTCCCTAAACGACGATCAAAGATGAAGAGAGCTCTACATGATCAGTTCCAGTGAGCTTGCTAAGTGAAGCATCTGTAAACATGATGCTTAATCCATATGATTTTAACACATTTGCATCTAATGATAAGAGACAATATTGTACTCTGTGGAATTCCCATAATTTTTTTCTGTTGAACGTCCATTATTGTTGTTGTTGTTGTGTATTCCCCAGCTTTACGCCCTAGGGTTCACCCACAATGTGCACTCTGACTCACTCATCCCACCTGGGAATCACTGTGAGATTGAAATTGTACAATGAATGAGAAGTTTGCGTGTATGACTGTTTTTAAGTACTTCGCCACATAGGCAGCCATACTCCGACTTCAGAGGATTTTTTCTCCTTTAAAGGAGACTGCAGGTTGTTATGTTAAGAGCTTTGTCGTGGCTGAGGGCAGTCTCAACACAACATGTTACAACATAACAACATTTGAGTGTAGGCCTTGGCAATCAGCTGACATCAATAACTGACACAGCTTTTGGCCTGGGCCAGATGTCCATTGTTTATTCCTGTTGAATGTCCACTGTTTATTTTTCTTGAATATCCGCTGTTCGTTCCTGTTACAAGTAGAAATTGCAATGTTGAAACTGTCCACTCTGAACAGAGACGATTGGTAGGTATGCTGTGGGGGGCCTACCTCTGTGTAATGGAAAAAGGATTGACATCGATGATCAAAACAAAGTAGAAAAGGTAACTGCTATACTCTTCTCAGCAGCCTAATTCAAATTTTGCTTTCTAAAAATCAAACGAAGGGAGAGGTGATGGAGTAAAACTGAGGTTGCCTATTTTTAAACGTGTGCAACGAATCGTGATTCATACCATCCTCTGCGCATGTCTCACTTCAATTTTATCCAATCATTGAGAAAAGACTGTCACCTATTGTTCTGGGCCGGTGTTAAATAAACGGTGAGAAGCGATCATTGGACATTTAAAGTTCTATCGGTGCTTTGTTCTGCGCGAAAGTGTTCTCCCTGGAGACTGGGCCTGAATACACTGTGCAATCTCTGCAGGCCGCTCTCTCTCTCTCTCTCTCTCTCTCTCTCTCTCTCGCTCTCTCTCTCTCTCTCTTTTGTCTGCTTTTTTGTTGTTGTTGTTTTTTGGGGGGTTTTTTTTTGTTTTTTTTTCTTTTTTCTTTTTTTGTTTGTTTGTTTGCTTGCTTTTTTTTTTTTTTTTTTTTTTTTTTGGGTATGTTTTGTCTTTTGCTCGTCTGGGGTTGTTTGTTTGTTTGTTTGTTTGTTTGTTTGTTTTTTTCTTCTCTCTTTTTCTTTAAAAAAAGTTTTTTCCTTTTGCTTCTTCTGCTTGAAAGTATGAGTACTGAGTGCATTTTTAAATGTGACCCCATGGGCGGGGACTGGATGTAAAAAAGAACATGAATACTTATTCATTATCCTGGAAAAAAAGAATTTGTTTCTATTACTTACAATGTGTAGATGTTCTTTTTATGACTTTATTGGCTTTTCGCCCCTCTTTATTATGAGAGTGTATGGGTATTGCTCTTATTTTATTACCATGACATTCAATTTGCATGAACATAATTAAAAAGTGTTTGTGTTGATCGTGTGCTATGTGAGTATTACATATTTAGTATTATCCCTGAAACACCCCCCCCCCCCCACACACACACTCACACTCAAACACACACACACACACACACACACACACACACACACGCGCGCGCGCGCGCTCAAACACACACACACACACACACACACATACTCACTCACCCACCCACCCATATTCTCTCCCTAAACGACTGTATAGTTTTTAATTTCTTCTTGGTTTCTTTCTTGTTTTTATTGTGTGGATGTATGGGTATTAAATTTATTTCATTATCATGACATATAATTTGAAACGAGTATAATCTAAAATGAGTGTTGATGGGATCGCATACTGTTTTGGGATTTATATATTGGATATTATCTCTGAAATACACACACACACACTCTCTGTCTCTGTCTCTCTCTCTCTCACCTTTTATCGTCCTGCTTATAGTCATAGTATATCCTGATGAAGGATTCATATTTTTATATTTTCAATACTTTATTGGACTTGCCTCTGTACTTAAGTTTTAATGAGTGCCCTATTTCAATATCTTATAATTATGTGTAACAAGTATGTGTACCATTTGACAATGTGTAGATGTTTATCTTTATGACTTATTAAGTTTGGTTGTGTTATTTTTCTTGGCTTTGTTGTTGCTCTTGTTCTTGTTGTTGTTGTTTGTCTGTTTTTCTCTTTTTTATCATCTTTTGTTGGTTTGGTTTTTCCTTCTCTTTTGTTTGTTTGTTTGTTTTGGTTAGGGTTTTTTGGGGGGTGGGGTAGGGGTGGGGTATTCTTAGGATTTTCTTTTAATTACTTGCTTTTGGGGGGGGGGGAGGGTTGTTGGGGGGAGCTGTTTTGAAAAGGGTTATTTCCCTTGTTTTTATTGCGAGACTGTATAAGTATTGGGTTATTATTATTAAGATGTATCCCTAACGGGCGGGGACTGGATGTAAAAAAGCACATGTGTGCTTATTCATTATCCTCGAAATAAAAGAATTTGTCATTGTCATTGTCATTGTCATTGTCTCTCTCTCTCTCTCTTTTGCTTTAGGAGCCCGCCATATTGACTAAGTTGTCTTTCACTCATGCACTCTCTTGCTCCCAGGTTTAGTCTGTGTGCCACAAGGTATCAGTGCCATGTTTGATTGTATGACCCTTGGAGATTTGCGCCTTCATTGGCTAACAAAGGGTTGTTTGTTAACAAGACTACAACAGAAAACCTTCCAGTCTTGTGTGCCTTTCTCCTGTATTTGGTTTGGTTGAGTTTTTTTTATATAAACATTTTTTGTCCTGGTTATGGGGTTATTCTTGTATTCATGATAACATTACTGAATAGGAATAAGTTGTGTGTTTTAAAAAAAAAGAAAATCTTCCAATATAACAAGGCAATATCCCGTGTTTTGTTTTTGTAGTGTGTTTGTGTGGGTGTTTAGTGTACTCATGACATGTGTGTGAGCTTTTGCCAAAAATTCTTATAGCAATAAAGCTAGCGCCCACCAATTTGAGAACGAAGAAATAATATGGTGAATAGTTCTAATTAAGGCTGAAGATCCCTCAGACCCTATGAGTCAATTGTGGAGCTGAATCACAGATGCCTACCCTGGTTGGTTAGAGCGTTGTGCACTGCGGTCGCGATCTGCTGACCCAGGTTCGAATCCCGTTCAAGGGGATATTTTCCACTGAACTTAATATTAGTACCAACTCACCTCCCCACAAAAGTCCTTCGGGTGATATTATAAACCGAGGTCCCCTGTGCGAATACACGCAGAACATCTTGCGCACACGTTAAAACATGTTCCGCTTTTTGGAAGAGTAGGTCATTGTACAATAACAGCAATAACAACAGCACGTTTAAATTTGATACAGTTGTCACATACAAATTTCTTCAATCCCTTCCACCAGTGCATTCCCGTTTATTACGACAAAACTCTTCCAACAGTAAATAAGTAAGTCCTCAATTCTAACGTCTTTCCACTTTAAGTGACGACTCTTCCAACAGTAAGTCTTCAATTCTAACATCTTCCAACAGTAAGTCTTCAATTCTAACATCTTCCAACAATAAGTCTTCAATTCTGACGTCTTTCCTCTTTAACTGACGACTCTTCCAACAATAAGTCTTCAATTCTAACATCTTCCAACAGTAAATCTTCAATTCTAACGTCTTTCCACTTGAAGTGACAACTCTTCCAACAATAAGTCTTCAATTCTAACGTCTTTAAACAGTAAGTCTTCAATTCTAACATCTTCCAACAGTAAGTCTTCAATTCTAACATCTTCCAACAGTAAGTCTTCAATTCTAACATCTTCCAACAATAAGTATTCTATTCTAACGTCTTTCAATAATAAGTCTTCAACTCTAACATCTTCCAACAGTAAGTCTTCAATTCTAACATCTTCCAACAATAAGTGTTCAATTCTAACATCTTCCAACAATAAGTCTTCAATTCTAACGTCTTCCAACAATAAGTCTTCAATTCTAACGTCTTCCAAAAGTAAGTCTTCAATTCTAACGTCTTTCAACAATAAGTCTTCAATTCTAACGTCTTTCAACAATAAGTCTTCAATTCTAACATCTTTCAACAATAAGTCTTCAATTCTAACGTCTTTCCACTTTAAGTGACACCTCTTCCAACAGTAAGTAAGCCTTCAATTCTAACGTCTTTCCACTTTAAGTGACAACTCTTCCAACAGTAAGTAAGCCTTCAATTCTAACGTCTTTCCACTTGAAGTGACACCTCTTCCAACAGTAAGTAAGCCTTCAATTCTAACGTCTTTCCACTTTAAGTGACAACTCTTCCAACAGTAAGTAAGCCTTCAATTCTAACGTCTTTCCACTTGAAGTGACACCTCTTCCAACAGTAAGTAAGCCTTCAATTCTAACGTCTTTCCACTTTAAGTGACAACTCTTCCAACAGTAAATAAGTAAGTTTTCAATTCTGACGTCTTTCCACTTTAAGTCATAGCTCTCCCAACAGTACCCCCCCCCCCCCCACACACACACACACACACACTGCACAATAACCCAAGCATTCCAACACTCTCCACACCTTCCTCTACGCTCTAACCTCCCAAAACACCCAGGGTGGGCGAAAAAAGAGAAACTGACCACCACCCGAGACTCCTCAGATATGAAATGACCAAGACTTTCCCCAAAAGGTGACCTTCTCTTGAAGAGCTCCTGAAGCGTGTAACACGATTTCACAGTGACTGCACAGCAGCTCGTCTGCTTCAAAGAGCTGGCAGCCTTTTCACGCCAAGCAACCTGTGTCATTGAAAGAAGATGACTGTGTGAGATGAAGACGGATGGGCGATGTGGGCTAGCCTAGTTGAGGGAAGAATAGTGAGGTGTGTGTGTGTATATATGTGTGTGTGTGTGTGTGTGTGTGTGTGTTTGTGTGTGTTTGTGTGTGTGCGTGCGTGTGTGTGTGTGTGTGTGTGTGTGTGTGGTTGGGGGGGGGGGGGGAATGAGGGAGGGGAGGAGGGGAGGGAGGCAGGACACCTGGGCAGAATGGAAGCGATGAAGCAGATGATGGCATTAAGGGATTCTTTTGAAGATTATGTTCTTGCTCCTGAAGACTTCGTCCTCCTTCTTTCTCCTCCTCGGTGAGTGAAGGAAGATGTGAGAGGAGTGATGTGTTGTTGTTTTTTTTTGGATGTGGCTGTATTGTGTTTACTGTCCTGGTCGTGCAGGGTCTGGTGACATGGAGTGGGAACTGGATGTTTGTGGATATTGTGTACGTTGTGCATGTGAGTTTGTATGCAAGAGAGTGCATAAACTCACAAAAAACGCACCTGCGCGCACACACACACACACACACACACACACACACACACACACACACACACACACACACACACACACACACACACGAAGAGAGTACATTACGGAAGAATTAAAACTCAGAAACTAACTTGTTCCCTATTCATAAATTATTTATTCAAACAGTACACTATAGAATCAGTGAAACTCGGAAATTAAACTTGTTTCCTCTCATAAAATATTTATGCCACTATTCTCTGAAACAAAATTTATATTTTGCATTTAAAACGTTAATTAATGTACATTAAGGGGACGGGATAGCTCAGTGGTTAGAGCACTCGCTTTCCCCCAAGCTAAGGTTAAGCAGCATCGAGCATGGTTATCAAGTGGATGGGTGACCGTTTGCACGCCTTGGCTTCAGTACAGTTCCCCAGTTTACCCTGCTATGAATGGGTACCTGCCTCTTTAGGGTCAGGGAAGGTAAAGCAGCGAGGGAGAGGAGATGGGCGTCGCCCTTAATTATACTACAAACCGAGGCCCCGTGTTCCAACACATGCAGAACATCTTGCGCACACATTAAATCCTGTTCCGCTTCCGGAAGAGTAGGCCATTTTGTGCCCGTGGAAACAGATGACAAAATTAAAAAAACCGCATACACACGGGGATTGGATGTAAAAGAGCACATGAGTGCTTATTCCATTATCCTAGATATAAAATAATAAATAAATACATAAATAAATAAATACTGACCCCTGGAGAAGCTGAGGTCTCCAGCACCTCGCTCCCCAACGACCGCATAGGTTATGGGAACATCTTACCTTGCCTTACCTTGCCGTACCGTACCTTACCTTACCTTACCTTATTACTGTGCTTATTCTACACTTAAAGTTTTACGTCATGTAACCTTACTCACTCACCACACATTTGACAATACGTGCATATTATCCTGTTTGTATAGACCAGATGGCCAAAACAATGCACAAACAATTACACATTTGACAATACGTGCATATTCTCCTGCTTGTATAGACCACATGGCCAAAACAATCAACAAACAATTACTATAAATTGTTTTATATTGTATGTACTGTACACATACACACACATACGCACACACACACATACACATACACACTCACGCACACACAAACAAACAGGAAGGCAGACAGACAGACAGAATACGAGAAAAAGAGACTCAATACACACAGAGAAACAGACAGAAAGAGAGACACAAGGACACAGAGAGAAACAGAGAGACACACAGACAGACACAGACGAACAGATACACAGACAGACAGACGGATAGACAGAAACACAGTGACAGAGAGTAGCTAAACCAGAGCTGAGGCCTCCATTAACTACGAGTTGCTCAAACCATCCATCCCTGTGGTTCATACAGAACCTCCCCCATCTCCCCCCCCCCCCCACACACACACAAGAACAAAAGGCCCTGGCAGGTTAACAAAAAGATGCTGTCCTTTTATTTTGAGCAGCAGCACTCCCAATCACTATCCACAAAAAGAGTTCATAGATTTTTTTGAGCCGACAATTACAGGCAGTGGTTGAGGTAGTGTAGTAGTCATTTAAAAAAAAAACCCAACCCAAACAACTTCAGTGTGTGTGTGTGTGTGTGTGCGTGTGTGTGTGTGGTGTGGTGTGTGTGTGTGTCTGTGTTGTCTGTGTCTGTGTGTTGTGTCTACGCCTGTGTGACTGTCTGAGTGTCTGTGTGTAGTAATCTATTTGCAAGGACAAGCCAAATAGAATGGTCGGCACTCGAATAAAACAACAACAAAAAATTGCATTCCATAGATACGTAATTCAGTAAAAACAACAAAAAAAAAAAATAAAAAAAAAAACCACAAACAACCAACCAAACCCCAAACTCACCACCACCACCACCACCACCACCACCACCACCAGTACCACCACCACCACCACCACCACCACCGCAGACTTGCAACTAATCAGCTCTGATGCTTGGTAACACTGAAGTCTTCGATGTAACAATGGATGGGCTAAACGTAACACGGGACAAAGAACATTGCAAAACAGACACAAAGAGTAAGCCTATAGCTTTTGCTACGCTTTACAAGATTGTCAGTCCCGCCACGAAACCGCCCGAAACTAAGAGAAAAAGACCGTAGAGTTCGTCATTGCCACGTACCTACGACTGTAGAAGATTAATGTTATATTTCACTGTGCTTTAATTGTATTTTGTTGTACATATTGAGTTGTGTTGCATTTATTGTATTGTATTTATTGTTTTGTATTGTGTTGTGGAGTATAGCGTTGTGTTTTGTGTTGTGTTGTGCTGTGTAATGCAATGCAATTATAATCCAATGCTTTGCAATGTATTTCAATGCACTCCGGATCCATTTCACTCCACTCCACTCCACTATGATACAGTGCAATGTGATACAATATAATACAATGCAATTCAATACAATGCAATTCAATGCCATACCATACCATACAATGGAATACATTACTATACAATGCAATACAATACCATACAAAACAATGCAAAGTATTATAATACAATACAATGCAATACAAGACATACAATCCAATGCAATACAATACCATACCATGCAAAGCAATACCATACAATGCAATACCATACCATACCATACCATGCCATACAATGCAACACAATATAATGCAATTCAATACCATACAATACAGTGCAATACAATACAATGCAACACAATACAATGCAATACAATACAAAACAATAAAACGCAACACAATGCAATGCAATACAAGGCAATGCAATACAATACAACATATATACAATACAATGCCATACAATTGAATACAATGCAATGCAACACAATACAATACCATGCAATACAATCCAATACAATGCAATACAATACCACTCCGCACAAGACAATACAATGCAATACAATACCATACAAAGCAAAAGCAAAGCATTATAATATAAACAGTATTTCTCTCTGCCTTGTCAGCCGTAAACCAGGTGAACCGGTAGCCTTCACTTTTGACCTCTCTTCACTTTTGACCTCTCTTCCTCACATTCATTCCATCTTTTCATTCCAAACCTCCCTTCTTCCTTTCTTTCACATCCTCGATCTAATCTCTCTCTCTCTCTCTCTCTCTCTCTCTCTCTCTCTCTTCTCTCTCTCTCTCTCTCCTCTCTCTCTCTCTCTCTCTCTCTCTCCTCTCTCTCTCTCGTCTGTCGTCTGTCTGTCTGTCTGTCTGTCTGTGTCGTCTGTATGTCTCTCTGTCTGTCTGTCTCTCTTGTTATCTGAAGTCATATTTTTGTAACTGACTTTTGTTATACAATAACATTTTGTTGTTGTTACTGTTGCTTTTCTAACCCCTCCCCCCTCCCTCACCAAAATACTAAGCAGTTCGGCATCCCCCTTCATGTATGGTCCAATGGCCATTTTGTGAATACATCATTCCAGTTCCAGTTCTCTCTGTCTGTCTGTCCGTCTCTCTGTTTGGGAAAAATATGAATATTATTGAGTATTATGATATCAGCATGAAACCAACTTGAAGGGGAAGTTGAACATGCATACACCTCCACCACACCTCTCTATCAATTTCTCCTTCTCCTCTCACTCCCTTCCATTTTCTGTTGTGAGCCCACAACTAAACTCTATTCATTGTTGTGTTGATTCATTGTCCACTGTCTCGTCTTGCTGCTTGATGGTTGGCTGATGGCAAAGACCTGCTCTGTCCCTGTGTTGTTGACACAGTCCTTGTTCCAACCTCTGCACGACCGGTGTTCTGCGCCAGTTCCAAGCCTCGTGTGAATAGGCCTTTAGTGTTTACCATGGTTTCCTGCGACCTCTGTATGGATAGTTTTTAGCGCCAGTGCCTTTGCCTTGTGTGAACAGGCCTTTAGTGTTTACCATGGTTTCCTACAACCTCTGTATGGATAGTTTTCTGCGCCAGTGCCTTTGCCTTGTGTGAATAGGCCTTTAGTGTTTACCGTGGTTTCCTGCGACCTCTGTATGGATAGTTTTTAGCGCCAGTGCCTTTGCCTAGTGTGAATAGGCATTTAGTTTTTACCATGGTTTCCTGCGACCTCTGTATGAATAGCTTTATGGGCCAGTGCCTTTGCCTTATGTGAATAGGCCTTTAGTTTTTCCCACGGTCTGCTACGATCTCTGTATGGGCATTTTGCTGTGCCATTGACTTGCTTTGTTTAAATGGGCCTTTAGTTGTTGGTTTTTTTTTTTTATCTCCATGGTCGCAATACAGTCTGTCTTTGTTGGTCGGTGTCTGTCTGCTTCTGTGTTTGACTTTGTGTTTTTGTCTGCTGTTTGTCCCTGTCTTTATCCTCTGTCCATCTTCTCTTCATAAGTCTTGCAATCTGTCTATCTGTCTGGCTGGCTGGCTGTCTCTGCCCATCTAGGTAACTGTTTGTCTCAGCCTGTCTGTCTATTTGCTTATCTCTGTCTTTCTGTCTTGTCTGTGCTATCCGTCTGTATTTGTGTTTCTCTCTCTCTCTCTCTCTCTCTCTCTCTCTCTCTCGCTCTCGCTCTCGCTCTCTCAAAGCCCATGAGTACTTATTCATTATTCTGGAAAAAAAGAATTTGTTTCTATTACTTACAATGTGTAGATGTTCTTTTTATGACTTTATTGGCTTCCCCCCTCTTTATTATGTAAGTGTATGGGTATTGCACTTATTTTATTATCATGACATTCAATTTGTATGAGTATAATTAAAAAGTGTTTGTGTTGATTGTGTGCTATGTGAGTATTACATATTTAGTATTATCCCTGAAACACCCCCCCACCCCCCCGACCCCCACACTCACACAACACACACACACACACACACACACACACACACACACACACACACACACACACACACACACACACACACACACACACACACACACACCACTCACTCACTCACTCACTCACTCACTCATATTCTCTCCCTCAATGACTGTATAGGTTTAGATTACTTCTTTGTTTTGTTTCTTGTTTTTATTGTGTGGATGTATGGGTATTAAATTTATTTCATTATCATGACATATAATTTGAAACGAGTATAATCTAAAATGAGTGTTGATGGGATCGCATACTGTTTTGGGAATTATATATTGGATATTATCTCTGAAATACACACACACACACTCTCTGTCTCTCTGTCTCTGTCTCTCTCTCTCTCACCTTTTATCGTCTTGCTTATAGTTATAGTGTATCCTGATGAAGGATTCATATTTTATATTTTCAATATTTTATTGGATTTGCCTCTGTGCTTAAGTTTTAATGGTGCCCTATTTCAATATCTTATAGTTATGTGTAACAAATATGTGTACCATTTGACAATGTGTAGATGTTTATCTTTATGACTTATTAAGTTTGGTTGTGTTATTTTTCTTGGCTCGTTGTTGTTGTTGTTGTTGTTTTTGTCTGTTTTTCTCTTTTTATCTTCTTTTGTTGGTTTGGTTTTTCTTTCTCTTTTATTTGTTTGTTTGTTTTGGTTAGGGTTTTTGGGGGTGGGGGTGGGGGTGGGGTATTTTTAGGGTTTTCTTTTATTTGGGGGGGGGGGGTTGTTGGGGGGGGAGCTGTTTTGAGAAGGGTTATTTCCCCTTGTTTTTATTGTGAGACTGTATAAGTATTGGGTTATTATTATTAAGATGTATCCCTAACGGGCGGGAACTGGATGTAAAAAAGCACATGTGTGCTTATTCATTATCCTCGAAATAAAAGAATTTGTCATTGTCATTGTCATTGTCTCTCCCCCCCCCCTCTCTCTCTCTCTCGAATTGAATTGAATTGAAATGAATTCTCCTCTCTCTCTCTCTCTCTCTCTCTCTCTCTCTCTCTCTCTCTCTCTCTCTCTCTCTCTCTCTCTCTCTCTCTCTCTCTCTCTCTCTCTCTCTCTCTCTGGTAACACCATGGTAACGGTGGTGACGGGGGTAGTGATGATGGTGATGATGATAATGATGACGACGACGACGACAACGAAAACGACAAAGACAACAAAGATAGCAGCTTATTATTATCATTAAGGCTTATCATGGATGACTCAGGTTTTTCAATGATCGAACAACAGCTGGTGCTATTCGTAATATCAAACATTATAACCGCCAAGCCCTTTGATCAATATTACAGCTACCCGTATCACGTGTCACAGCTGTGTTTGATAAATGGATAATATTGTTTCTATATTTTCCTTTTTCCCTCCAAGAAAGTTCATATATATATATATATCTATATCTATATATATATATATATATATCTATATATATATATATATACATATATATATATATATATATATATGTATGTGTATATATATATCTATATCTATATATATATATATATATATATATATATGTAAATAAAAACTACTGTCTCATTTCTTTTTATGTTTTATAGCCCTACCGACCACGACGGCCATATCAGGGCTGTCATTTTATTCTATTTCGGAAACTCCAGTAACATTCACTTCAAATTCAACATTATCAACATTATTCAATCCCTTCAAATATCAAACACCATCTATTTGAAAACCCCCCAATCCAACAACAGTTACATGACAACATCAGTAAATTAGCTCATTCTTTAAGGACAATGAAAACAAGGCTGTGCCAAGGACGCCAACTATTCCGCTTAACTTATCATCCCCGAATTACCCCCCCCCCCCTCCCAAAAAACCCAACAAAACAACAACACCAACAACAAAGCAACAACAACAACAAACACCCCCCCCCCCCCCACACACACACACACACAAAACAACAACAAACAAACAAAAAACAACGACAAAAACAAAAAGAACCAAACAAAAAACACCAAAAAAAAAAAAATGAACATTCAATGCACACAAAAACCCCAATACATAAGAAACATGCAATTATGAGCATATTCTTGGCAGCCTTCTGTCTCGGAAACACTATGGAGTTGCGCTCTAGGTGTTTAATTCTGGTACAACGTGGGTTGTGGCTGGCCAGTCCCACACAGGACTGACAGACAGTGCCTATGGCAGAGGAGGGCACAGATGAAGTCTGACGCTGGTCTGTCTGTCTGCCTGGGCTGCAGCCTTTCTTCTCGCTCTCTTTGCCTCGTGCTGCTGAGCGAGTGTCTCTTCAAACTTGGAGAGACCTTTCTGCACAGTCTGTCTCCAGGCTGACTGCTCGAGGGCTGTTGCTTCCCAGTTGTTTGGTCGATGCTCAGGGCGTTTATTTTTTCTATTTATTTATTTATTCTTTTATATCGAGGATAAAGGAATAAGCACTCATGTGCTTTTTTACATCCAGTCCCCATGTGTATGCGGTTTTGTAAATTGTGTCATCTGTTCCCACCGGCACACAATGGCCTACCCTTTCGAAAAGCAGAACAGGATTTAACGCGTGCGCAAGATGTTCTGCATGCGTTCGCACACGGGGCCTCGGTTTATAGTCTCATCCGAAGGACTTTGACATTCAGTTCGATTTTTTTGTCAAACTGGGAAGAAAGGGTGAGGCTGGGAATCGAACCCACAAACTTACGGTTGGTTTGTTGGCAGGCAAACATCTTAACCATCCTGCCACCTTCCTTTTAAGCCCCTCTTGCACACGTCTTTGAATCGCAGCTGCTATTATGAGCATATAAAGCAGCAGAATGAACACTCTGTGCCCATCCCAGTGTTGACAACATCCCTACCTGGTCGCCATAACAAAACAGTATAATTAGTCTATACGACGCCAGCTTGAGACTTCAGACTGTGTGCAAACAAACACACAAACACCTTCACCGGGAGGTTTGGACCAGCCGCCTGCCAGAGTGAGTAAGAAGAGTAGAGGGAACTCGTTGCGTCTTGAATTCTGCAGTAGTCCCTAAATCAGAAACCTCCGCTGGGACTGTAATGTATGTATGTTTGTCCGTCGTGTCCGACGATGACCTCCAAAACAGCAGCGGAGGCAGCTGCTGTTTCGGAAACTGGGCAGAAATTTGATTATAGTGGAGATGCCTTGCCCATAGTACATCCCCACTCTCTGGGCCAAGTGGGCATAAGGACAGTCAGCGTTGGAGATGTTCTCCAAAGGCCAACCAGCCCCCAGGGCTGCAGCACATAAGGACTGTGCCAGTCAAGCCTCCTAGTCAGAGAGTCATAGTCGATCACTAAAGACTAAGCTGTAAAGTGGAATTCCATGAGTGGGAAAGCCACTGGTCATACAGCCTCTCACTTTGCTGTTGCCCCCAGCGTCAATGGTTTAATCAAGAACTGTGATAAAGCCCAGGTGCTGAAGGCAAGGGACTATACTACAATCTACAACAAGAACGAACTCACCCAGAACATCATGTCCACACCTTATAACCCGTCCTGCCTTTTGGAAGACTAGGTCATTTTGTACTGGTAGAAACGGATGACAACAGAATAAAAAAAAAGTCCCGCAGGAATGCGGTTACTTAATGATGGGGATAAAACGGTCGAATAGGCGAACTTTAACCATTGGTGAACCTCGAAACTCTAATCGAGGAACATAAAACAAAACCAAACAAAGAAAGAAAAGCCCTGCTTCTCACGATTAAAAAGTATTTATCTCTTTTATCAGATGAAGGGAATAAGCAGCCAGAGCGAGAGCGAGAGAGAGAGAGAGAGAATCAGCAGGCAGGCAGACAGAATCAGAGACAGAGAGACAGTCCCGACATACTAGCAGACAGAATCAGAGACAGAGAGACAGTCCCGACATACAGGCAGACAGAAGCAGAGACAGAGAGACACATAGACCAGTAGTAAAACTTTAATCAAACACCATTACACAGACTGGCCTTTTTGCAAAAGGAAAACCATTATGCAAAACACCCTCAACCCGCAATTACAAGACCTCACTCACACACTACAACAATCAATTTGTCTCTCCGTCAACACCAACACAATCGTGTAAACCACAGTTTGTCCAATCGTCCGGCACAATACCGCCGAACTCTAATTTCATGAATATCAATGAAGCAGAGTGATGGAAATCAATTGCGTCATTAAGATGTTCACCGTTAGGTTGATGGAATTCGTAAGCGTTTCTGAATTGAACTGTCATCAACGGTGCACTTTTTTCAGTTAGGACAATTTTTTTATATATAAAAAGTCACACGTTTGAGAATTAAAATGGCTAAGTACTTTGAAACACTGAGGAGCAAAATACACAAGACTTGGAAAAATGAAGGGCCGTTGATTCAACCAGTAATCAAAACTTGTATAAAAGGAAAAGAACGGAGAACAAAACAACAAAACTTAGGGCAACTGTTGTTGTAGTATGACATTAAAAATCTACCGCAAATTTTGTGTCTGAAGTTTTGTTTAAAATATATTGTCTGCTGCGGGGTTGTTCATTTATTTATTTATCTATCTATTTATGCATTTATTTTATTGATTAACCAAGGTGGAAAGGTCAGAGCATTTTTCGTTTGTTGTTGTTCATGGAGTCTGCTTTGTCAGCTGGATTAAATGCGTTTTATGTAACTAGAGATAACTGTTAAAGGGAGACAATGGCGTTATTGTAACAAGTTTTTTTTCTTTCTTATTAATTTTGTTCTGCCATTTTACATAACATCTTTTTTTGGCAGTTTCCAACTATCACGTTGTTTTCTTGTAATTAGAAAAAAATATTCAATAAAAGTTTTTCAGGAATAATATAAGAGCAGAACCAACTGCAGCTGCAGAGGTAAGGGTAGCAGCAACTGAGCAGTATGCAGCAGCAGTAGGGGCAGCATTAGTAGTAGCAGTAGAAGTAGGATCATCATCATCTCATCATCATCATCATCATCATCATCAGTAGAAGTAGTAGTAGTAGAAATTTGATTATAGTGGAGATGCCTTGCCCACAGTACACCCCCTCTCTCTCGACCAAGACGGCAAACGGTCAGTCAGCGTTGGAGATGTTCTCCAAAGGCCAACCAGCCCCCAGGGCTGCAGCACATAAAGACTGTGCCTGTCAAGCCTCCTAGTCAGAGAGTCATAGTCGATCACTAAAGACTAAGCTGTAAAGTGGAATTCCATGAATGGGAAAGCCATTGACCATAACATAGCCTTTTACGTTGCTGTTGCCCCCATGCCCAGCGTCAATGGTTTAATCAAGAACTGTGATAAAGCCCAGGCGCTGAAGGCATCTTGTCTACAATAAAACAATATCCACCTGTCTTAAAACAACAGGACAGTTATGGCCGGTGGCATGGATGAGGTGAACATGAATATCAAGTGTGGGATAAAGCCCAGGCGCTGAAGTAGTAGTAGCATAGTAGTAGTAGTAGTAGTAGGAGGAGAGGAGGAGGAGGAGTAGGAGTAGTATAGTAGTAGGAGGAGGAGGAAGAGGAGTAACGGAGGAGCAGCAGCTGTAGTTGTAGTAGTGATGGTAAAGGTAAAGGTAGTATCAGTAGCAGAAGCAACAGCAGCAGTAATAGTAGTGTTATCATCATTATCAATATCTTCTAGCTCCTACCCGTCCACATGATCATCATCATCAATATCTAAATAACTGTCACACTATCGTCATCATTATCTTGTGAACTATCACATTACTATTAGAAAAGTAAAAACATTATAAGCTTCTTTTCGATATTTTTCAACCAAAAATATTGTTTCTGTTTTTGTCAAAGTGTATAGGACTTGGATTTTTATTTCGTTCCTCAGCTAGAGCTCCGAGGTTCACTAGGTAAACCGTTTTTGCACATCAATAAGGCAACGAAGACTAAGATAAGAAGCATCTTAGATTGACAAGGAATAGGGGTTTTAAAAAAAAAGGATTTTCTTTTACAAAATAGTTTACTGTCAAGCCACACAATACAGCTACTCCCATGTTTATAGTGTGGTGCGTAGCACAATAAGAAAGACAACCAAACTCTCGAAAAAAGATTCACCATGGCTACACTTATTCACCTATTTCCCATGCGTTTTAATGGTGCAAATTCTGTCCTTTCTTCTTCTTCTTCTTCTTCTTCTTCTTTTTCTCTGCTCTACTCTTCTCTACTCTTCTTTGCATTCTCTCACTGGGTGGGTTGTGTAGTGCCTGGTTTATCCTATTCTTGTAACTCAGGGGCAGTTCTACCTGCTGGTCTCAGCTGACACGTTCTGTCTTCAGAGCAGCTATTTTAGGCGCGTGCGCATATACTGTTGAAACACACGCATATACTGTTGAAATTTTTTTGTTGCATGTTAGCACAGAGAGAGAGAGAGAAAGAGAGAGAGAGAGAGAGAGAGAGAGAGAGTATAGCCAGCTATACAGAGAGATAGACAAATAAAAAGACAAGACAAAAAGAAAGACTAAAAGAGAGAAGTTAATAATAATAATAATGTATGGAATTTATATAGCGCTGAATCTTGTAAAGCAACAAACCAAAATGTGCTTGTTCTCACGATTGCACCAATGCAATAATCACACAAACACGTACATACACCCCCCACAGAAACCCACATGAAGTCAGACAAGTTCCCACGACTCTGGTCAACATTCAAACAAACCGTTCTAAACCTGTCAACATCACCCACAACTCAGACCCTCTGAATCTGACCATCATCGCCTCATCCTCTACCTCCCCCATCCCCTCCACCTCCCCCCACCCTTCCAATGAATCACAAGTCATCTCTCTATCCTTAGAAACCGACTGTCTCAAAGCTTCGCAGCTTTGCAGGGGGAAAAGGCTGCATCGTTCTATTGAAGTCCAGAAAACAGCTTTGAAAAATGACCCCCTGGGCGCGGACTTGTCCCTCCGGACAAAAGGGCCCGATGGTCAGTGATTGTCCAGTGCTGCATAAAGCAAACAATACGCCCTAGCCATACACGCCCTGAGTGGACAGAAGGGTGCAACTCACTGCTTGACCGTTTCCCTGTTCAAGTGGTTTTTTTGAGTTCATTAAGGACCGTCTTGGTATGCTACCTTTTGTGTGTGTTGGGGGTGGGGTTTGGTTCAAAATGTTTCTTAGCCTTTTTGGGGGTAAAGGTTTTTTGTTTGTTTTTTTGTTTGTAAGATGTGTAAAGTGGTTTTGATATGGTTTATTATGTTAGTATTCTAGCAAGGGTATGGTAAAATGTGTTATTGTTTTGTGTCTTGGATCAATGATTTTTTTTGATGTGTCGTAAAAATAAACATAATTAAATTTGTGTTTGTAAGTAACGTATGAAAATCATGTGACAGACTCTCGCTCACAATTATTTCCCGTTCTCTTTCACACACATACAGGAACATGCAAGCACTGAGATACACACACACACATATACCTGCACACATACACTAAGGTTCACTTAGCTGCTATTGGACTGATTTGAATTAGTAAAACAGATGATTTGACTTATCGTTACCTAAAACAGATATCTGACAAATGATAAGTATTGAAAAAGAATTCTATACATCTGCAAAGCTTAAATTACCAAAACACAATCACATAAAGCATAGTGTTGCAAAAATGGCAAACATTGGCAAAAACAAACCAAAAAATCCCCCACAACAACCACCAAACAAAAACCAGCAAAAAAGCTAGATACAGTTCAAGACAAATAATTCAAAGTAGACAGTACCCAATCAATCAGTTTCAATAAAACGTGAACAGGCAGTTTCTACAATAAATGAGGATAAACTTTTTTTCTGAAGTCTAAGGTAGTCCCATACAATAAAAAAAAAAAGCCAACCAAATCTTATGACAGGAACAAAACAAAACACTCATCAAACTTACTTTCATCACTACAACCCCAAACCCTCACAAATTGCCAACCTTCAATGGAGAATCCCTTTCAGCACCCCCCCTCCCTCTTCTTCCCCTCCCCCAACCCCACCCCCATACCAAACTCATCTGTCTCTCCTGTAGTGAAAAATAATAAAAAGGATGCAGGTAAACAGGCAAAAAGAAAGAAGAGGAGGAAGGGGATGGTTAAAAAAAGAAGAAAAGATCAGAAGAATCTGACAAGAGGAAAGAAAACAACAAAAAAAGTCTTTTTACCCAACAATCCCCAAACTAAACCATGACAGAGAAGAAAAAAAAGAGGAAAGGGTGAGGGGGGGGAGGAGAGTATCTTTGTTGAGTCTTTGGCCAAGCTGGCCTCTGCGCCATCTGTCCTCGCGCCATCAACCAATGACAATGCAGCATTGGGACTATCAACCAATGACAATGCGAGCCGGCGTCGGACCATCACCCAATGACAATGCAACAAATCAGGAGACCCACAATGCCCCCACTTGTTCCGCTACGCTCGTTTGAACACTTCGCCATAGAAACCCGTGGCCCGGCCCAAACTCGCGTGAAAAAACGCCGTGTTTTTTGATCGCTGGAATGAATCCGTGAGAGGCAGAGGAGAGGCAGGGGGTAAGGGGGGTAGGGCAGGAGGGGTTGACTACAAAAGTTATTGTGGCATGTGGGGGACATAGAGCCACAGTAACGAGGGGATTTGAAACGTAAAAAGGACACCAGAATTTGTCTTTAGAGCGACTGACGTTGCGAACGCTAGATCGACAGGACAGTGATGTGAGAAATGAGCGCACATAGTGGTGGGAAGTTTGTGTTGTCTTCAGAGAGAGCATTTTGCTTACAGGATTTTCTATGTAATATGCTACAGAACTGAGCGTTACAAATGCTTGTGCAAATGAGTACATATATATATGTGTGTGTGTGTGTGTGTGTTTTGTGTGTGTGTATGTGTGTGTATAAGAGAGAGATTTGATAAAGAAAATTTATATATATACATATATATATATATATATTATATATATATATATAGATATATGTGTGTGTGTGTGTGTGTGTGTGTGTGTGTGTGTCTTTGTGTGTAAGAGAGAGATGTGATAGAGAAACAAGCGAAAAACCAAAACCAAAACAAAACAGAGGATGGAAAATTTTTTCACATGGCATATCACAAACACATGCCTGTATCCAGCACTCTCTTATTTATTTTGACTGCCTCAACTTCTGTGACGTAAACCTACCTGTCCTGCTGTCCCCATGTAGCTTATTCCGATCTCACCACACCACACCATCTTTTCCAATGCTTGTCAGTCATATTCCCAGGACTAGAAGTGGCGTCTTCTCTCATGTCCCCCCTACGTCTTTTGGGACATGGGACTGAGTGAGTGAGTGAGTGAGCAGTTCACAAAGCTCTTGCTGATGCAAGGCCACCCATCAGACGTCCGTGCACTGCTATTGAGTCACTTGGCTGTTTCTCAGAGGTGCCAGTTTTGACTCACCATATACAGGGGTACCACCTGTCAACAAGCTCTCTACTGATGACCATATTTGCATTAAATTACCTGGTAAAACTATGAACTGAGGTCCCCGTGTGCAACACCCCCACTCATCACAAAATAAAATAACCCACAGCAATAAGAGAGTTGTCCCCGGCAAATTTTTGTACAATAAAAACAACTCTGAAAGGGAAACATACACACTTACAGACAGGAAAAAAATACTAATGGGTGGCACTGCTCTTGTGGCGATGCGCTCTCCCCAGTGAGGAGGGGGGGGGGGGGGAGGGTGGATGGGGAATTGGAAGGAGGGGGGGGCGAGGCATCCCGAATTTCATGCAGAAAGATCTGCTTTGACTTCAAGTGCTACACCAAAACATTCACTCAATCACGTTACACTGCATACATGGAGCAGGACAGCTTAGTGGTTAGAGCGTATGTAAGCAGGTAGGTAGGTAGGCACAAATAGGTAGATGGGTATGTAGGTATGTAGGTAGGTACATAGGTAGGTATGTATGTTGGTAGATAGGTAGGTATGTAGGTAGGTAGGTAGGTAGGCATGTAGGTAGGTAGATAGGTAGGTAGGCACAAATAGGTAGGTGGGTATGTATGTATGTATGTATGTATGTAGGTATGTATGTATGTATGTATGTATGTATGTATGTAGGTAGGTAGATAGATAGATAGGTATGTATGTAGGTAGGTACATATAGGTAGGTGGAGATGTAGGTATGTGGGTAGGTAAGTAGGTTCATAGAGGTAGGAGGGTATGTATGTATGCATGTATGTATGTATGTAGGTATGTACGTATGTATGCATGTAAGTAGGTAGGTAGGCAGTCCTTCTGAACAATCAGGTCGGAGACTACTTCAAAACCACAGTTGGGGTCCGACAAGGATGCCTGTTATCTCCAGTCCTGTTTAATCTGTTCTTGGAAAACATGAGAGAGATCCTCCATGACTTCCACTCTACCATCTCCATTGGCGGCAGACCCCTCAACAACCTGCGGTTTGCCGATGACATTGACCTCATGGGCGGAAGTAACACAGAGCTGCAAGATCTTACGACCAGACTTGAGAACAGAGCTGGAGCATATGGGATGGAGGTGAGCTCGGAGAAAAGTAAAGTACTTGTTAACAGCACGAGCAATGCCACTGCTAAAATTTACATGAACGGCCAACAACTGGAGGAGGTAGACGCTTTTAAATACCTTGGCGCTACACTCACAAAGGACGGGCGATCGACACAGAAATCAAAGTCAGAATAGCCATGGCAACATCTTCCATGACAAAACTCACCACCATATGGAAAAGTAAAGAGATCAGTTTCCCAATCAAACTAAAGCTCTACAAAGCCCTAATTCAGACTATCCTGCTGTACGGAAGTAAAACCTGGACATTGACTGCTGAAACAGCAAAGCGAATCCAGTTATTTGAAACAAAATGCCATAGAAAACTACTGGGCATATCCTGGAGAGAACGAAAGACCAATGAATTTGTCAAGAGTCAAATAACACGGCTGGCAGGTCCACAGGAACCCCTTCTCACCATCGTCAAGAAGAAAAAGCTGACATGGTTCGTACACGTCACCTGCCACAACACTCTGCCAAAAACAGTACTGCAGGGAACACTCGAAGGTGGCAGAAAGAGGGGAAGACAGAACAAGTCATGGATGGACAACATCAGAGAATGGACCAGGATGAATGACTCGGCACTACTGCGCAGAGCCGAGGACCGAGATGGATGGAGGAGGCTTACCACGGCATTGTCTTTCGTGTCTCCCCCACGACCGCCAAAGTCACGGGACTGATGATGATGATGAGGCAGGCAGACAGACAGAGGTAGCTAGGCAGTGAGTAAATAAGTCAACAAGTTTGTAGGTAGGCTGGCTAAGAAGGCAGAGAGTAAAAGAGGGAATGAACAGGTCAACAAGTAGGAATAACAAGACAAGAAATAAAGTACAAATAAAACATTCCAAAAAAAACCCAAATGATTGAAAAGGGGGAAAAATGTGAAGAATGCATCATTGAATAACGCCACTCCCCTACTTACCTCCCCACCCCAGCCAAAAGATAAAATAAAAACCGAAACTGACAGCAACAACAACAGCAACTTTTAAGGCAAGGATGACTTTGGTGATAACAATAGCAACACCCACAGGTGAGACCTAGCACACTTACTTACTACTTACTTAATCCTCTTCATCCCATGTGCCACGGCACCCAGCTGAAATAGACCAAAGAATTTAAATACCTTTTTAGCCTCTTCACTGAAGATGGAAAATTGGACAGAGAGATAGAAACAAGATGCCAGAAAGCGAACGCAGTCAGTTACCAACTCGCCCCCCTTCTAAAACATTCCATCATCCCAATGAGCAACAAGGAAAAACTCATCAACGCCATCTTCGTTCCAACACTCACATACCAGTGTCAGACATGGGCCCTAACAAAAGCCTTAGAAAGAAAATTGGTCACATGTGAAATGCGCTGCCTGAGAAAAGCTGTCAACAAGACCAGACGCTACAAGATCAATAATGAGGTGATCAGAGACATGGTCGGACTAACACCAATTCTCCACCATATCGAACAACAAAGGATCAGGTGGTTTGGTCACCTCACTAGAATGCCGCCCAACCAACGGGCAACACGGGCATACACCACCAAATACAATGGCTGGAAAGCCAGAGGTAGACCAAGGAGACGATGGAGCGACTCCGTGGCTGACACCCTGCGAGCCCATGACCTGTCTACATCAAGCCTCCCGCCTTGCTGCAGACAGACGTCTGTGTCTCCCCGCGACGCCGAAAGGCACCAGCGGCAGATGAAAGAAAGAAGAAGAAGAAGATCCCATGTGCCGGGACACAAGGCGTCAACAAAATCCCTCCAGCCTTTTCTGTCTTGGGCAAGCCAGCTCAATTCATTCCAGGTCTTGCCCGCCTCTCTCATCTCCTCCTCTACTGTCCTCCTCCGAGTGCCGAGTGGTCTGCCTCGTTTACTCTTCCCTGGTGGTGCCCATCTCAGCGCAGTATGAGGGAGTCTGTTCTTGCCCATTCGGAGAGAGTGTCCCAGCCACCTCCATCGCAGCTGTTTTACCTCAGCCACAATGTTGTTAATGCCGGTGCGCTTTGACACTTCCCTTTTGGTGACATGCTGCTGCCAGTGAAGTTTCAGCATTCGGTGAAGACACCTTCCTTCAAAGCCTCTGAGCCTGCTCTCAATCTTCTTGTTGGTTCTCCATGTCTCCGAGGCATATAGGAGTACTGAGCGTACATTGGACTTGTAGATCTTCAACTTGGTTTTGGTTTGCAGGACAGTTGACTTCCAGATGTTTTCAACCCACTAAATGCCCGGGCTGCAAGTTCTATCCTGGTTGAAATTTCTTTCTCAATGTTACTGTCGGCTGAGATGTAGCTGCCGAGGTACTTGAAGTGTTCTACCTCCTCTAAAGCTGAGCCTCGCACACTGGTCTTCTCTGCACTCTTTGTCTTCACTTTCATGATCTTGGTCTTGTCAGGATGAATCTGGAGCCCCAAGCTGCTTGCTATTTGGTCAACTCTTGATTTTTTTTTCCTGGATGTCTTTCTGTGCATGCGCGGCAAAGTCACAGTCTTCAAGCCTGGCTGTCAGTCCCCATACCAGCCCTCTCGCCCTATTGCTGGTGGCCCTCCTCATAACCCAGTCGATGACGACAAGGAAAATTGTCGGGGAGATCATGCAACCTTGTCTGACCCCTGTCTGCACGTGGAACCATTCGCTCTGCTGTCCATCATGTCGCACACAGCACTGGTTATCTGCGTACATGTCCTGTCGAATGTTGATGACTTTCAGAGGAAATCCATAGGCTTCCAAGATATTCCACAACGAAGGGGGATGGATGCTGTCAAAAGCCTTTTGGGAATCGATATAGTTGACGTAGAATGATGAATTCCATTCGATGGATTGTTCCACAATTGTTCGTAGAACAAAGATCTGGTCTGTGCAGCTTCTCCCGCTTCTGAACCCTGCCTTCTCTTCTCGTAGGGTTCTCTCGATGGCTTGCCTCATACGCTGTAGAAGGACACGGCAAAAGATCTTCCCGGGGACAGAGAACAAGTTGATTCCCCGCCAATTGCCGCACTCTGAGAGGTCGCCCTTCTTGGGAAGTTTCACTATAATGCCTTTCTTCCATGTGTCCGGAACCTTCTCCTCTTCCCAAACTTTGTTGAATAATTTTG
>CM054138.1:17161696-17164196 GCA_028751875.1 Rapana venosa | reverse complement strand
TAACATCAGTGCCGACTCCACTTTCCCCAAAAGTTTTTCGGATGAGACTATAAGCCGAGGCCAGGTGTGCGAACGCACGCAGAACATCTTGCGCACACGTTAAATCCGGTTCCTCTTTTCGTAAGAGTAGGCCATTGTGTGCAGGTGGGAACAGATGGCAAAATTTATAAAACTGCATACACACGGGGACTGGATGTAAAAAACCACATAAGTGCTTATTCCATTATTCTCGATGTAAAAGAATAAATAAATAATTTTTTTAGGGTGGCACACTCTTCCGAAAGGCTGAACAGGTTTTAAATTATGTGCGAGATGTTCTGAGTGCATTTACACACGTACGTACAGGGGGCACGACAACTCAATTTATTTATTTATTTATTTATCTATTTATATCCCTTTAAGTCACGTCAGATTTCTCTGCGTGAAATTCGGGCTGCTCTCTCCGGGGAGAGCGCGTCGCCACAGAGCAGCGCCACCCATTTTTTTCTCTCCTTTTTTTCCTGTCTACAACTGCATTTGTTTCCCTATCAGAGTGGCTTTTTTCTACAGAATTTTGCCAGGAACAACTCTCTTGTTGCCGTGGGTTCTTTTACGTGCGCTAAATAATGTTTGTGTAACACACGGGACCTCGGTTTATTGTCTCATCCGAAAGACTAGCGCCCAGACCACCACTCAAGGTCTAGTGGATGGGGAAAAATTTTCGGGTCCAAACGGGATTTGAACCACCGCCCACTTCACGCGCCCGGATTTGAAATCTGTTGTTCATTATGTTTAAGGAGAGTTGCATGCCTGTAAATGATTGAGTGCATGCGCTTAGATTTGTGTTGGTTTTTTTTTTTTACAAGATTCAGTGCTATATAAATTCCATGTATTCTTCTTCTTCTTCTTCTTTCTTCTTCTTCTTCTTCTTCTTCTTCTTCTTCTTCTTCTTCTTTCTTCTTCTTCTTCTTCTTCTTCTTCTTTCTTCTTCTTCTTCTTCTTCTTCTTCTTCTTCTTCTTATTATTATTATTACTTCCGACCCGAACTTTTCGCTTTCTAGACAGGCGCGGTACCTCTAGACCACCGATCCACTTCTAGTCTCATCCAAAGGATGTTCACATCTTGTGCAGACATCTCCGGCAGAGGAAAGGCCTAGTGATGGTCAGTATTACTGGGTGACACGAGCATGTGCAGGACACAAGACGCACACATGCATGTATACATGTTGCAGAAGGTTTGGTTCTACTGGGCTCGCCTCGCACAAGACATAGTGTGTGATGACAGTTTCTGAGGCGTGTCTCTCTTACATAATATTACATTGGAGAGAGGATACGGGATTATTTTTTTTATTATTATCCAAAAAGGTGCACTGAGATAAGATTGTTTTATCTTCAAGGTGCACGCACACACACACACACACACACACAAACATACGCACACGCACACAAAACACACACAGACGCACACAGACACACACACACACACAAAACACACACAACACACACACACACAACTACCACACACTACCACACACAACACACAACACAAGATTCAAGATTCAAGATTTAATTCCTGTCACCCCTTTTGGGATATGGAGGACACACACACACACACACACACCACACACACACACACACACACACACACACACACACACACACACACACACACACACACACACACACACACAAACACACACAACGCCCGCAACAACAACCAACAACGCGCAACACACACAATGTGCGCGCCGCGCACACACGCACACACACAACACACTCAACACCCAATCCACAACACACACACACACACACTCTCACCACACACAGCACCACACCCGACACACAACGCACCACACACACACACAAACACACTCACAACACTCACACACACCCACTACCACCAACACCACCCATCACACACACACACACAAACACACTCACCACCCACCCACCCAACCAACACCACACCACACCCAACCACCCACCCAACCACCCCCCCCCACACACACACACACGCGCGCGCGCGCGCAACACACACACACACACACACACACACACACACACACACACACACACACACACACACACACACACACAGTAGGACAGGACAGATGGCGCAGGAGCAAACACTAACGTATGGGCAACATGTGGCCGGATTGAGCCATCCCAGATAAGAGGGGCTCTTATCCCTCTCCCTCCCCCCCTCCCTCCTCCCTCCCTCCCCCAATCGTCTTTGCTTCCACCACCACCACCCTTAACTTGCCCTCTTTCCCCCACTACACCCTCCTCCTCTCTTCAACTCAAGGTGTTGTACCCTACCTACTATACCCCAATCACACAGTATCTTTCACTTTCCGGTACCTAAAAGGTAAAGGTATTCCCATGACCTATGTGGTCGTAGGGGAGCGAGGCATTAGAGACCTCAGCTTCTCCAGAGGCCAACATATTGAGGGTGGCGCCAGTCTCCTCTCTATCGCTGCTTTACCTTCCCTGACCCTAAAGAGGACAGGTACCCTTTGAC
>CM054138.1:17142300-17148696 GCA_028751875.1 Rapana venosa | reverse complement strand
GGTTCGGGGGGGGGGGCCCCTTCCCCCCCCTCTTTTGCCATAGTTTTTTTTTGGGGGGGTTTTCCCCCCTGGGTAAACTGCTACAGTTACCAGTAGCAGAGAACACCTCTGACCCTCTGACTCCTGAAAAGTTAATCTGACTACGTAATTCCCTTTGGTTGGGCCTACCACAACATCTCCCACCCATTTCTCCAGCGCATACAATACTCTGCAGCTCGACTGGTCCTTAGAAAGAAAAAAATCTGAACACATAAACTCCCCTTTTTGCCATCTTTTCACTGGCTTACCTGTCTCACAAAACTGAAGTATAAGATCAATACCCTCTGTTGCAAATGTCTCCACAAATCTGCACCCTCTTATCTCTGCAACTGTCTTCACCTGTCACTCCATTCCGTTCCCTTCGTAAACCGCAGATACTTTGTGCTTTCGAACACCCAGATTCAAACAAAACCACTGATGGCCGCGCTCTTTCTCTTTTTCTGGTCCATTTCACCGGGAAATTTGACCTCCCTCTCTCCCTTAGCCAAAAGCCTTGTTTGATCCCCTTCAAATCCAGCCTCAAAACACACTTATTTCCTACCTGACACTTCCCCCTCATATCTGTGCCTACTTTTCAACAGCATCCTTCATCTCCTTCATCACCACCTAAGTGGGGTGTGTGTGGTGTGTGTGTGTGTGTGTGGGTGTTGTGTGTGTGTGGGGTTTGTGGGGTTTTGTGTGTGTGTGTGTGTGTGTGTGTGTGTGTGTTGAGGGGGTGTGTTTATGTGGGGGTATGTGGTGTGTGTGTGCATAAATTTGAAATATCTTATGTTATTTGAGGAAAGTTGCATGCGCGTAAATGATTTGAGTGCAAGCGCTTCAATTTGCTTGTTTTGTTTTGCAAGATTCAGCGCTATATAAATTCCATATATCATTATTATTATTATTAATTGTGTATGTTTTAGTATTTCTTTATTCAGCACACTATTTTAGCAGCCTGTTGAGGACACTACGGGACCCTATCTCAGTATGATCTGCATTGTCTCTGTACTTTCTTGAAATCCCGTGTGAGATATTTTCAACTTGTCTTCTTCTTTTCTTTCTCTCGCCATGCTTCTGCCCCCTTTTCCTATTGTTTTAAGCCTCATATTCTCACATGGAGGACAACGAAGACCACCATCAAGAAAGTGCAGACTTTCATCAACAGCTGCCTGAGACGAATCCTCCAGATCCACTGGCCCGACACCATCAGCAACGCAGACCTGTGGCAACGTACCAACCAGCTGCCAGCCGAGAATGAAATCCGGCGCAGGAGATGGGGATGGATCGGGCACACCCTGAGAAAGCCAGCCAGCAACATCATAAGGCAGGCACTATCATGGAACCCCCAGGGAAAACGAAAAAGAGGAAGGCCAAGAAACACCTGGCGACGTGACCTTGAGGCAGAAACCAGGAAGATGGGATATACCTGGAGACAGCTGGAGAGAATAGCCCAGGACAGAGGACTCTGGCGGACTGTTGTTGGCGGCCTATGCTCCAGGGGGAGTAAGTAAGTATTCTCATCTTGCTTATTTTCGGGGTCTTTTTGTTTTTGTTTTTGTGGGTTTCTTTTTTAGAGGGGTGGGGGTTTGAGGGGATGCCTTTCTAGTCCCATGTCTTAGTCTTTGACTCACACCAATCTCAAAGTTTTATAAACACATTTCCTGTTTTACTCAGACATGTTGCATCAGTGTTGTTTTGGGCCAAAACCAATTCGAGAGTGGACAGACATGGAGCTGAGAGACACCCTGAGAGCGGCTGAGAGACGCGAGGACTGGAGAAAGGTGGTTGACAAAGCTTCGAAGGCGCCCCAAAGGATTCGGAATCTGAGAGATCGGTGACGGTGACGGGCCCAAACATCCATGTAGCGATATTGCAAACACTGCTGGAACGGGTACTAGAAATCCACAAGGGAGGGTAGGGGTTGGGGTGGGGAGGGGTGGAAGTAGGGGGAGGGGGAGATAGATAGGAGGCTATTAATAGCCACCTTAACCTTTTTAGTCTTTCTTCTCCTCCTCCTCCTCTTCCTCCTCCTCCTCTTCCTCCTCCTCCTCTTCCTCCTCCTCCTCCTCCTCCTCCTCCTCATCGTCCTCCTTTTCCTCCTTCTCCTTCTCCCCTTTATTCCTCCAATATCAGAGTTATTCTTCAGGTTCAACGTGACTTGGCATCGATGAAAAAATGTACGTACGACACAAGCCTCAAAGGGCAAGAAGACTGCTTTGGCATATTAGGCATCGGTTATGAGACTGACCACCCCCCTCCTCCCCCCCCCACCCCCCACCCCCACCCCCAAACACTTGCATTAAAGATGATAAGAGTTTTCTAACGCGCGTGTGGCTTCGGCGATAAGGATTTTTTTCTTTCTTTTTTTTTTTTTTTTTAAAGTGAGTGTGTTTGACTCGGCAGACTTTCTGGCCAAACAGACAGGTCATTGGTGACATGGGCAGAGGGTCAAAATCTCAACTCGTCTGTCGGTCTGTCTGTCTCTCTGTCTGTCTGTCTATTTACATGTCTGTCGTGTCTTTCTATCGTCTGGGTGTCTGTCTATCTGCCAGTCTGTCTGCCTGTCTATCTGTCAGTCGTATCTGTCTCCCTCCTGTCTGTCTGTCTGTCTGTCTGTCTGTCGTATCTTTCTGCGATGTCTGTCTGTTTGTCTGTCTGACTGGAGACTGATTGACTGACTGTCTGATTGACTGACTGATTGACTGACTGAATGACTGACTGACTGACTGACTGACGTATCTGTCTGTCTGTCTTGTTGTCTGTCTGACTGACTGACTGTTGAAACAGTAGAGAAAAGAGGGTGAAATACAATAGAGAAAGAGAAAAAGAAAATAGATAGAAATAGATAGATTATAGAAAAAGATGAATGGATGATGATTTAAAAGAAGATAGAGAGAGAGAGAGTCGAAGACATACATGAGATAGACGGAGACAAGAGAGACAGTCGGGAAGAGGGGGGTAACAGGAGAGGGAGGAGAGGAAGGGAGAGGGGAGAGGAAGAGGAGAGTGACAGGACATTGTGAGGGAAGGCGGAGAGACGGATACAGGGAGAGAGAGGTTTCGCGGAAGAAAGAATGAGGAGTAGGGAGAGAGGAGGGCGGAGGAGAGAGGTGTGTGTGTGTGTGCGTGTGTGTGGTGTGTGTTGTGTGGGCGGCGTCTTTGTGTGTGTGTGTATATGTGTGCGTGCATACGTGCGGCGTGTCAGTGCGTGCGTGCGTGTGGTGTGTGTGTGTGCGTGCGTGCGTGCGTGCGTATGTGCGTGTGTGTGTGTGTGTGCGTGTGTGCGTGTGTGTGTGTGTGTGTGTGTGCGTGCGTGCGTGCGTGCGTGTGTGTGTGTGTATGTGCGCGTGCGTGTGTGTGTGTGTGTGCGTGTGTGGTGTGTGCGCTGCGTGGTGTGTTGTGCGTGTGTGTGTGTGTTGTGACTCCTGGGACATGTATGGTCAAGTGTGGTCACTGATCTGCCAGCCCTGAACTGGATCCTTCGCGGTTAAAGCATGTGTGAGCTCATGGCTGTCTAGCATTCATCTGCCCCTGTCTGTCTGTCCGTCGTTTGTGTGTCTGTCTTGTGTCTGTCTGTCCGTCTGTCTGTTGTGTGTCTGTCTGTATGTCTGTCTGTGTGTATCTGTCTGTCTGTCTGCCTGCCTGTATGTCTGTCTGCATGTCTGTCTGTCTTTCTGCCTGAATGTGTGTGTGTGTCTGTCTGCATGTCTGCCTGCCTGTATGTCTTTCTGTCTGTCTGCCGACTATTGTCTGTCTGTCTTTCTGCCTGAATGTGTGTGTGTGTGTCTGCTTCTGTCTGCCTGCCTGTAGTGTCTGTCTGCATGTCTCGTCTGTCTGCTTTCTGTCTGTCTGCCTGTCTGTCTGTGTGTCTGTGTGTCTGTGTGCCTGTGTGTCTGTCTGTCTGCATGTCTGTCTGCCTGTATGTCTGTCTACATGTCTGTCTGTCTGCTTTCTGTCTGTCTGCCTGTATGTCTGTCTGCATGTCTGTCGGTCTGCTTTCTGTCTGTCTGCCTGTCTGTCTGTGTGTCTGTGTGTCTGTCTGTCTGCATGTCTGTCTGTCTTTCTGCCTGACTGTGTGTATCTGCCTGTCTGCTGACTGACTATCTGTCTGTCAGCCTGTCTGTCTGTCTGCTTTCTGTCTGTCTTCTGTCTGTCTGACTGCGTGTCTGTCTGCCTGACTGTGGTGTATCTGTCTGTCTGCCTGCCTGCCTGCCTGTCTGTCAGCCTGTCTGTCTGTCTGTCTGTCTGCTGTATGTCTGTCTGTGTGTCTGTCTGCTTGTCTGTCTGCTCAGCCTCTGCCCTGTGTATGTGAAAGATAGTCAGAGTCAAGTCAAGTCAAAGTCAAAGAATTTAATGAGCAGGCTATCTTGACCATTGTGCATTTTGAAGGATAGATGGAGAGAAAGATACATCCAGATAGACAGACAGAAAGAGACAGTAGAACTGAGAGGGACAAAGAGCTAAAGAGACAGAACCTCTGTGTGTGTATGTGTGTGTGTGTGTGTTGTGTGTGTGTGTGTGTGTGTGGTGTGTGTGTGTGTGTGTGTGTGGTGGTGTGTGTGTGTGTGTGTGTGTGTGTGTGTGTGTGTGTGTGGTGTGTGTTGTGTGTGTCCCAGAAGATAGATGCAAAGAAACAGACGGACAGTACGAACACACAAGGACAGAGAGATAAGAGGAATATAGACACAAAGACAGAGGGAAGACAACAGACAGAGAGGCAGAGAGAGAGAGAAAGAGAGAGAGAGACAGAGAGAGAGAGAAAGAGAGCCGGAGAGTGACAGAAGTGAAGAGAGAGAGAGACAAACAGAGACAGACAGACAGAAAGACAAAGATACAGAGAGAGAGACAGAGAAACAGAGACAGAGACAGACACAAACACAGAGAAACAGGTAGAGAGAGAGACAGAGAAAGACAGAGAGAGACAGAGACATACATACAGACAGCCAGAGACAGTGAGACAGAGACAGAGAGACAGAGAGAGAAAGAGAAAGAGGCAAAGACAGAGACCGACGAGAGACACACAGAGAGATAAGAAAAGACACAGAGAGAGGCAGAGAGACAGACAGACAGAATGATACAGAGACAAAGAGAGAGACAGACACAGAGAGACAGGGAGAGAAGAGTGTGTATGTGTGTGTGTGTGTGTGTGTGTGGTGTGGTGTGTGTGTGTGTGTGTGTGGTGTGTGTGTGTGTGTGTGTGTGTGTGTGTGTGTTGTGTGTGTGTGTGTGTGTGTGTGTGTGTGTGTGGAAGGGAGGTGGGGGAGGGAGGTATCGTGTAGACAGGAGTGATTACAAAGGTGGTCACTGATATTAGTGCGCAGAGGATTCCTCCAGAATAAAGATCTTTCTGTGTGAGCACACGCTTGACAGCCTTCCTACAGCCTCTGTCTGTCTGTCTGTCGGTCGGTCTCTCCTGTCTGTCGGTCGGTCTGTCCGTCTGTCCTGTCTGTCAGTCCTGTCTGTTTGGGTGTTGGCTTGTCATCTATAATTTTGTCTGTCTGTTGTGTTTTGTCTTCCGTTCGCCTTTTTGTTGTGTCTTTGTCTGTCTGTCTGTTGCGTTTCTGTCTGTTTGCGTTTCTGTCTGTCTGTCTGTTGTGTTTCTGTCTATCTGTGTTGTTTGCTGTTTGTATGTCTTTTTGTGTTTCTGTTTGTCAGTCTGTCTGCTTGTCTGTGTGTTGTGATTATGTCTGTTGTTTGTCTAAAACAAAGATGGAGAGAAACAGCCCGGACAGATCAAGATAAAGAAACTCAGAGAGACACACAGACAGACGGGACAGACAGGGGACAAAGAAAGAGACGACAGACAGACAGACAAAAAACAGGAGAGAGAGAAGACAGACAAACAGACAGACAGAGACAGAGCAGGTTTTTATTTTGAGAATATGGATAAGCACTTACGTCTTTCATTTTTACATCCAGTCTTCTGGGGGCATCGGGCTTTGTAAATTTTATCACCCATTCCACCCAGCACAACAAATGGCCTACCCTCTAAAAGGGCAAGACAGGTTTTAACGTTTGCGCAAAGATGTTCTCCATGCGTTCATTCACAGGGCCTTGGTTTTTTATTGTAGTCTTATCCAAAGGGACTTTCAGGAACATGAATGAGCATTGATGGTTTACTCTGAGGAAATCCCCTTGAACAGGAGCCTCTGAGAGAGCAGAACTCGAACTCAAACTCGAATATTTTATTGAGGGTAAATGGATAACCAGAGGCTTCTTACACCAGGCTCTCATGGGGAAAATTGAAAACAAGCAAGAATAAATCAGTTAAAATTAATAAACAAGATATTTTCAAATAACATGAAATATTTCACTTAAACTCCCATTCAATTATTGAAAAATCAAGGGAAAACGAAAAATCAAATGAATAAACCC
>CM054138.1:17134800-17137300 GCA_028751875.1 Rapana venosa | reverse complement strand
AACTAATTTGTCGATACTATTTTGGAGGTTAGTTGTTAATTTACAAAGGCTAACATTGTTACAATGCATGGAACTGTCATCTGCAAATAGTTCACAAGTTGTTGCTAGATGCATTGGCAAATCATTTATATATAATATGAATAACAGGGGACCTAGTACGGATCCTTGAGGTACTCCATGTTTAATAGTCTTGAAATCTGAAACAGAAAAGTTCACACACACTAATTGTTTTCTATTTGATAAAAAGGAGGAAATTAGTTGGACTGTGGAATCTGAAAAAAACCATATACCATTAATTTCTTTAAAAGAAGAGTATGGTTAATGACATCAAATGCCTTAGCAAAGTCAATGAAAACAGTGCCAGTGAGTTCATTCTATTTATATTTAGAAGCCATTTATCAATCATTTGGGTTAGTGCTGTATGGCAAGAGTGGTTTTCTCTATAAGACTGATTGCTTTGGATGTATCAAGTTGTATTTGTTCAGATGGTTAATTAAATGTAGTCTAATATGTTTTTCGAATGGCTTTGACAAAACAGACAAAATTGATATAGGCCTATATTGGATGGGTTTTGTACGGTCTCCTTTTTTGAACATTGGAATTACCCTGCTTGCTTGAAACATAATGGAACATAGTTCTTGTTAATGCACAGATTATAAATATAAGTCAGTGTATCTGCTATAAACAGGGATGCAAGTTTGAGTATATTTCCATCTAATTTCTCCAAATCTTTTGTTTTTGAAGGTTTTAGAGACAAAAGAGCCGCATTAACTTCTGGTACTGATATAAAAGGAATATTCACTTTACAGTCAATATTTTTTGCAGAGCAATATTTTTTTAACATTTCTAAGTCATTTTTTTTCCCAGTCATTATTTAATAACAAATTATCAGCTGCATTTACAAAGTAATCGTTGATTGTGCTTGGAGTTATATCATTTATATTTGTCTGTACTTCAGAATAGTCTTTGTTGGTTAATTTATTGATTACTTTCCAGACTGACCTTGACCCTTTTTTATTGGTTACTAAATCTTGATAATATTTTAGTTTTGCTTTACGCTTCAATGTAGTTACCTTATTTCTTTGTTCTTTAAATTTGCTGTCATTTGTTGACTTCAAGTAGTTACGAAGATTTATTTCTTTTTCAATCTCTTTAGTTAACCATGGAGGTTTGATGTGGTGCTTCACTCTTTGAGTTATTAAAGGGGCATGTTTGTCATAGATTCTAGTGAAAATGTTTACCCAGACTTCTGTTGCCTTATCAGGATCAGTATATTGGTAAACCTGTGATAAAGAGTTAGCTAAGTCTGAAAGAAAAGAGTCCTTATTAAACTTCTTAAAACATCTGTAAGTAATCTTTTTGTGACATGCTCTTGGACACTTAACTCCTTTCTTTGACCGTTACACATACAGGATAGTGGTCACTGCAGCTAGATACAGGACAACATATTTCTTTGATGTTTAGTTTTGACGTGACATACACATGGTCTATAAGGGTAGACGAATTGACTGTTACTCGTGTCGGACAATCAATAATTTGACTTAAGTTACATGATTCATACAGTTGTACCCACTGAGTCTGACGTTTCAGGAGGTCAATGTTGAAGTCACCAAACAAAATCGTCTCTTTATCTTGAAGCATCGCAGCATCCATCATGGCCTGAAAATCTTCTAGCCAACTGATTTTTTCAGCTGGGTTTCTGTATATAAATCCAACAAGTATTTGTTTACAGTGTTTTACTTTAATTTGTATCCATAAAGACTCACACCCCAATCCTCTAGCTGTTCTAATCTCTCTAGTGTGACAGACTGACTATAATACATCAGCCAATCCTGTTTCCTTTCTACATTTTGGATCACTGCGAAACAGACTGTAACCAGGTATACAGACATCTGAATCCAAGGTACGGTTTGTTAGTCTGGATTCTGAAAAACAGAAAATGTGAAAATTATTTCCCGAGTTTTCTAAAATGAGAGAAATCTCCGATAACTTGTTCAGTGCATGGTTGATATTAAGATAACCCATACGTAGCCCTTCCTTTGAGGGCCAAGTATTTGACGTACAAAATACCATAATGAATAATATTGTTGAAAAAGAGACCTATAAAAGCCAAAAAGGAATCAAGAACATTTAACATATGCCACAAAAGATTATAACAATACCACATGCACACTTTCAAGTTTTTACAACTTATATAATCACACAGGGAAAATGTATTTAATAAAATAAAAAAGAAGAAGAAATGTTACAATGAGAAAAACAAATCTTATACGAGAAAAAAAAATCAAACAAACGTGACACTATCCTTCAGTAAAGGCACTGGAAAATATTAATAAACAAGATCAATAATAATCAAGAGAATAATTCCCTCTCCCACAGCAAAACAGGTTGTACGTTTTCAATGAACACTCAAGACTAATTCAGACCAGCGATGTCAGAAGTCCGTGAGAACAGCTGAGAGAGAGAGATGCAGAGAGAGAGAGAGAGATGCAGGGAGAGA
>CM054138.1:17122300-17129800 GCA_028751875.1 Rapana venosa | reverse complement strand
TCCCTGAGATTTCTCTGCAGGGATCTGTTTCTCAGCCCACCCACATAGTTCTTTATAGTATCTCCACTGTAGCCTGCATCCCGAATCTGATCTAGATATTCGTCACAGTCCTCCCCCTCCATCGTAATGTCAGGTACAGGCACCTCAACCAGGTCAATTCCACCTTGTTGTTCAGCCACTGTGTCAGCTTCCAACACTGTGACAGCACCTGACGCACAGCGATAATCATGTGTGGGAAGCAACGATTGCGAAGGCATGTGGTTTTGGAGAGGCTGGGGTGTTGGTGTGTGAGACAGACTGGGTGATGGGGGGTGTTGGCATAAACAAACTTGGCGAAGTTTCGAATGGGGAACAATGCCACTTGCCCTTGTCTTCTCTTCTCCTTACTTATCTTTTCTTCCTTCTTTCTTGCCTTTCCTCTTGTCTTTTCTCCTCCTCCTCTGTCCTCGCTCTGCCCGCCTCCTCGTGCTCTGCCTGTCTCCGTCTCCTCTGTCCTTGTTTCCTTCGTCGGTCCCTGTTGTCCGACGTGGTAGGCTTTCTGCGGAAGTACAGCTAGGTTTGTTTGTTGACCCGCCATGTTCCCATCACTTGAGCGCAGCCTATCAGTCCGAAGCACAACAGTCGTTTGCTCGCCTTCTCCACAGAACCTTCCATGGAGGTGATGCAGTGCTTTTGCAGCTGGGGGCAACCTAGCGCACTTCAGCGTTGTTGGTAACCCGACAACTGGCAGGTTGCTTGTTTATTTGGCATTTTAAAAAAAACAAAATTTACACAGCAAAATTTCGCCCTGCCCTATATCCAAGGGAGATCACCCCGAGCTCCGAGGAAAGAGAGAGAGAGAGCACAAGAGAAGGCAGAGAGAGAGAGAGGCAAGAGAGAGAGAGAGGCAGAGAGAGCGAAGAGGAAGAGAGAGAGAGAGATGCAGAGAGAGAGAGGCAGAGAGAGAGAGAGGAAGAGAGAGAGAGTTGCAAAGAAGAGGAGAGAGGAGAGGAAGAGAGAGAAGCAGGAGAAGAGGAGAGCAGTAGAAAGGAATAGAGAAAGCAAGAGAGAGAGGCAGAAGAAGAGGCAGAGAGAGAGAAGCAGAAAGGAGAGAGAAGCAGGAAGAGAGAGGAGAGAGAGAGAGAGAGAGAGAGAGAGAGAGGAGAGAGAGAGAGTGATGAGAGTAGAGAAGTAAGAGAGAGAGAGAGAGAGAGGGATGAAGAGAGAGACAAAGAGAAGAGAGAGAGGCAGAGAAGAGAAGAGGCGGGAGAAGAGAGAGAGAGGAGAGCAAAGGGAGCAGAGAGAGAGAGAGAGAAGAGAAGAGAGAAGAGAGAGAGAGAGGCAAAACAGAGAGAGAGAAGAAACAGAGAGAGTGGCAAGAAGAGAGGAGGCAGAGAGAGAGAAGCAGAAGGAGAGAGAAGGCCAAGAGAGCGATAGGAAGAGAGAGAGAGAGGGGGCAAAGATAGAGAGGCAGAGAGGGAGATGTAAGAGAGAGAGATGCAAGAAGAGAGGAAGAGAGAAGAGGAAAGAGGAGAGAGAGTGAGGCTGAGGAGAGAGAAACAGAGTGTGTGTTTGTGGGTGGAGGGGGGTTGTTACCAATGGGGTGATCAAGTTAAGAGGAGGCCACTGACAGAAGACCTGTGCTGAACGGCTTTTTCCTGGATTGAAATTATATAATGCTTGAGCACTCAAATCCCTAACCCCGACATCATCTGCCTGTCTGCCTGCTTCTGGCTGTGTCTCTGTGTGCCTCTGTCCCTGTCCTAGTGTGTCTGACTGTCTTGGTCTGCCCCCCTGTCAGTCCCTGAGTGGCTGGCTGGCTGTCTGCCTGTGTGTCTGACTGCTGGCTGTCCCTGCCTGTGTGTCTGGTCCTGTCTGCTTCCCTTCCTGTCTTGCTGGCCTGTCCCTTGGCGCACCCTGGTGCTGTGTGTCTGTTGTGTCTGGCGGTGGTCTGGCGGGCTGTTTGTCTCTCGAAAATTATCATTAGTCTGATTTTGTTTGTTTGTTTGTTTTGTGTCTGTTTGTCTTGTAAATCTTCGTCCTATGTCTCAAAGAAATAGATTGGAAAAAAGCAAACAAGAGCAAAGACAAAGATAAAAAGACGGAAGTCTTAGGAGGGACGGAAAAGAGACCACAAAAATAAAAAGGGAAAAAACAGAATGGAATTATGGGTGAAGAAAGACAGACAGAAACAAGGCAGACAGACAAAAGAGAGTGTGAGTGAGAGAGACAAGAGACTAGGAGAGAGACAACAGAGAGAAGAGAGGGGATAGAGAGAGAGAGAGGGGTGGGGGGGATGTTTTACCTGGTGTGTGGATCAAGTGGTTGTCACTGATAGGGGGTAGGGGGGGTGGCTGAGCTGCATCCTCCAGGATAATTTAAGCGTGAGCACATTGCTAGCCAGCCCTCATCCTTCTCTCTCTCTCTGTCTCTCTCTTCCTGTCTCTCTCTCATCCTCTGTCTCTGTCTGTTTTCTCTGTCTCTGTCTCTCTCTGTTGTCTCTAATCTGTCCTCCTCTGACTGTCTCGTTGTCCTCTTTGTCTCTGTCTCTCTCTGTCTGTCACACTGTCTGTCTCTGTCTCTTTATCTCTGTCTCTCTCTTCTGTCATCTGTCTGTCTGTCTCTCTCTTTGCTCGCTCTCTTTCTCTCTCTCATCCTCTCTCTCAGATTCTTCTTCTCTCATCAACCTCTACGAAACCTCCATCTCTCCGTCCCAGCTCAATCCCACAGACAAATCTTTCTCTCCCGCCCCTCAATCATCCCCCTTGCCATTCGACTCCTTCCCCCTCTATGAACTCTCATTCCCCTCCGCCAACCTCACCGCCATCCCTCCCTCCCCCCCTTCCCCGCCTGCCATCCTCCAGTATCTCCACCCCCACCCCCCCCCCCCCCCCTCCCCCCCCCCCCCCCCCCAACTTTACACCCCACGCCTCCGCATTCACATCCTCCCGGCACCCCGCTCCCTCTGCTTTCTCCACCCCCTCATTTCAGACTCCTTCAACTTCCACCCGACTCCCGGAACGTCTTCACGCCACTACTTCACTACATCGCATCCAAGATCTCATCCCCCTCTCTCCCCCACCCCATTCACCTTCTACCCCCACTCACGTCTCCCAGCCCCGCCTCTCTCCCCTTATCTCTCCCCCCTCCCTCTCCACTCCTCCTCGAGCCCCCCCCCCATCCCCCCCCCCCCCCCCCATCCGGCTCCCCCCCCTCCCCACCCTCCGTCACCCCCCTCTCCAGCCCCCCGTCCATCCCCCCCCCCAAAACCGTGACTTTCCCCCCTCAAATCCCGAAGTCCACCTATCTCCCCACCTCCCCCCCCCCCCGCCCTCCCTCTTTCACCCCCAATCCCCCCTCTCCCCCTCCCTTCCCCCCTTCCTCATTCGATCCCCGTCCCTTCCTCTCCACCCCTCCCCACACTTCTCCCCCCCCCCCCCCCCTTCCCCCTCTCCTTCGACCCCCCCCTCTCCCCCCTCCCCCCTTTCTCCCCCGTCCTGGAACCCCCCCAACGAGACCTCTCTAACCCTAAGTACACGGTCTCCCCTGTCTCCCCGAGCCCCTCCCCCTCCATCTCACCCATTCCACCCTCCCCCACCCCCCCCCCCCCCTTCCTCCACCTCCTCCCCTCTCCCCCCAGTTCCACTCCCCTCCACCACGCCCCGAGAACACCTCTCCCACCAAGATACCCACTCGCCCCCCACCCACTCCAGACCCCCCCTCTCCTCCCCCAATCCATGCATCAAGGCCCAACCGGCCCTCATCCATCCTCGTCCGAGACTAGAAGACAAACTCCTCGATCCACAACAGAATCAACACCGCATAACTCCCCGAAGATTCAACTCAAAAACTAAAAGTCTTAGACTCCTTATCAAAGAGATTCAAAAATAAACGAAAAATAACAAAACGGCAACTTCCAATGGAAAATAACTAACAAATAGAACAGAAAACTGGGAAACCAATGGTCAAAGAAAGTGACTCGTGGGAACAAGAAACATAAGGTACGAAATGCCTAAGTCTACATTATTCACAGATGACTATCGCACTTTGTAGCGAGGCATGATCTAAGCAGCGTCATATAGACTAGGGAGGAACAAGTTACCCAAACATACGCAGACCAAAGCAACACAATTAGGGGTAAAAATGTGCAACAATAGACAGAAGCCAAACATATCTCTTGTCACACAAGCACGACAAAAAAATACGAGAAAAACTAATGGACAAATCACGAAAGAGCCCCCAGCAGCCAGTAAATACATTCACAAGTTCTTAGCTAAACTCAGCACCAACCCCAGAAACAAAAACTCATTACACAAAACCCTACACAAACGCTTCACTCGTATCACCGCCAGACCATCACATCCTCTCAACGCCCGGGTCCACTGGAACCTCCCACCTCCCCTCCACACCAACAGACAACTAGCTCACTCGCAGTTCATCTGGCACCTAACCTAACTACGTAAAAAGAAAACTTTGACAATTTTCCTCTCTCACCTACTCCAACGTCACCCTCTACCCCTCCCCACTCCTCCTCTCTCTCATCTGTGCTGATGATGTCCATCCTGGCAATCTGAAAACTGTTGTAGGCTTACAAATCAGGCTGAATATTTAAAGAAAGAGCGTGCTCTAGCAACACACTTGATCTTAAGGTTAATCTTGAATAAGAGTTACATTGTAGTTGTATTCAGAAAAATAGTTGGTTATTTAGCTGCTCACAGAAAAATGGCCGTACAATGGAAAAAAGTCATGCCTGTGATTAATGTATATAAATATTCTAGGAATCTGTTTCTCCTACAAAGCTTCAGTTCACAAATGCATGTAAAGGAAAGATCTGGCAAGTGAGGTTAAAAGAAGCTTGTTAATTGTTTTTTGAAAAAAAAAAATAACGATTATTGCATAATAATGCTTTGGGACTTGTATGATATTAAGATATTTGATGCACAAATACAATAATCTCAACACTGTGGTTATATGCGCGGAAATTTGGGGACATGATGCAGCTGTAACACATTGTGGAATTCAGTGCAGCCTCTTTGGATTTAAAGCAAGTTTTTGAATTAATTATAGGCTTATGGATGGACTAACACCTAATGATCTTGTTTATAGTGAGAACCAATAGTTATCCTCTCTCATTAATTAATGCTGCTGTAAGATGCATTGATATTGAATTAAAGATTCTGCATATGATAAGTGCAGGTTACCTTTTAAAAAATAATCTGGGAAAAGCACCTGGGCTTCCAACAAATCCGTACCTGTTTATTGAACTTGGGACCTTGGCTTTTTGGGTTTGTTTGGCTCAATCAAAGGTTCGGAAATTTGTAGAGAGTTTATAATATCAAGGTTTTCAGGCAAAAGACTGATTGACTGTCCGGTTTGGCAGCAGTGGAGTGGTCAATATACAAACAGTGAAAGATTTCAAATGTACAGGAGACACAATTTATAGGTTTCAACACGATTGTCAAACCTTATCTAAAAGCTTGATATGGACTACATGTGAAAATAGAATTATGTCTAAATTAGACTTGGTGTAGCAGCCATAATTGGTTCATAAATTTAGATATAAGAACATGATGATGTAACCTCCAGTTGCTATGACCCATTATGAACAAACAGTGAGAGATGAAGTGCATTTGTGACTGTGCTGTCTAATATAGAAGAAGATTAAGACAGAATTACATTCCGGTAAAGTATAGTAAAGAACACCACCTAATTTATTGTAGAGATTCTTCTACTCCATGGCATCTAGAGTGTTCACCTTAGATTGTGCGCATTGCTTGGAGCTTTCTATTTGTGTAAAAAAGCCTTTAGAATAATAGAATATTCTTGGTTTCTTAAGGTCTTTTTTATCTTGGTTTTTCTTAAAAAAAAAAAAAAAACATATATAAAAAAAAAAAAAAAAAAAAAAAAAAAAAAAAAAAAAAAAAAAAAAAAAAAATACAAAAAAGAAAAAAGTTAATATCTTGGTTTCTTAAGTCTTTTTTTTTTTTTGTAAAACCGATTTTTTTTGGGGTGAGAGTTTGTGGTATTTGTGTTAACTTATTGTTCTCGACTAAATCTGAGCAGGTTGGCAAAACCCCCCCCACGCACCCCCCTTCAATGTAGGGGCCCAATGGCCTTTTTGTGAATAAAATCTTTTATCGAGTTCGAGTTCGAGTACGAGTTCTCTTCCCCCTCATTTGTGGGGGGGGACGGAAATAAGCCATAGTGGTTAGAAACATTGCGCTCAAGACGCAAATCATCCTGACAACCCGGGTTCGATTTCTCCCGTTCAAGAAGTGGATTAGTTTTTCCTCCTTTTATATTTTCCTTTCCCCTGGAGTTCACATCAGTGCAGACTCCCCATTCTCCCCCAAAAGTCCCCTTCGATTGAACCTATAAACCGTGCCCGTGTGCGAACGCACGACGCAGAACACACATCTTGGACATCTTGGCGGGGGCAATCTTGCGCATTTGCGAGCGCACGTAGCACCTAAATCCTGTTCCGCTGTTCGTAAGAGTAGGGCCATTGTGTGCCGAAGGGAACAGATTGACAGAATGCAAAAAACCGCATACATACGGGGGACTGGATGTAAAAAAAGCATATAAGTTGCTTAATAATCCATTATCCTCGATTATAAAAGAATAAAATAAAATAAATAAAAAAATAATAATGAATAATCCTCATCTCTCTTTTCCTTCTTCACCCCCTTCTCGTTTTTTTTTTTTGCAGTGTTTTTTGCTGTGTCCCCCGTTTGTCTGTCTGCTTGCCAAGTCTGTTTTGTCGTGCTGTCGGTGGGGGTGTCGGGTCTGTCCTTACCTCCACTCCTCTCTTATATCAGGGTAGTTTGCTTTGGCTTTTTCTGTCTGCTGTCTGTCTGTGTGGCCTCTCTGGCCTGTCCTCTTCGGTCTGTCTGTCTGCCTGCCTGTCTGTATGTCTGTTTGCCTGGCTGCCTGGGCTGTCTTGTCTATCATCTGTCTGGCTGTCTGCCCTGTCGCGTTGTCTGCCCTCGCTGCTGTCCCTGTCCTCTTTGGTCAACAATTTTGGTGCAGTCCATTTTGTGTCTCTTATCTTTTTCTTTGCTTCTTTTTTTTTTGCAATTAGACCTCAATATAACTAATAACAGTTTGTTTTCAGGGCCATTTTTGTGTTCCAAGTTACAGTTTATGATACTTGAACCATGGTTCGATCCTGTAATCTGTAATGCTTTCTTGTTTGTTCGTTCCATTTTTGTCACTGATTGCATGTTCATATTAATTTAACTTTGATAAGCTTGATAGCTTCACCTTCTTGTTCTTAGTATGCATAAATGGAGGGATGGGGGTGGGGTGGGGGGAGGGGATAGCCTAGTGGTTAGAAACATTCGCTCGCAATTCTGACGGACCCGTGTTCATTCCCGTCAGGGGATATTTTCCTCCTCTGGAGTTTACAGCATGCAGTCAGACTCCCACTCCCAAAAGGGAAGTCCTTCGGATAAGACAATAAAACCGAAACCCCGTATGTGTACGCACAGCTGATACATCTTGCGCACGCTGACGTTAAAT
>CM054138.1:17101360-17118860 GCA_028751875.1 Rapana venosa | reverse complement strand
TTCATAATAACACTGAGGCTTCAATTCGTATTGGTCACAAAAATCGTTCGGTTTAAATAAACTTCAAAATCTATACGATCCTTCCATCCTAGCTACCCATACTACCCCTTGGGCCCTACCCCTACTTCTGTCCTCCCCTCCCTTCTTCAAACCTCCCCTTCCCCCACCCAACCCACCCACACACACACACACACACACACACACAAGAGACACACACACACACACACACACACACGCGCGCACTCGCGCCAAAGCGACTAAACTCTCTCACACTCACTGACGCCCCAAACCCTGCCAGATGGGATAAACCCGATAGATTTGTGCCGCTGGCAGCCAATACAGGGCAGTCTCAAGTGCATCATCTGCATTTCAATTTCCCTCACTACCCTCGGCGCGCGAGCGATTTTTCACTGCCGGGGCTCCAGAGATCGAGAAGAAAACTCGTGGACCAACGGTCAAGATTTTTCCGCTGAGAGGCAAAGCGAAGCGGTCAAGACAAGGTGAAGAAATAGCCCAAAATTCTACAGAAAGGGCGAAGGACCAAAACAAAGAGAATTCATCACGATTCTGGGACAGTTTCGAGTTGTTCCCCCGTTGCTTCGGGGGAAAAAGGCCCTCTGATGACCAGATCGAGAAAATGGCTTGGGAGACTTGAAGAGGCTGTAGTTGTGCTGGCCCCTTTTTTTTGCTTTGATTCTATTTGACAAGCTTTTAATTTGCCACGAGTGACACGCTCCCTGGAAATGAGTTTTGATGCTGATGGGTTTTACGCTCTGCTGGAGAGAGAGAGAGAGAGAGAGAGAGAGAGAGAGAGAGAGAGAGAGAGAGAGAGAGAGAGAGAGAGAGAGATGCCTTTTTAATCTCTCGTAAATAATCTCCGGAAGGAACAGTGTGACCTCGCTGACCAATTGTTAATGAAGAGGGTCAGGGTGACTTTTTTTCTTTGACCTTTTCCTGTACTTTTTTTTTCTCTTAGGGGATGAATTTTTTTTTCAGGGAGGTTGGGGGGGGGGGGGGGACTATTGGTTTGTTTTGTTGTTGTTGTTTGGGTGTTGTTGTGGTGGTTTGTTGTTTGTTGGTTTTTTTTTGGGGGGGTTTGTTGTTTTGTTTTATTGTGATTTTTTTGGGAGTGAAGGGTTCTTTGTTGCTTTTGGGTTGTCACTGTTGTTCATATACTGTATATAGTAGTTCGTAGTAGTTTAGAATATGTAGTTCATAGTAGTTTAGAGTATGTAGTTCATAGTAGTTTAGAGTATGTAGTTCATAGTAGTTTAGAGTATGTAGTTCATAGTAATTTAGAATATGTAGTTCATAGTAGTTTAGAGTATGTAGTTCATAGTAGTTTAGAGTATGTAGTTCATAGTAGTTTAGAGTATGTAGTTCATAGTAGTTTAGTTTTCGTTTGTTTGGGTAGTTGTCGCCCTTGACGGAGCTAGAGGGCGTGAGAGCTGTCAAGATGGCGTATGTATCAGCATGTCAATAATAAACTTGTATCCCCTCACGTATCGCCTGCATGTGGTTTATGCAGTGAGCAAGAGTTATTAACATGGTGGCAGGGTAATAGTGAACCCACCCCCACCACTACATAATCGAAAGCAAGATGGTTGACATGTCAGGCCAGTTTCGTTTGCCCCCAGCCTTAGATTTAGCAGACCATAATTTAGCAGAGACCTTTTGCTCCTGGCGTAGACAGATAGAATTTTATTTGCTGGCATCAGGAGCCTCTACTAAACCAAAGCCTACCCAAACTGCAATCATTTTACACTGTGCTGGTGTTCAGGTGCAAGAGGTGTATGAACATTTCCTATCTGAAGGGGCTGATGACAAACATGATCCAGAGCAGGTGTTGCAGAAGCTAGCAGAGTACTGTGCACCCAGATCAAATGAAGTCATAGAAACATTTAGATTCTGGAACCTGCCATACAGTGACCCATTTGATACGTTCCTCACAGAGCTCAGGTCACGAGCAAGCCTCTGCAATTTTGGTGATGCAAAAGATAGAATGCTTAGAAACAAAATTGTTTTCTCTACAACAGTCAAGATAGCACACAGCCGCCAAGGATAAAATTCTGACATGCAGAGTGACAGCTAACCAGTTTACATAAAAAAGGTAAAGGTAAAGGAGTCCCATAACCTATAAGGTCGTAGGGGAGCGAGGCGTCAGAGACCTCACTTCTCTAGGGTCAGCATATTGAGGGCGGCGCCCATCTCCTCTCCCTCGCTGCTTTACCTTCCCTGACCCTAAAGAGGACAGGTACCCATTTACAGCTGGGTGAACTGGGGGAACTGTACTGAAACCAAGGCGCGCAAACGGTCACCCATCCAACTGGTAACCACGCTCGAGGCTGTTTAACTTGGCTGGGGGAAAGCGAGTGCTCCGACCACTGAGCTATCCCGTCCCAAGTTTACATACGTATACTTAAAATTATAATGACCAATATTAAAGTGGGAAACAATGAATCTGAATTTTTCTGACTCCGGCCGGCTCCTACCCAGAGTGAGTGTGCTGTGGGCTCAGTGGGAAGACTGGGACCACACAGTCGAGCTTCATCCACTTAACGGATGCGAGTTTGAGAGTGTTGCTCAAATTTCCTGACCAACACTGCAGGTGTCTGTATCTCTCGGCCCGGTTGACGCCGGGATATATATTATGATAGTAAGCGTAGAGTACAACCCTGTCAAGTAGTCTCAAAGCATATGCACTTCCACAGCAGCATAATTACGTCCTCATTATCATTGATCATCATGCAATTAAAAAATTGCCTCTGATTCGGTGGTCCCAGCTGCTCTGGTCTCATGGTGACCTCAGATTTGGTTTGCCCATACACGTCTGTGCCTGTGGTGAGTTTATGTCAAAGCCTTTGGGGTTGGAGGTTCGCGGGGGACGGTCGTTGGAGGGACGTTGTGGTGGTTGCCACCTCGAGTGGGCAACTCACTCAGTCTGGCTCCGCGACTGAGCTAATACTGTCACTAGTAGGGGGCTTAGTAGGTGGTGTCCTGCATATGTTAGCTCAGAACAGGCACCACTGAACACCGCCAAAGTGACCCAGCAGCAGTGCAGGGCCCCTCTGGCTGGTGGTCCCACGGCGGCCTGATAGTGATGGGCTCCCTGTGGACCTCCGTCTCTGAGGATGAGACATAATAAATCTGGGTATGGTTGTGGCGGGGAGATTGGAATGAGCGGGGTGGGAACAGCAGTACGGGGGACGTCACAGAAGATGAGGCAGCAAAAATAAAAATTAAAAAAAAGAAAGGCGCAACGTGGAACTGGTCCCCTGAATGTGAGAGTGCACTGAAAACAGTCAAACAGAAGATCACTGAGGCCCCAGTGCTGGCATTCTTCGACCCTGATGAGGAACTCCTGCTGCAAGTGGACAGCAGCAAAGATGGTCTGGGAGCAGTGATCCTACAGAAAGGACGCCCCTTGGAATATGCTTCCGAGCACTAACTCAAGCAGAGAAACGCTGGGCACAGATTGAAAAAGAAACTCTGTCTCTTGTGTTTGGCCGGGAGTGTTTTGACCAATATACTTTTTTGACGTTCTGTACAGGTGCAAAATGACCACAAGCCACTAGTGACAATCTTAAAGAAACCCATAAGCCAGGCTTCCCGTCGCATCCAGGCACTGATGATGAGAATTTCAGTACAAGCCAGGTACCCAGCTCTTCATTGCAGACACGCTGAGTCGCGCTTCCCTTCCCCACCCTGGAGATGATGTATGTGTACTGACACTGAGCTCTCTGTCTGATGTGCCTGACAAGACAAGGAACGAGGTACAAGAAGCCACCCAATATGATCCAGCATTACAGACTCTCCTCTCAGTCATCAGTGAAGGATGGCCGGAGAAAAAAAAATGAAGTTCCAGAATGTATTGGCATGTACTTTGACATTCACGACACTTTAAGCAAAAAGAATGGCATCCTACTGAAAGGGGAACGAATTGTGGTGCCATCTGCACTAAGGGCACAGCTGAAGAAGAGATTGCATGCAGTACACCTGGGCTATGATAGCATGCTGCGGATGGCTCGAGATCTGCTATATTGGTCTGGGATGGCTCAAGATCTGCTATATTGGCCTGGGATGGCTCAAGATCTGCTATATTGGCCTGGGATGGCTCAAGATCTGCTATATTGGCCTGGGATGGCTCAGGATCTGCTATATTGGCCTGGGATGGCTCAGGATCTGCTATATTGGCCTGGGATGGCTCGAGATCTGCTATATTGGCCTGGGATGGCTCAGGATCTGCTATACTGGCCTGGGATGGCTCAGGATCTGCTATATTGGCCTGGGATGGCTCAGGATCTGCTATACTGGCCTGGGATGGCTCAGGATCTGCTATATTGGCTTGGGATGGCTCAGGATCTGCTATATTGGCCTGGGATGGCTCAAGATCTGCTATATTGGCCTGGGATGGCTCAGGATCTGCTATATTGGCCTGGGATGGCTCAGGATCTGCTATATTGGCCTGGGATGGCTCGAGATCTGCTATACTGGCCTGGGATGGCTCAGGATCTGCTATACTGGCCTGGGATGGCTCAGGATCTGCTATATTGGCCTGGGATGGCTCAGGATCTGCTATACTGGCCTGGGATGGCTCAGGATCTGCTATATTGGCTTGGGATGGCTCAGGATCTGCTATATTGGCCTGGGATGGCTCAGGAAATTCAGCAGATGGCTGACAGCTGTGACGCCTGCCATCATTTGAAACCTCACAACCAGAAGGAGACACTGAAACAACACAGGGAGGGCCAAGAGCCATGGGAAAAGATTGGGGTTGACCTGTTTGAAGTGAACGGACGACAATACCTAGTGACTGTAGACCATTTTTCAACATTCAGTGAAGTGGATTTTCTGAAGAACACATCAGCTACTGATGTCATCAATAAACTACAGGCTCATTTTGCTCGACATGGTACCCCAGCAGAAATAGTCTCTGACCATGGCCCTCAGTTCGCTTCCATCGCCTTCAAGCACATGGCAGAGGAATGGGGGATTACTCATACGATGTCATCACCACATTATCCCCAATCCAACGGCAAGGCAGAGGCAGCAGTAAAGACAGTAAAGTACATGATGTACAAGTGTGTGGACAATGGTGATAATCAGTATGCGGCTCTACTGGAGCTTCGCAACACTCCACGACAGGACACAGGCTTGAGTCCATCGCATATGATGTTTGGCCGTCTGACTAGAAGCAGGATACCCGCAGTCACCAACAAGCCCTTCACAGCAAAGAGAATGGCCAGAGCAAAACAACAGAGGCACAGTCGGTGGAGGTCAGTGAAGCGCTCCTGTGACAAACAAGCTAAAGACCTTGTCCCTCTTAGTGTAGGTCACCCCGTTTTTAACATCCCAGGACAACCATGGAAACGAGGCAGAGTGTTGAACAGGAATGACGAACACTCATACAGCATTGAAGGGGACAATGGTGGTGGCTACCAACGAAGCAGGAGATTCATCCGACCCACACGGACCCCAAATTTCCCCCCAGACCCAAACCAACTGAATTCTGACCCCATCTCACCACCCATGCTACAATCCTCACCAGCCGCTGCCCCCATCAGCCCCAGATCCCTTACTGACACGCATGAAGATGAGTGGCTGACCCCTGTACCTGCCCAGACGTATGGTGATGCCCATGTGCCTGGTACCACCCCACACCCCCAACGTGTGCATGACCCTCCTTCTCCATCCCCAACACATCCCCGGGGCATCCAACGAAGACCAGCTACTGGATGGAAAACTATGACACTGACTTTTGACATGTTTGAACAGAAGATGTCCAGAGTGAAAAAAAAACAGCCAGATGATGCTTACTGACTCATGTTGACATTAGCTGATCCATTGCTGGATTATCTGGATAACCCCTACCATGTAACAAAATGTAATACTATTCTTTTTCAGATTGGCTGTTTCCCAGCATTAAGAGACATGGTGGTCTAGCATGATGATTGATCATTTTTCATTTATCTTTCAGGTTGGAAAATGTATTTTTTTGTGTGTATATACATGTGTGTGGATATGTGTTGCAGCAATTATATCTACCTTACCTTACTGTTTTATTCTTCAGGGTCGAGAGACATGGGGAGCCGTACTGACGGATAATCCAACCATTATCTTTCAGGTTGAAGAATCACAATGTAACTATTATTTTTCAGATTGAAGATTGGATGATCTAACCGTTACCTTTCGGATAAGAGAATAGATATTTGAGACTTACTACAGTAAAGGCAATCTGTTCTGTTTTGGAAACAATTGAGGTACATTATCCATATGCTACCACATATTCAGGCTCTCTCAAATGCATTAGGAGGAGCTGTTAGCTGTGTGTTTATTATTTGTTTTGTTACAAGTGTTTTCTCATATACTATGTCTCATTGGATACAACAGACCTCTCAAAGTGCAAAAGGACTGTTTGCTGTGAAAGAAGAAACTGTGTTGATTGAGTTTTGTTTTGTTTTTTCTTTTCTCCATGATGTGTTTGTCAAGACAGGAGTTGTGCTAGTCATGGTTTGTTATACTAGTCTTGCAAAGAGTTTGAGATTCTTTTTATTGATTATTTCACTTCATTGTTTTTTGTATTTTTTAATTTCTTGTTTTCAGTTCTCCCAAAGAAAGGGAGATGTTGATATACTGTAACTCATAGTAGTTTAGAGTATGTAGTTTATAGTAGTTTAGTTTTCGTTTGTTTGGGTAGTTGTCACCCTTGACGGAGCTAGAGGGTGTGAGAGCTGTCAAGATGTCGTATGTATCAGCATGTCAATAATAAACCTGTATCCCCTCACCTATCGCCTGCATGTGGTTTATGCAGTGAGCTAGAGTTATTAACAACTGTTGGATTTCATTTTCTTCTTCCTCCACCTCCTCCTTTTCCTCTTCCTTCTTTTGCAGTTCTTACCACTCCTCCTCATTCTTGTTGTTATCCTTTCCATTTCAATATCTCGCTCCTTCTCACCCTCTTCCTTATCCTGTTCGTTCCTCATCTGGGGCTCCGAGATTCATTCACCAATGGTAAGATTTTGTGTATGCAGCCCTTTACACACCATTATGGTAACTGCAGTCCGGCTTCAGGAAAGTAATGATCCTTAAAATGGGGCAGGGCTACATTGGCTGAGTGGACACTGGGCTTGACGTTTAATCCGAAGGCCTCAGTTTCAAATAATTATAGCTTGTGGCCGCCCGGGTGGGTGAAATGTTCTGCTTGGAGCCGATGTTTGTGCATACTTTAAACCATTTCCAGTCATTCACTTTCTTCGGTTTTGAGTTTTCCAACTTTTTTTTTTGGCAATAACCGTGTAGTGATAATAAAGATCTAAACTTAATAGACGTGCAATTATGAACCAGAGTTTAAATGGGTTTTGTGTCAATTTGTTCAGAGAAAACAATTTCAAATACACCACTGGGTTTTTAAAAAAAACAAACCTTTTCTAGCAGGGAACAGGACAGCTCAGTGGTGGTCAGAGCACTCGCTTTCCCCAAGCTAAGGTTAAGCAGCATCGAGCGTGGTTACCAAGGGGATGGGTGACAGTTTGCATGCCTTGGCTTTAGTACAGTCCCCCAGTTCACCCAGCTGTAAATGGGTACCTGCCCTCTTTAGGGTCAGGGAAGGTAAAGCAGCAAGGGAGAGGAGATGGGCGCCGCCCTCAATATGCTTGCCCCTGAAGAAGCTGAGGCCTCTGATGCCTCGCTCCCCTACGAACCACATAGGTTATGGGACACCTTTACCTTTTTCTAGCAGTATAGTTTTTCTTACCCCCCACCAGTCATCAGTTACCAAAATCCCCCTCTTCGTTGTTTTTTTGTAGTGGTCTGTAGATATGTAAAAAGGTAAAGGAGTCCCATAACCTATAAGGTCGTAGGGGAGCGAGGCGTCAGAGACCTCACTTCTCTAGGGCCAGCATATTGAGGGCGGCGCCCATCTCCTCTCCCTCGCTGCTTTACCTTCCCTGACCCTAAAGAGGACAGGTACCCATTTACAGCTGGGTGAACTGTACTGAAGCCAAGGCGCGCAAACGGTCACCCATCCAAGTGGTAACCACGCTTGACGCTGCTTAACTTGGCTGGGGGAAAGCGAGTGCTCCGACCACTGAGCTATTCCGTCCCCGTAGTAGATATGTACTTACGTTTAAATCCCACCTTACACTGCATCGGTAGCAAGTAAATGTTTTCCAAATACAGTTGCAGCCATTATGGCACCATATCGTTTTGTTTTTAGGCATTATTGTACTGTATTGCATTGTACTGTATTGCATTGCACTGCATTATATGATATTGTATTGCATTGCATTGCTTTGTATACCACTTTAAGTCACGCAGTGTTCTCTGCGTGAAATGCTGGCTGCTTTCCCAGGGGAAGAAGAGCGTCGCCACAAGAGCAGCGCCACCCATTATTATTTTTCTCTCCTTTCCTGTCTGCATATGTACTTATTTCCCTACCAGAGTGGCTTTTATCTACAGACTATTGCCAGGGACAACTCTCTTGCTGCCGTGGGTTCTTTCATGTGCGCTAAATGCATGTTACACACGGGACCTCGGTTTATTGTCTCATCCGAAAGACTAGCACCCAGAGCACACCTGGCGAACTAGTGGATGAGGGGGAAAGTTTCGGGGACAAACAGGGATCAAGCCACCGCACACTTCGAACCCGAACTTTTCGCTTTCCAGGCAGGTGCGTTGCCTCTAAACCACCGATCCACCCTCTGTCTGTCTGTCTGTCTGTCTGTCTTGTCTGTCTCTCTCTCACTTTTCCTAATCGTGTTGTTTATAGCTCCGCCGACCACAGAGGCCACATCATTAGGCTTACCTTTTGCCATTAATTTTTGTCTCCAAAACACGCTTGATATGAATAGCACACGCACGCACTTTATGCTTCACATTCACTATTTGCTCATACATTGGATACATCTAATTAAAACTTAGGACCAGATTTTATTATTTTTACTTTTCTGTTCTTTTTTTCCTTTTTTATTTTTGTTCTTTTCTTTTTTTTCATTTTGGTTTGTTTTGTTTATGGAAAGCACTTCTCTGCTCTGCTTCTCTCTTGTCTTGGCGATCATTCTGCATAGTCTTGGAAGCTGCTGTGGAATGGTCACTCCTATACTTCTGATGCAAGGGAGACAACTCAACAAAACGGACTTTCTCTTAACCTAGTACTTGGAAAGTTGCGTCCCTTCTCTTTTAGAGTGTCGAAGTCGGTCAACTTTTTTTCTAGATGGTGTGTGTGTGTGTGCTGCATATGTATCACCATGCATGCACATACTCATAGGTAAGACCGTTTCTGTATCATATATTCCGTGCTTCACTTCTTTAAACTCCTCTTCTGTATCCTCCTTCCCACCACCACCACCCCCTTCCCTTGTGCCTCTTCCTTTTCACTTTCTTCTTTTCATCTTCTTCACATTGTGGTGAGTTACTATGGACCAGGATGAATGACTCAGCACTACTGCGCAGAGGCGAGGACCGAGATGGATGGAGGAGGCTTACCACGGCATCGTCTTTCCTGTCTCCCCCACGACCGCCAAGGTCACGGGACTGATGATGATGATGACTATGTCAATGATTATTGCCAGGAAGTATGAACAATAGAATTGCAAATGAGAGTCCATTTAAGGGGAACAACTTTTCCTTTCAGGTAATCTCATGAAAGGATTTTGTCCAATAAGTTTTGTGGTCAGCTTTTTTCTTTATCTTTTTTTTTCATTTATATCGAGGATAATGGAATAAGCACTTGTGTGCTTTTTTACATCTAGTCCCTGTGTGTATGCCGTTTTGTAAATTCTGTCATCTGTTCCCACTGGCACACAATGGCCTACTCTTATGAAAAGCGGAACAGGATTTAACGTGTGCGCAAGATGTTTTGCGTGCGTTCACACATGGGGCCTCGGTTTATAGTCTCATCCGAAAGACTTTGGGGAGAGTGGAATCCGCACTGATGATAACTCCAGGGGAAAACATCCCCTTGAACGGGAATCGAACCTGGGTTGTCAGATTGCAAGCGCAATGTTCAAACCACTAGGCTATCCCGCCCTAAGCTTGGTCTAGGAAGAGGTCCATTTCTCATCAAGAAGTTAAGCATTTTTGTTTGTTTGGTTGGTTTTATTTGCTCATTCCTTCTTCTTCATTAAACACTCAGACAGCAATGACAGATGTCTGTTATATGAGCGAAAATGCGTTACGCCAACAGAACTATTCAAACAAGAAACAACAAAAACATCTTGTTTTTTTATTTCAATTTTTTTTTTTACAAATATTTGTATACTGTTTTAACACATTATCTGAACACTATATCCAAATTTCATGATGCTTCCCCCCAAAAAATTAAAACGAGCTATACCATTTATGTGACAGTACACAAAACATACGGCAAACAAAAACTAAACAAAACCAAAAAAATTCATGCACGCGCATATATGTATACAATTACACATCCTAAATAATGTGGATGTAGTTTAACATTAACACCTCTCTCTGATCTGCATAAAAAGATTACCAGCATAAAGAAAAACAACAATATACATATATGCTTACAATTCAAAGGTAAAGGCGTTCCTATAACCTATGTGGTCATAGAGGAGTGAGGCATCAGAGACCTCAGCTTCTCCAGGGGCCAGCATATTGAGAGCAGTGCCCATCCCCTCTCCTTCGCTGCTTTACCTTCCCTGACCCTAAAGAGAGCAGGTACCCATTCACAGTTGGGTAAAACTGGGGGACTGTACTGAAGCCAAGGTGCGCAATGGTCACCCATCCACATGGTAACCACACTCAAATGCTGCTCAACATTGGCTTGGGGAAAGCTAGAGCTCTGACCACAGAGCTATCCCATCCCCCCAAAATTATGCATGCTAAATAATGAACTCGCAGATAAATATGTCTCTCTGATTTGCATAAACATTTACAATTATGAATAGATTCTAAACAAACGATACCAAAACACAAATCAAACTATAAAACAAAGTAAAAGGGGTTTTTTTAAAAGCAAAAACATTCTCAACTTCTCCACACATGTGAGAGCACACACACACAAACACTCTCTCTCTCACAAGCAAACACACACACACACACACTATCTCTCTCTCACAAGCAAACACCCACTCTCTCTCTCTCTTTCTCTCTCATAAGCAAACACACACACACATGCACGCACACACTGCACACACCACACACACAACACACACACACACAACACACACAACACAACACACACAACACCCAACACACACACTGTAAAAGTGAGTTCATTCACATCATAACAAATAGTATTAGTTATTCTGTGCAAGGAAAAAGAGACCAACAGACAGACATAAACTCTTCAAAGAACAATTTTCAGAAATTGAGCAATGTCAAACTTCAAATAAATACCCAAAAAAGACAGAAAAATAAATAGATAAAACAAAACCACAAATATATAAAGTTCTTCTGGCAGTTTCTGTACATTTTTACAGACGGATTTTTTTTATACATAATAAATATACCCTTGAAGTTGGATTGGAAGAGTAGTCTTGTGCATGTATTCTTATCTAGTCACTGCATTACATGACCTTTTACCCTAGAATCTGAAGAAGTCATGACCATTTTCACACACACACACACACATACACACACACACAAAAAGCATGCATGCATGCTTGCATGCAAACACACACACACATACAAGCACACTTCGCACATGCATTCAATAGTGTATGCACACATAACAAATAGGAAGAAAGATGGCAAAAATCAATCAACTGAGGACATAGAAAAATCAATTAACTGAGGATATAGAAAAATCAATCAACTGAGGATATAGAAATATCATAACTCTATCAAAGAAGGAAGGTGGCAGAACGGTTAAGACGTTCACCTGTCTATCAAGTAAACTGTGAGGTTCTAGGTTCGGTTCCCAGCCTTGCCCTTTCTTCCCACTTTGACAAAAAAATTTAAATGAATGTCGAAGTCCTTCGAATGACACTATAAACCCTGTGGGCAAATGCATGCAGAACATCTTGCACACTCATTAAAAACCTGTTCTGCCTTTTGGAAAAGTAGGCCATTTTGTGCCAGTAGGAAAGGGTGACAAAATTAAAAAAATGGACCAGCCGCCATGGCGCAGTGGTTAGCGCCTTGGGTTACGGACTGGAAGGTCGTGGGTCCGATTCCCATAAGAGTCATAGGGATTTTTCGGACTCCGGCCGGCTCCTACCCAGAGTGAGTGTGCTGTGGGCTCAGTGGGAAGACTGGGACCATACAGTCGAGCTTCATCCACTTAACGGATGCCAGTTTGAGAGTGTTGCTCAAATTACCTGACCAACACTACAGGTGTCTATATCTCTCGGGCCCGATTGATGCCGGGATATATTATGATAGTAAGCGTAGAGTACAACCCTGTCAAGTAGTCTCAAAGCATATGCACTTCCACAGCAGCATCATTACGTAATCCTCATTATCATTGATCATCATGCAATAAAAAAAAAAAAGCCTCCGATTCGGTGGTCAAAGTTTCTCTGGTCTCATGGTGACCTCAGATTCGGTTTGCCCAGACACTTCTGTGCCTGTGGTGAGTTTGTGTCAAAGCCTTTGGGGTTGGGGGTTCGTGGGGGACGATCGTTGGAGGGACGTTGTGGTGGTTGCCACCTCGGGTGGGCAGCTCACTCAGTCTGGATCCGCGACTGAGCTAATACTGTTGTTAGCAGGGGGCTTAGTAGGTGGTGTCCTGCGTATGTTAGCTCAGAACAGGCACCACTGAACACCACCAAAGTGACCCAGCAGCAGTGCAGGGGCCCCTCTGGCTGGTGGCCCCACGGCGGCCTGATAGTGATGGGCTCCCTGTGGACTTCCGACCCTGGGGTTGAGACATAACGAATCTGGATATGGCTTTGGCGGGGAGATTGGAATGAGCGGCGTGAGAACAGCAGGACTGGGGACGTCACAGAAGATGAGGCAGCAAAAAACAAAACAAAACAAAAAACAAAAACTTTAAAAATGCATATACAGAGGTGTCATGTATAGACACCATCCCAAAGTCAGAATGTGGTTACCTAAATGGTGGAAGGGGGGTCGCATATGGAAAAATCTCACCATTCGTGAACCTCAGGGATCTAGCAGAGGAATGAAAAAGAAAAAAACAGATAAATCTATCACTAAAAAAAAAAAGCAAAAATCCCAAAAGGCAGATACTAAAGGCTAATACTACATAAAGTTATTAAATCAGAAATCATTAAGCAGCAAAGCAGACAACAACAAAAAATACAGGCACATAATTCTATAAACAATAACAGTAGTAATCAATACCATCAAGATAAAAGAGTTTCAAAAACAAGTCAACACAACTTGATAGCATATCTTAGATGGTAGTTGTTTGTATTCTGCTGATATTTTCTGTAAATATCTTCAAACGATAATAAAATTTATAAGCAACGAAATTTCCAAAAACTGTTTTCAAAAAAAGCAAATTAAAATCTTCTACCATCTCCATCAATTAAAAATAAGAAAAAAAGGAAGGCACATTTTATCATCATAACAAAAAGAGCACCACGAATTCTTGTGTGTGTATGTATGTATGTGTGTGTGTGTGTATGTATGTATATATATATATTATATATATATATATATATATATATATATATATATATATATCTCTCCAATTTGTCATGGACAATTGCCATCAAATTCACACAATCAAAATGAATATCTGAGACAAATAAAACTTGGTTTAAAAAACAAAAACCAAAGCATGAAAACAAAACCAGATCCAAAATACCATGTAACACAGAAACACGATTTCATCTCTGTTTACGTCAATATCGGAACGAACTTTTCCCCTCTGTTTATCTCAATACACAAATTAACACTACGGTTACCACACACCTGCATAAACATTGCAAGATGCACCAAATTATCATACAAAGAACGTTTTGTCTAGATCTACACCGACACGAGATTGGATATGCATTTTTTGTCAACAAGGTCAGTCATTCCCGAAACCAACTCACGGACCAATGAGCAAGATTCAAGCCAGTTTCTGCAGCACCGCCTTCATCCATGTTGCCACGGCGACGGCCCCGGGGTCAGGCTGGGTCAGAAGGTTGGCGCTGACATAACTGGCCCGTCCTGCCTGTGCCTTCATACTGACCGTGTCTGCTGCCGATTTCTCGGCCGCCTGCAAACGCCACAAAAAGTCCCCCTTTTTTTTTTAATAGTTTTTTTTAGGAAAAGAAAAATCATCCCATTCAAAGCTGCTTTCCTGAAAGATTCCTCTCACCTGTCAGCATCACCCAGTTTGGTGTTACATTTACATTGACATTTATACCACTTTAAGTCATGAGATTTCTCTGCGTGAAATTCGGGCTGCCCTCCCCAGGGGATAGCACGTCGCCACAAGAGCAGCGCCACCCTTTTTTTTTTTTTTTTTGTCTGCAACTGTATTTGTTTCCCTATCAGAGTGGCTTTTTTCTAAGAATTTTCCCAGGGACAACTCTCTTGTTGCCGTGGGTTCTTTTACGAGCGTTGAATAATTTTGTGAAACGCACGGGACCTCGGTTTATCGTCTCATCCGAAAGACTAGCACCCAGACCACCACTCATGGTCTAATGGATGGGGGACAAGTTTCAGGCTCAAACGGGGTTCGAACCACCGCCCACTTCCGACCCGGACTTTTCGCTTTCTAGACAGGCGCGTTACCTCTAGACCACCGATCCACCTGCTGCCACACCCAATGATAACGACACTTATGACCCTCCTTCTCCTTTCGCTCCAGGGTGATAACGACAGTTATGATCCTCCTTCTCCATTCACTCAGGTCTTCCCTGGCCCAGCTGCCACGCTTAACCGCAGGACTTTAGGAGAGTATTTTTCTAGTAAAAGATATGTATTAACACACGTTATGTATTCCTTTCTCTGCTAAGTGAGACAGGTAAACAGACAAACAACAGACATGCTAAGAGACCAAAGAGACAAAAGACTTTTGTCAGCTCAGCATGGTTGGCCATCATGCTGTTTCAGCAGACGGCCTACAACCAACATGACTACAGGAATAAATAACTACCATGCACACCCCATTTGATGAGACTATAAACCGAGGCCCCGTGTGCGAACGCACGCAGAACATCTTGAGCACGCGTTAAATCCTGTTCCCCTTTTTGTAAGAGTAGGCCATTGTGTGCCGGTGGGAACGGATGGCAAAATTTACAAAACCGCATACACACGGGGACTGGATGTAAAAAAGCACATAAAAGCTTATTCCATTATCCTCGATATAAAAGAATAAATAAATAAATAAAAATGATGAAGAATTACTCAATGCAAACCAGCGAATGCAAAAGCAATGCAAGTCCATACCATATGACTTTTAAGATAATCAGTTCAACTTCAAGAGTCAAATACTGTAAAAAAAACAAAAACAACAGTGCCTCTCTAAAAAAAACCCCATCAAACAAACAAACAATGCCTCTCTATTTGAAACGCTTCATGGTTTCCACTAATCTTCACAATATATTCTTCTATTTTGCGTATGTACCCTAAATTCCCTAAGAGAAAAAAAAAAGAAGAAATGAGTAGATATGTCTAGTATATTTTGCATTTATAATATTTAGCGAATGAGAGTATACAGTCAGTCACTGAATCCCCACAATATATTATTCTATTTTGTGCATGTACCTTTAATTCCCTGAGAAAATGGGGGGGGGGGAAGAAAAAAAATGCGTAGATATGTCTTGTACATTATTGCATTTATAGTATTTAGCAAATGACAGTATAAAGTCAGTCACCGAATCCATTCTGCATCTAAAACTTGATTTGATCCAAAGAAGACAAAAACATTTATTAGTTCCATGTTTTTGTTGGGTTTTTTGGTGGTTTTGGTTTTTTTGTCGGGAGTTTTCCTGGGGGGGGGGTTGTTGTTTGACAAGAGCTCTGATACTCACCAATGGTGAGATTTGTACATACACAACTGTTTTTGCCCACCAACAAGATAGCAACATTTCGACTTTGGGGATAGGTTCATGTTTAAGGTCAACAGGCATCTCAACATTCTGCGTGTTTCCAAATCATGAGTTATGCTCAATGGAGTCTCTTTAATCATAACAGAAAATGTGTTAGTCATTACTTATCATTCCCATGCAAAACACACATTTTTGTTCTTTACTAGTCACAATCAATTTTTGTTGTTTATTTTTCATTCTTCGGCTAGAGCTCCCAGGTTTACCAACGGTGAGACTTTTGTGTAAAGGACTACTTTTGTCCACCATGAAGGCAGCTGCAGTCTGACTTCAGAAATGTATGCTGGGTACATTCGTGTTTCCATAACCCACCAAACACTGACATATATGATGATATCTTGGTATCTTCATGGTATATGATGGTATATATGATGGTACCGCCGCTCTTTCTCTATTTCAGGTCCATCGACCTGGAATGAGCGCCCTCTCTCTCTTCGCCAAAAACCTAGTTATGACACTTTTAAATCCAGTCTCAAGACATATTTATTTCAAACCTAAGATTCCCCCCTCCTGTTTCATATCAGAGCTATCCCACCTTCACTAACCTATGTCCTATCACCCTGCTAAAGTATACGACCTGTGCGAGTGTGTGTGTGCTTTTGAAAAAATCTGACTATTGAAATTTTATTCATACATTTTGTCTGCAGCGCACCATGTTTGTAAATATGCGTTTGTTTAAAGTATTGATTATTTATCATTGATTGCATGACTGTGTAAGATTAGGTTGAATGCATGCGCTTTGATTTGTCTTAACAAGATATAGCGCTATATAAGTTCCATTTATTATTATTATTATTATCTTTAAGATGCATATTTGACCGCCTGCATGTCTATATACACCGAGAGAACTCAGGCATTGGCAGGTCTGCGATTGAGGCAGACCTGGGAGATGGTAAAATTCCCCACCCTTACTTCACCAGACTCCGCTGCCAACACTCAAACCCACAACTTCACAGACCCATGCGGTTGAAGTCAAACAGTCTTAACCACTCGACTATAGCACCCGTCACTCACAAGTAATGTTTCACACTATACAGTACACACTAAAAACAACATCAGAAAAGAATGCTTTAAACTGTTTACCAACCTTGACAGCCATCGCAAATGCTTCGGTAGGAGTCTTCTTGGTCACTTGTTGGCTAAAGACGACGGAGGCTGCATGAAGAGGATCCAGCTGAAATAAAGACCACACAGCTGTCAGCTTCCCCCATTTTTACCGGCTCTCAGCTGCTATCCACACCATTCCAGCTGGAGCTTATGGTTGTAAAGGAAGGTAAAGGTAAAGGAGTCCCATAACCTATAAGGTCGTAGGGGAGCGAGGCGTCAGAGACCTTACTTCTCTAGGGCCAGCATATTGAGGGCGGCGCCCATCTCCTCTCCCTCAAAGTTATGGTTGTAGGAACTAATAATAATAATAATAATAAATGGAACTTATATAGCCCTATATCTTGCAAAGACAAATCAAAGCGCATGCATTCAACCTAATCTTACACAGTCATGCAATCAATGATAAATAATCAATAGTT
>CM054138.1:17061360-17096360 GCA_028751875.1 Rapana venosa | reverse complement strand
TTCTTTTATATCGAGGATAATGGAATAAGCACTTATGGGCTTTTTTTTTACATCCAGTCCCCGTGTGTATGCAGTTTTGTGAATTCTGTCATCTGTTCCCGCCGGCACACAATGGCCTACTCTTGCGAAAAGCATAACAGGGTTTAACGTGTGCGCAAGATGTTCTGCGTGCGTTCACACACGGGGCCTCGGTTCATAGTCTCATCCGAAGGTTTTTTGGGGAGAGTGGAGTCTGCACTGATGTTAACTCCAGGGGAAAATATCCCCTTGAACGGGAATCGAACTTGGGTTGTCAGATTGCGAGCGCAATGTTCTAACCACTAGGCTATCCTGTCCCTTATATATACAGCATAATATCTAAATGATGAATTTCTACCCCTGTTTCCCAAAGAAAAGAAAATTTGTTTTTTTCATTTCAAATTTTTTAAAAATTCAATTAAAAAAACACCCACCCCCCTCCCCTTCAATTAAAAAACAAAACAAAACCAAGTAGTAGTTCTTCAGTTTAACGTCCTTCCACTAAATAGTGATGTCAGACGGGAAAGTGTGTGTGTGTGTGTGTGTGTGTGTGTGTGTGTGTGTGTGTGTGTGTGTGTGTGTGTGTGTGTGTGCACCCACACGTGCGTGTGTGTGTGTGTAGGGGGGAGGGGTATGCACATAACTAATCAATCACAATAAACAACTATTATGAAAATGCATAAACAAGAATTCTGAAAAACAAAACAACAAAAAACAACTGCAAAAAAACCCAAAAACCCCCAAAACATCAAACAGCAAAGATATTAACTTTCCAATTCATATAACTTGAAGCTATCCTATTATTAGAGGAGTCTGAAAATAGGAGTATGGCTTGATGACAATACAATTTCTTTCATTAATGGAATGTCTTTTAGAACTTGCTGTAAGCTATGGACTGGGAAGGCAGGTAAAAAGTTTTTCAGATCTCTGCATCGTAAAAGAATATGATCATTGTTAAGATTTTCACCACAGATACATGTTGCTTTTTCAAAAAATTTAGTTCTAAAAGCATTGAGCTTAAACCTGTAGATAAGAGATACAACATTTCTATATTCATGTAAATTACGACATTTGATCGTATCAAAAGATAATACATGGGTTACATCATCACTCCAGGAATAACCGGTACTTTGTAGTTTCTTTTTAAAGTGTTTCCAAAATGCATTTTGTAACATGCTATAGCCCTCATGGATGGATAAAGGAACACTTATGCTGCAAGACCCATCAGTACACTCAGCTCCACATTTCGCTTTTCTGTCAACTTTTTCATTAAAGTAAATACCACAGTGCGAGGGTATCCAGCAAAAGGTAACAACAGTGCCCCATATCATCAGAAAATGAATTAGATGACTAATCTCAATTATGAGATCTTGTCTCACTTTTGAACTGAAGTTTCTCAGGGCAAGTAAGACTGACCTGGAATCAACATTGTTGACCTGGATGTAAAAAAAAAACCCAAGAAAAGAAACAAAGGGAAGAAACCCTAATAAATCTGTTCTACCTTTAGCTCCCCTTGCAATGGTGGTGCCACAGTCCCCATCCCCTGACTGCAAGTCCAGAGAGTTGAGATGCTCCTCTGCCGACATCAGGCTCTCCGCCACACTCTTCAGTGCGTCATACATGCCATCAGCCTGCGCTGCAAGCAGCAAAAAGACATGAAACTGAATAACTTGTCGTCTGCTACAAAATTTAAATAACATTGACGTCTGATGACAACAACAAAAATCTGGGTTTTGTTTCAGAGTTTATGCCTTGGTTTGTTTGTTTTTTGAACCACGAGAAAAGAAAAAAATCATCGCACTTTCTTCTTTTCGATAAAAGTCAGCTTCTTTCAGAGAATATTAAAAAATCGTTTGCATATGTATGAAACATCATCACAACTCAACGATTCATGTAAAAACTATCACATCTATCCCCTAAGTAAAGCTTAACAAAATGGGTCACCCATTACATTCATAACCGTACAAAATAATATCCAGTGAAAAAAGAAACCCAAATATTCAAGTCAAAACGTCCTTTCACTGTGAGGACGTGTTGCATAAGCAAATGAAGTTTATTTTTTCTTCAGTAGTTACCTTTGCATTCCTTTTCTTTTTTCTGTCTGCAATGGGTTTTTTGGTTTTGGTTTTGGGTTTTTGTGGGGGTTTTGTTGGGTTTTGTTTTTTGTTTTTTTTGGGGGGTAAGGTTGGGGGTTGTTGGGGGTTTTTTGGGGGGAGGGTGGGATTAAACTATCTTTTTTCTTTTTGCTGTACAACACCACTTCAACATATATTTCAACATTCATAATAAGCACTGAAATCTTCACTATCAAGACAACTGAGACAACAACTTTCTGATTTTGTAACATGTTATACATGCACTCATTTTCTCCTTGTTTTAAAGGTTTTGCTTGTCCCGATATTTTCACTGACCTTTCGCAAACGTCGCTCCTTTAGGAGCGTCAACATTAGACGACACCTTTCGATCCGACTCTTTGACCTTCATGACCTCCGGGGTATGCCTGTCGGTCACTCCGACAGGAAGCAGAGGCCGCTGCCATGCTGGTGCTGTAGTGGGTGCGTCTGCAAAATGATCAACCGCAGAATTTTGCTCTTACTCTGATATCAGATTTACGCAAAGCAGCATGTCAGCAAACCATTGGACCCTATGAGAACCTTCTAACGATCGTGAAAAAGCGTAAACTTAAATGGTATGGGCATGTCACAAGATCCAAAGGACTTGCAAAGACAGTTTTACAAGGCACTGTCCAAGGAGGAAGAAGAAGAGGCAGACCAAGGAAGAGCTGGGAGGATAACATCAGCGAATGGACAGGCCTAGAACTCAACAAAACCCTGAGAAAGGCAGAAAAGAGAGAGGAATGGAGGGAACTGGTTATTGAGTCTTTGAGGGTGCCCCCACGGTCGTCAGACTACGGGACAGATAGATAGATAGATAGCATGTTTTGAATTTACGCTGTCTATGTTTCTTCTGTCGGCCGAAAGTTTGAGAGAAAAGACGCAATCTTTTCTAAAAGAGAATGGGAGAAATACTGGATCACTGAAACACACTGGAACTCACTCCACTTCAAAGTGCTAAAAAAAACAACAACCAACAACAACAAAAATAACAGAAAAACCCACTCACTTCAGTATCCATTCCTATTCTAAAAAATGGTAGATGTTCACAGTGCATGTGCACACTCTCTCACTTCACACACACACACACAAACAACTTCAATCCCACAGGTCCATGAAGTCATAGGATCAAAATCTCGGGGGTGTCTGGTAAACAAAGGATGGGGATGTTTACAGTCTCCCAGGCCAACTTCAAGTGCAGACCTGCCAGAGCCTTAATTCCCTTCATGAATATACACATGTTGAAGATCAAATATGCACATTAAATACCCCCATAATTCATGTTAGCGTTTGGGGAGTTACCAAAACACGAACATACCCAGTATACATTCCCAAAGTCAGAATGCAGCTACCTTCATGGTGGGCAAAAAAAATGGTCACATACACAAAATCTCACCATTGGTAAACAACGGAGCTCTAGCTGAGGAACAAACAAACAAAACCACACACACACACACACACAAACCCAGACAGACAGCTACTGACAGAGAGAGAAAAACACCCTGAAACCTACAGACAGACAATGACAGAGACTGACTGACTGACTGACTGACTGACTGACTGACTGACTGACTGACTGACTGACTGACTGACTGACTGACTGACTGACTGACTGATTGATTGATTGATTGATTGATTGGACTTTATTTTCAGAAGGTGAAAGAATACCCTGAAACTTACCCAGACAAGCTTTGAGGGTGGAGTCCAGTTTGAGCAGGGTGAGAGAGACACCGGCCATTTCCAAGGAGGTCATGAAGCAGCCGCAGTAAGCACGGTCCACCTTCACTCCCCGACCCTCTGCTTCCACATACACACACACACACACACACACACACAACACACATAAAAGTATGTATGCACACCACACACACAAAACATAAGCACCACACACAACACACATACATATGCATACCACAATACATACACCACACACCAACACACAATCATAAAATTATGCACACCACACACATATACATATATTATGTTATGCACACCACAACAACACATAAGCACACCACTACAACATACATAATGCATACCACACATACATACACCACACACACTACACACACATTCATAAATTATCACACACACAACACATACATATGCACACCACACACACACTACATACAACCACACACAACATACATATGCACACCACACACACACCATACATATGGCACACCACACACACAATATGCACACACACACACACCACAATACATATGCACACCACACACACATAAATATGCACTACCACACACACTATGCACACCACACACATACATATGCACACCACACACACATACATAGCACACCACACACACATACATATGCACACACACACACACACACATACATATGCACACCACACACATACATATGCACACACACACACATACATATGCACACACACACACACACATATGCACACCACACACACATATACATATGCACACCACACACACACATACATATGCACACCACACACACACATACATATGCACACCACACCTACACCACACACCACATAAGCACACCACACACACACATACATATGCACACCACACACACATATGCACACCACACACATACATATGCACACCACACACCACATACATATGCACCCCACACACATACAAACATACATATGCACACCACACAACAACACACACAACACACAACATATGCACACCACACACATACATATGCACACCACACACACATACATATGCACACACCACAACATACATATGCACACCACACACACATACATATGACACACACACACACCACAACATACATATGCACACCACCACACACATAACATCTATGCACACACACACACACATAATACAAACACACATGATATGCACACACCACACACACACACCACATAAGCACACCACACACACATACATATGCAACCACACATACATACAATCCACCACACACAATACACACAACAATTCATAAAATTATGCACACCACACAAACAACATACATATGCACACACACACACACACACACACATACACACACACACACACACACATACAGATATGCACACCCACACACACACTACATACACACACACACAAAACTACACCACACACATACATCACACCACCACACACACATACATACACACATACATGCACACACACACATACATCAACACACACCACACACACACAACACACATATATAACACACACACACCACATACAACACACCACACACACAACACACATACATACACACCACACACACACACCCCACATACACACACATACATACCACACACACAATGCACACCACACACACACACACATACACACACATATGCACACCACACACACACACACACATACATAAGCACGCACACACACACATACATATACACACCACACAACACACACCACACACACACACTACATACACACCACACACATACACACACACATACACACCACAATACAACACACACATATGCACACCACACACATACATGCATGCACACCACACACACACACACACACATACATATGCACATACACACACATACATACACACCACACACACACTACATACACACCACACACATACACACACATACATACACACCACACACACACATACATACACACCACACACACACATCACATATGACTTGCACATATATGTGACACTCCCCCACAAAATGAGTCACTTTGAACCTCACTCACTTTTCTGCTAGGAGCCATTTTAGGCAGGTGGGGGTCAGGTTGTCGATTTTGAGATTTTGATTGATTATAAAACTATAGCCACTCTTCTACCTTGTACTGAAGTATCAAGGTGTAATCTTGTTTCCCTTAGTTTTAAAAACGCATTTTAAAACACCCAAGCCCTCAATCTGACCACCTACTACGATGCAAAACTTGTCAATTTCTCATTTTGTCATTTCCTGCAGTTTATCATTTCAATTTGTAATAACTTTTTATAGAATTGTCCAATTTTCAATCTGTTTTCTGTATTGAATAGCCTTTATGTTGCAGATTAATAAAATGTTAAAAACTAAAAACTGACTCCTAGTGCAATGCAACTTTTTTTGTGGTGGAAGGTCACATAAATAAACTGTTGTCAACTTCCACATGACTTTTGTTCATATTACTGTGCCATAAGCATGCCTCGGTTCCTCAGTGTTGACAAAGCAATCAAACATCCTCTCAACACATAACACTTAAATTCAAAGTGCATACTTGATCCAGTACAGATTGAGACATTGGACGATTCCAAATTTAAAAGCAAACGTAAGGGTACAGACAGACTCCCTCACAGAAAAAGAATGACACACAATAAAGTATTCCCTGCAGCCACACCAGCATATGCAGATGGTCTGTCAATCGTTTCCTCCATCTCTCCATCATACTGTACACACACAGAATCTTTTTGCTTCTGAAAACTTCTTAAACTGTTCCTCAACCACGTAGCAACATGAAACTCCAGGCCTGCCAATGCCTTAATTTCCCTTCCTATATGCACACTTACAGAAGTTAGAAGAAAAAAATTTTAATACACACATTAAAAGATTCTATAATTCATGTCAACGTTCAGTGGAAACTCGAACACACCCAGCATGCACCCTGTGCCTGGAGAGGGATGGGCTCCCCCAGAGTCAACTTGCCCTGAGAAACATGACCCGAAAAATTGCAGTGCAGTGCAGTGCCCCAATGACTACTCAAGGAGTCATGAGAGAAAAGAGAAGGAGCACTATATCAAGTGAAGATGTCTGTGAAGCAGCGCTATATCAAGTGAAGATGTCTGTGAAGGAGCGCTATATCAAGTGAAGGTCTGTGAAGAGCGCTATATCAAGTGAAGATGTTTGTGAAGGAGCGCTATATCAAGTGATGATGTCTGTGAAGGAGCGCTATATCAAGTGAAGATGTCTGTGAAGGAGCGCTATATCAGGTGAAGATGTCTGTGAAGGAGCGCTATATCAAGTGAAGATGTCTGTGAAGGAGCGCTATATCAAGTGAAGGTCTGTGAAGAGCGCTATATCAAGTGAAGATGTTTGTGAAGGAGCGCTATATCAAGTGATGATGTCTGTGAAGGAGCGCTATATCAAGTGATGATGTCTGTGAAGGAGCGCTATATCAAGTGAAGATGTCTGTGAAGGAGCGCTATATCAAGTGAAGGTCTGTGAAGAGCGCTATATCAAGTGAAGATGTCTGTGAAGGAGCGCTATATCAAGTGAAGACGTCTGTGAAGGAGCGCTATATCAAGTGAAGACGTCTGTGAAGGAGCGCTATATCAAGTGAAGACGTCTGTGAAGGAGCGCTATATCAAGTGAAGGTGTCTGTGAAGGAGCGCTATATCAAGTGAAGATGTCTGTGAAGGAGCGCTATATCAAGTGAAGATGTCTGTGAAGGAGCGCTATATCAAGTGAAGATGTCTGTGAAGGAGCGCTATATCAAGTGAAGATGTCTGTGAAGGAGCGCTATATCAAGTGAAGATGTCTGTGAAGGAGCGCTATATCAAGTGAAGATGTCTGTGAAGGAGCGCTATATCAAGTGAAGATGTCTGTGAAGGAGCGCTATATCAAGTGAAGGTCTGTGAAGGAGCGCTATATCAAGTGAAGACATCTGTGAAGGGGTGCTATATCAAGTGAAGACATCTGTGAAGGGGTGCTATATCAAGTGAAGATGTCTGTGAAGGGGTGCTATATCAAGTGAAGATGTCTGTGAAGGAGCGCTATATCAAGTGAAGATGTCTGTGAAGGAGCGCTATATCAAGTGAAGACATCTGTGAAGGGGTGCTATATCAAGTGAAGACGTCTGTGAAGGAGCGCTATATCAAGTGAAGGTGTCTGTGAAGGAGCGCTATATCAAGTGAAGGTGTCTGTGAAGGAGCGCTATATCAAGTGAAGATGTCTGTGAAGGAGCGCTATATCAAGTGAAGATGTCTGTGAAGGGGCGCTATATCAAGTGAAGATGTCTGTGAAGGAGCGCTATATCAAGTGAAGATGTCTGTGAAGGGGCGCTATATCAAGTGAAGGTGTCTGTGAAGGAGCGCTATATCAAGTGAAGATGTCTGTGAAGGGGCGCTATATCAAGTGAAGGTGTCTGTGAAGGAGCGCTATATCAAGTGAAGATGTCTGTGATGGAGCGCTATATCAAGTGAAAATGTCTGTGAAGGAGCGCTATATCAAGTGAAGATGTCTGTGAAGGAGCGCTATATCAAGTGAAGATGTCTGTGAAGGAGCGCTATATCAAGTGAAGACATCTGTGAAGGGGTGCTATATCAAGTGAAGATGTCTGTGAAGGGGCGCTATATCAAGTGAAGACGTCTGTCTCACCAAGGTACTGAACAGCCTCGTGCGCCACAATGTTCAACTCCAGCACTGAAGTGCCACCCAGGTTGTTCACCATCAGAGCCACACTGTCACCTGGAAACACACACAAGCATGCATGCATACACACGCACCAACACACACACACACATACATGCACACACGCATGCAGGCACACATACACACGACACATGCACACGCACACATACATACATATATGCTACCAAGATTTAAGATTGGGACTGAAATAATTAAATACAAAAATACAATAAAGTTCTTAGGTGTTATTATAACTTCAAAGCTAACTTGGAATACACATATTGAACACTTATTAACAAAGGCAAGAAAGTGCATAAACTTACTGAAGATAATTAGTAAACAGTTTTGGGGACAAGACATATTCAATCTAAAATGTTTAGCTACATCTCTTGTTCGTTCGAAATTATCATACGGACAAGAAATCTTTTTCAGCGCTCCAAAATCTTTACTTAAAAAGCTACAAAGTGTAGACTGCAAAGCTTTCAGGCTTGCACTTGGAGTTCCGTATCATGCATCAGCTCTGGGAACGTACAATGAAGTTGGTACATTGCCTTTGGATGATTACCGTCAACTGGCATGTGCTAAATATGTTCTTAGAAACAGAACGACTGAAAATTTCATTTCTGAGGAAGTAGAAGTAAAATCCGAACTACAGTTTCCTAAAAGAGCAAAAGATATAACTTCCTTAATGCCCATTAACACATATGTGTCTGATCTAGTGGAAAATTTTAATGTCAATCAACACAGAATGGACAAACGAGAGGCAATATTACCTTGCCCATCGTGGGAGATGAACAGAGCACACTTCGACATAGAGGTAACTAATGTAAAAAAGAATGAGAATCTGAACATTATGGTTTCTGATGTTCGATCCCAAATCCATCAAAAGTATTTTCTTCATTTACAAATTTATACAGATGGATCATGTCTGGATAATCAAGAAACAGGTTCAGCTTTTGTTATACCATCTTTAAAAATAGAAAAATCATTCTATGTTGGTAAACATCATTCGATTTTTACAGCAGAATTAGTAGCAGTCTTAATGGCTCTAAATTATGTTCTTGATTTGCCATTGTGTATATTTCAAATCCTTATTTGTGTTGATTCTAAGTCGGTTTTGTATGCTTTAAAATCCTTGTGGGGACAGGATAGCTCAGTGGTCGGAGCACTCGCTTTCCCCCAGCCAAGTTAAGCAGCGTCGAGCGTGGTTACCAGTTGGATGGGTGACCATTTGCGCGCCTTGGCTTCAGTACAGTTCCCCCAGTTCACCCAGCTGTAAATGGGTACCTGCCCTCTTTAGGGTCAGGGAAGGTAAAGCAGCGAGGGAGAGGAGATGGGCGCCGCCCTCAATATGCTGGCCCTAGAGAAGTGAGGTCTCTGACGCCTCGCTCCCCTACGACCTTATAGGTTATGGGACTCCTTCCTTCCTACAAGACAACTTCAAACATTGCATTAGAGATTAATCATGTCATACACCTTTTAACCTTAAAAGGCACAAATGTCACTTTCTGTTGGGTGCCTTCACACAGTGGATTCTTTCCAAATGAGTGGGCTGATAGAGCTGCTAAAAGAGGTGCAAAGCATGAACGGAAATCAGCAACATTGCACGTGCCTTTATCATTACAAGAGGGCTACCACTTATTAGAACAAACATCATGGAAAAAGGTCACAGAAACGTATCACCTAAAAGAGAGATTTCTAAACAGATCTGTCATCAAAACTGATAAAGCAAGAGTCGTGAGTCATTCTAACTGATAAAGCAAGAGTCGTGAGTCATTCTAAGGCTTCCTCAAATATCTCCACAGCACGAAGAGTGAATAGTTTGTTTTATAGAATAAAACTTAATGCATTCGTAACCAAATTCAGTAGACACAGTAAATGTCTGTGTGGTGAGAATATTTCTAATACTCATATAATATTTGAATGTAAGAATACAAAAGCTTTTTTACCCCAATTTTCTGAAAACTCCCTTAGAAGCATATTCAATAACTTGAATTTGGCATTTGATATTGCAAAAGGTCTCTGGCAGAGTCCTATAGGACATTTGTTATAGTTTCATTAACGTTAATCACTTTTTATGTTTTTGTTTCAGCTTTTAATTTTTTTTTTTTATATTGTATCTTTTGCTTTGTGCGGTTTCTTTTCATGATTAGACTACTTTTCCCCCTTCGCTTTTTTCAGTAGGGCCTCCACCACAACCTCAATACTCATACACCCCTTGTATATATGTGTTGTTGTTTTTTTTCTCGTCTAATATCACTGAGAGTGAACAGACGTAAAATCGAAGACAACAACATACATATATGCAAAAACGCACACACTTTTATCTAATATCGCTTTTACCGAAGCACAACAGTCACCCTGACAAATGATACAGGCTGTGTCACACAAACACACACATACATGCACGCACACACGCAAACACAAACACACACTTTTGTCTAAGATCACTTTTACTGAAGAACAATGGTCACCCTGACAAATGATACAGGCCATGTCACTCACTCACACACACACACACACATACACACATGCACACACACACTTAATATCACTTTTACTGAAACAAAACAGTCACCCTGACAAATGATACAGGCTGTGTTACAAACTTAACCAAAGTTTCCTTGTATGTACTTTATTTACTGGGAATATGTAAAAGAACATACTTTGCTTTCTCTCATATGATATTTCAAAACAGTGTGCATGCGAGCATGCCAGCATTGGGTGTGTGTGTGTATATGTGTGGTGGATGTAATTGAGTTTAATGTCCCAATACATGAAAATGTGTGTGTGAACGTGCGTGTGTGCCAGCGTGCATGTGTGTATGTGTGTGTATGTATGCATGTGTGTATAATAATAATAATAATAATAATAATAATAATAATAATAATAATGATTAATAATAATAGGATATGGAATTTATATAGCGCTGAATCTTGTAAAACAAACAAATCGAAGCGCTTAACATGCATGTATGTGTCAAACCTTTAAAAACAGCACATGATGAATGCTTTGATTTGTTGCTTTACAAGATTCAGCACTATATAAATGCCATACATTATTATTATTATTATCATTATTATTATAATTATTATTATTATTATTATGTGATGATCCAACAGGCTCTACTGGCATATTGAATGTCTCACCCACCTTTGTCCAAGGGAAGATGGGTGGATGTCTGTGGGTTGGTCATGTGGTCCAGTATTGTCTTCACTGCCTCTTTCGCACTCTGAAGCTGCAGCCAAAGGTGAATGCAATACAGTTGGCGTAAGCCGAACATTTTGTGATCACAGATTACAGCTTGTGCTTTCTTTCTTTTTTCTTTTTTTTTTATTAAATTTTGTTCATGCTTTATATACATACCATCATAATTATTGTCGCTGATAGTGTTATTTTTTCATTGTTGTCTTTGTTGCTGCTATTGTTGTAGTTATTCATCATTTTCATTATCATCATCATCATCATCATTAATATCATCATCATACTATTGTTATTGTAGTTATTTGTTGTTATCATCATCATCTTTTTTTAAATCATTACTGTTGTTGTTATTATTATCATCATCATTCAATTTAATGTATTAGCATCATCATTATACTAGTAGCATTCATATCATCATTATCAATATCTTGCAAGCACTATAATTCCAGATTTTCGAAAGTTTGATGCAAAATGGAAAAAAAAGTAAAAGCAAAAAATAACTATAAAGAAATGTACCCCTATATGCATGCACGTGCACGACACAGACGCACGCACGTGCGCGCACACATGCATGCACAGATGCACAAGCACACAGCAATCCTTTCGTATGAATACAGTTCAATACTTGTAGAGTGGGTTTTTTGTTTTTGTTCAGTACTTGTTCATAAACTTACTTTCATCCGTTTCACTCCTGCCTCACCATGGATACCTGAGAAGAAAAAAACCCAACAAAAATGTTTAAAGAATTTCAGAACCACCACCATCACTGTTCCAAAAGACAGGAAAAAACCAAAAATAGGTTTTATCAAGATTTTTGACATTCTGGGAATCGAACCAAGTACCCCACAGACCAGACTACTGATTGAGCAGGTGAATGTCTTAACCGTCTTGTCACCTTCCTTCTTAGTAATGTCTCTAAAAACTGTTAATCAGTTCGTTTGTTTTTTTAAAGTCAATGAAATTCTAGACTTTTGTTCCCCGAACCATGCATCTAAAAAGAGTGAGGTAACTACATGAGTGTTTTTAAGCTCTTTTTCAGTACTGTCAATTAATGTGATAAATAGCAGACACTGATTACAAAGACACTATCTTGTGCAAAAAGAATCAAGAAGCAAGCAGATGGTGAGGACGAAAACTACTATGCTTCATAATATGTGCCATACATCACCATCCCATACATGACCCTTTTCCTAAAAAGTTTCTAAAGGTCTGCATGCTATAATAAAATTTCATTTCTGCATAGTGACCACTATACTGATTGCTCAAACTCCCCTTCAAACTGTGAAAAATCTGTACTGCACGGTGACTACTTCAACCATTGCTCACTCATCTGTGGGCTATAAAAAATTATTTACTGCACAGACTGCTACAACTATTGCTAAAACTCACCTGCATGCCACTTTAAACAACAACGATATTGCTAAAACTCACCTGCATGCCACTTTAAACAACAACAATATTGCTAAAACTTACCTGCATGCCACTATAAACAGTAACGATAAATGCCACATGTGTCTGCCTCTACCTTGTGAGTCTAGTTCACACCAAGATATGCTAATATAGGAAGCACAGACAATAACATTTCAAACCCCACAAGATCTTGAGAGTATTACAACGAAATCGTTATCATCCTCATCATCATCACCACTGCCTCAACTTACTGCATAGCACTGCTACTGTGAAAAAAAAAAGTATATGCCATACAAAATACTTATAGTCGAGTGGCTGTACGTTCTCCCCAAAGACCTAGTCACTGTTTTATTTATCTATTTTATTCTTTTATATCGAGGATAATGGAATAAGCACTTATGTGCTTTTTTTACATCCAGTCCCCATGTGTATACGGTTTTGTGAATTCTGTCATCTGTTCCCACCGGCACACAATGGCCTACTCTTACAAAAACAGAACAGGATTTAATGTGTGCGCAAGATGTTCTGCGTGCATTTGCACACAGCGTCTCGGTTTATAGTCTCATCCGAAGAACTTTTAGGGAGAGTGGAGTCTGCACTGATGTCAACTCCAGAGGAAAATATCCCCTTAAACGGGAATCGAACCCGGGTTGTCAGATTGCGAGCGCAATGTTCTAACCACTAGGCTATCCCGTCCCCCCATGCGCTAACCATGAGCAGCACAGCGCCTGCTAGTGCTACGCTACAGCCCAATCTTACTTACCCAGTCCTAGTTCCATTTCATCAGCAGCCAGTTTGAAAGATGGACCTGCCCCAGGCACACTGCAAGGAGAAAGACACACACCCACCGTACCTGCAAAAATATAAAACGAACCCATGATCAATAACACTTTGAAAAATGATAGTGCTTTCTTTTGACTTTTAAAAGTCCTTCAGATGAGAGTATAAACCGAGGCCCCGTGTGCGAACGCATGCATAACAACTTGCGCACACATTAAACCTTGTTCCGCCTTTTGGAAGAGTAGGCCATTGTGTGCCGGTGGGAACAGATGACAATTTACAAAACTGCACACACACGGGGACTGGATGTAAAAAAAAGCATATAAGTGCTTGTTCCATTATCCTTGAGATAAAAGAATAAAATCAAATAAAAATTTTTAAAAACTCTAAAGAATGACTATAATGACGACCATAGGCATAACAAAAACTCTACTTGAAGTCCTCTTCTGCTTTTAAAATTAGCACACACTCAAGATGCCTTCCCTTGGGTTGTTCTGGTTTCAGAAAAAAAAAATTTCAATTCATTTTTCGTTGTTTTTTAACATTCTAATGAACAATCCATAAGATCAAAATATAAACAAAACAAACAACAACAAAAACCTCCACAGGAAGCTCCTTTAGACTGATAAAATAATCTCACACAGTCAGAAGCTTTCCCTAAAATTTATGATTTGACTGACATACACAAACATACACAAAGCACACAAAAAAGAAAAAGCATTGCTTATTTTATTCAATACCATTTGGAAATACAAATTTGACTTTCACACACACTCTCTCTCTCCTCCTCTCTCTCTCTCTCTCTCTCTCTCTCTCCTCTCTCTCTCTCTCTCTCTCTCTCTCTCTCTCTCTCTCACACACACACACACACACACACACTAAAGAAGACTTGCTGGGATCAGTTTGGCACTCTATATCATGAAACATATCATTCAAAAGGATGTGCAAGACCTAAGTCGACAAAGTCTAAATACAAAGATTTCTCTAATCAGAACAAATTGTGTCATAGACTGTTGACAAGTCTGATATACAGACTAAGGCTCAATGCTCTCAAAACAAAATTCAGTCGAAATGTGTCATGTATTTGTGGTGATCAGATTTCACCACAACATGTTATGTTTTATTGTGATCAGTTGAAGCCTTTTTTGCCGGCTTGGTTGTCTAACAACAACTCTGCTAGTTTATCCCACACAGACATTTTGTTTGATAAACTTAAAATGCTAGAAATAGTGAAAGGCTTGAGTAAGAGCCCAGTTGGTCGGTTTTTATAAAAGATTTTTGTTGTTCCTGTTCAGGTTAAATTTGATTCCTTTTGATTTCTTAACATAATATAATTCTTTTTTAAACATCACAACTATGTAGGCCTACAGATTCCTAGCTGATGTCGGGTATACAGTACCTATGCACACACACACACACACACACACACACACACACGCACAAACACACACACATACCTTAAACACACATGCATATACACCCAAATATACACACACACACACACTTGCATAAACACACACACACAATCACACACAGGAATACATACATGTGCGCCACACTCACATACACATACAAACACATGCGCGCCCGCACACTCACACACACTATACACAAATATGTACACAGATCTACACCCATGTATGTTCTCTCTCTCTCACATACACACAAACACACATACACACACACTCACATACACACACGTGCACACACACTCACACACATACACACACACACACACACTTGTCTAATATCACGTAATGTGAAAAAACGTTAAATTAAAGAAGAACACACACACACACACTCTTTTCTTTTCTGTTACTTTCTGTTGGGTTCCCTCACACAGTGGTATATATTTTAATGAAAAAGTTGACAGCCTTGCAAAATATGGAGTGAGGTATAAAATTGCTTCCTGTGATATAAATGTTGCTTTATCTCTGCATGAGGGATACAAATTGCTACAAAATGCTTGCTGGAAGCATTTCAGAAAGAAGATAAATGAGTCTGGCAATAGTTGTACAAGCAATGTGATTGATTTTCAAAATGCTTTTATTTCTAACAAAGTCTGTGGTTGATATAATTGCAGAAATATGGTATCCCTCATGTACAGGTTTAAGCTAAACGCTGTCAGGACAAAATACGTGAAAGATGTAAACTGCATTTGTGGGGAGAAGATCTCAAATAGTCATGTTATTTTTGGTTGTGGACATTTAAAAGCATTTTTACCTGCTGTACCTAGTTTGTCAATGGATCAGATTCTGTCTGAACCATCGTTACTGTTGGACATTGTTCTAGGGTTGATAAAAAGTCTGAAAACTCAGTTTTTGTAGTATGTTAGTTTTTTATTCGATACTGTTATCTGACATTTTTCAGTTATCGTTTGCTTTTTCTTGTTAGATTGTTCCAGTCTAAAATCACTAAATATGATATAGACGTTAAACTGAAGATATCACTTTTCTTTTCTTGTATTGATTACACCCATTCTTTCTTCTCTTTCCATGACCAACCCATCTTGGTGGTGGCATCCTTCACAGTTTTCACAATCTCCTCCAAAGACTGGCCCTTCTGCGCCAGAGCACCAGCAATCTGGAACAGCAACAACAGTGACTATCCATTAAAGATTTTGTCCGTTAAAAGTTTGGTCATGGAAAAGGATATACAGGACTGTTGAGCGAAAAAGAAAAATGAGGATTATGACTATCTTGTATATTGATTTAAAAGCAATTTAAAAAAAAAAAATCAATTATGTAAACAAAAGAAAGTTGGCAAACCATGCCTAATCCTTGGCCTGCAACAAAATGTGTGTGTAAGAGGGTGTGTGTGTGTGTGAGACAGTGTGTGTGAGAGGGTGTGTGTGTGTGTGAGACAGTATGTGTGTGAGTGTGTGTGTGTGTGTGTGCATGCATGTGTGCGTGTGTGTGTGAGAGAGAGAGAGTGTGTGTGTGTGTGTGTGTGTGTTTGTGTGTGTGGGTCAAGGTCAAAATCAAACTATTATCTTCGGATAGTACATTGAATAAGCAGTGCAGCTGCTTTTTTTTCCATCAAGCCATCTATCTAAAACAAAAATAATAATAATGATAATATATTATATGCATATATGTGAGCTATATATATATGTGTGTGTGTGTGTGTGCGCCTGAGTGTGTGTGTGTGTGCGTGCATGCATACGTGCGTGCATGTGTGTGTGAGTGCGTGTGAGTGTGTGCATGCACGTGCGCGTGTGTGTGCGTGTGTGTGTAACAAGCTTATTTGGTCCTGCATGCCTTCCCGCATGTAACATACAACCAGATCATTTGCAAAGTCATAACACATCATATGGAATCATTCTTGCAATTTTGAACACACCTTTGTGTGTATAGCAGTATGTACTTGTAAGCAATTTTAATCAACAGCATATGTTGCACAAAACATATGGCTAGCAAAATACAATTAGTTGTCTGTATAATGCTCACATGCTAGATGTATACACACACACTATTATACCACATGAGACACACAGACACCAACACACACACACACACACACACACACACACCAACACACACATATATATACCAAAACACACACACACATACCAACACACACATACACACACACACACACTAACACACCACACACACACACACTAACACACCACACACACACAAACAACACCCCCTCACACACACACACCACACACACACACCACACACATACACATCATTTAGGCAAAGATTTTTCATTCTTTACTGCGGAACTTATAGCTATATTAATGGCCTTAATTTTTTTTATATTAAATCTGCATATCAATATATTTAAGGTGCTGTTTTGTATCGATTCTAAGTCGGTTTTGCAAGCATTAAAAGCATTTAATACTAAGGTAAGAGGGGAATTAATCATTGAAATTTGTCACCTTATACATTTTCTTTCCTTATGAGGTACTACCCTTGCCTTTTGCTGGATTCCGTCACATTGTGGAATCCACGGCAATGAGAAAGCTGACCAGTTAGCCAAAGCTGCTGCCATGGACACGGAATCTGAAGTTACAGCACCTCTGAACCTTCCACTCAGTCTTCAGGAGGGCATACTTCTGCTGAAAAAAGCTTCTTGGAACCAAGTCAACAGCCAACGAAAGTATTCTTTACATGGACATTCATTAAGTGTCAGAGTGTCATTTTCATAACAGACTGGTGGGAAGTATGATCTACAGGTTCAGATTGGATGCATTTAGGACTAAATTTTGTAAACAGATAACTTGTCTATGTGGTTCTGACTTATCACCTAAGCATGTCATTCTTCATTGTGAACTACTTCGACCATATTTTTCTGGTACAGTTTTAGATAAGATTTCAAAATGTCATTTGAACATTTATTGGCCAATAATGTGGTTATGTTGGAGATAGTTACTAAGTTAGTTGTTTAGTTAGAAGCTCTGTTGGCAAACTTTTGTAATTGTTCTTGCTGAGTTTATCCTCGAGATAAAAGAATAAAATTAAAAAATTTTAAAACTCTAAAGAATGACTATAATGACGACCATAGGCATAACAAAAACTCTACATGAAGTCCTCTTCTGCTTTTAAAATTAGCACACACTCAAGATGCCTTCCCTTGGGTTGTTCTGGTTTCAGAAAAAAAATTTCAGTTCATTTTTCGTTGCTTTTTAACATTCTAATGAACAATCCATAAGATCAAAATAAAAACAAAACAAATAACAACCAAAAAAAACCTCCACAGGAAGCTCCTTTAGATATATAAAATAATCTCACACAGTCAGAAGCTTTCCCTAAAATTTAAGATTTTACTGACATACACAAACATACACAAAGCACACAAAAAAGAAAAAGCATTGCTTATTTTTTTATTCAATATACCATCTGGAAATAAACATTTGACTTTCACACACACACACCTCTCTCTCTCTCTCTCTCTCTCTCTCTCTCTCTCTCCTCTCTCTCTCTCTCTCTCTCTCACACACACCACACACACACACACACACACACACACTTTTCTTTTCTGTTACTTTCTGTTGGGTTCCCTCACACAGTGGTATATATATTTTAATGAAAAAGTTGACAGCCTTGCAAAATATGGAAATGTTGCTTTATCTCTGCATGAGGGATACAAATTGCTACAAAATGCTTGCTGGAAGCATTTCAGAAAGAAGATAAATGAGTCTGGCAATAGCTGTACAAGCAATGTGATTGATTTTCAAAATGCTTTTATTTCTAACAAAGTCTCTGGTGGGTATAATCGCAGAAATATGTTATCCCTCATGTACAGGTTTAAGCTAAACGCTTTCAGGACAAAATACGTGAAAGATGTAAACTGCATTTGTGGGGAGAAGATCTCCAATAGTCATGTTATTTTTGGTTGTGGACATTTAAAAGCATTTTTACCTGCTGTACCAAGTTTGTCACTGGATCAGATTCTGTCTGAACCATCGTTACTGTTGGACATTGTGTTAGTTTTGATAAAAAGTCCGAAAAACTCAGTTTTTGTAGTATGATAAAGTTTGGGTTTTTTTATTCAATACTGTTATCTGACATTTTTCAGTTATTGCTCGCTTTTTCTTGTTAGATTGTTCCCGTCTAAAATCACTAAATATGATATAGACGTTAAACTGAAGATATCACTTTTCTTTTCTTGTATTGATTACACCCATTCTTTCTTCTCTTTCCATGACCAACCCATCTTGGTGGTGGCATCCTTCACAGTTTTCACAATCTCCTCCAAAGACTGGCCCTTCTGTGCCAGAGCACCAGCAATCTGGAACAGCAACAACAGTGACTATCCATTAAAGATTTTGTGCGTTAAAAGTTTGGTCATGAAAGAGGATATAGAGGACTGTTGAGCAAAAAAGAATAATGAGGATTATGACTATCTTGTATATTGATTTTAAAAGCAATTTTTTAAAAATCCATTATGTAAACAAAAGAAAGTTGGCAAAACATGCCTAATCCTTGGCCTGCAACAAAATGTGTGTGTGAGACAGTGTGTGTGTGAGACAGTGTGTGTGTGTGTGTGTGTGTGTGTGTGTGTGTGTGTGTGTGTGTGTGTGTGTGTGTGTGTGGTGTGTGCGTGTGTGTGTGTGTGTGTATGTGTGTGTGTGTGTATGTGTGTGTGTGTGTGTGAGTGTGTGTGTGTGTGTGCATGCGTGCATGTGTGCGTGCTGTGCGTGTGTGAGAGAGAGAGAGTGTGTGTGTGTTTGTGTGTGAGAGTCAAGGTCAAAATCAAAATCAAACTTTTATTTTTGAATAGTACATTGAATAAGCAGTGCAGCTGCTTTTTTTTCATCAAGCCATCTATCTACAACAAAACTAATAATAATGATAATATATAATATGCATACATGTGAGATATATATATATATGTGTGTGCATGTGCACCTGAGTGTGTGTGTGCATGCATGCATGCGTGCATGGATGTGTGTGTGAGTGCGCGTATGCACGTGCATGTGTGCGTGCGTGCATGTGTGTGTAACAAGCTTATTTGGTCCTGCATGCCTGCCAGCATGCAACAAAAACTAACATACAACCAGATCATTTGCAAATTCATAACACAACATATGGAATCATTCTTGCAATTTTGAACACACCTTTGTGTGTATAGCAGTATGTACTTGTAAGCAATTTTAATCAACAGCATATGTTGCACAAAACATATGGCTAGCAAAATACAATTAGTTGTCTGTATACATGCTCACATGCTAGATGTATAATTATATATATATATACACACACACTATTATACCACATGAGACACACAACCAACACACACACACACACCAACACACACATATATATACCAAAACACACACACACATACCAACACACACATACACACACACACTAACACACCACACACACTCACACACAACACCCCCTCACCCACACACACTACACACACCACATACATACACATACACATCATTTAGGCAAAGATTTTTCAATCTTTACTGCGGAACTTATAGCTATATTAATGGCCTTAAATTTTTTTAATTAAATCTGCATATCAATATATTTAAGGTGCTGTTTTGTATCGATTCTAAGTCGGTTTTGCAAGCATTAAAAGCATTTAATACTAAGGTAAGAGGGGAATTAATCATTGAAATTTGTCACCTTATACATTTTCTTTCCTTACAAGGTACTACCCTTGCCTTTTGCTGGATTCCGTCACATTGTGGAATCCACGGCAATGAGAAAGCTGACCAGTTAGCCAAAGCTGCTGCCATGGACACGGAATCTGAAGTTACAGCACCTCTGAACCTTCCACTCAGTCTTCAGGAGGGCATACTTGTGCTGAAAAAAGCTTCTTGGAACCGAGTCAACAGCCAACAAAAGTATTCTTTACGTGGACATTCATTAAGTGTCAGAGTGTCATTTTCATAACAGACTGGTGGGAAGTATGATCTATAGGTTCAGATTGGATGCATTTAGGACTAAATTTTGTAAACAGATAACTTGTCTATGTGGTTCTGACTTATCACCTAAGCATGTTATTCTTCATTGTGAACTACTTTGACCATATTTTTCTGGTACAGTTGTAGATAAGATTTCAAAATGTCATTTGAATATTTATTGGCCGATAATGTGGTTATGTTGGAGATAGTTAGTTGTTTAGTTAGAAGCTCTGTTGGCAAACTTTTGTAATTTTTCTTGCTGCAGTTTATGCTGTTCAATGCCTCCCCCCCCCCCCCCCCCCCATCCCCGTCCCTCCCATAATTTCTTTGTATTTTTTTTCTTTTATCTCGTGCACAGACACTAATAGGTAAACACACACACAACAATACACACACACACACACATACGCACACACACACACACACACACACAACGTTCTCTATATATTGTAACACTTATCTTTTGTCTAATATCACCTTGAGTGAACAGACGTTAAATTAAAGAAAATACACACAAAACACACACAAAACACACACACACACACACACACACACCACACACACCACACACACACACACATGGGTGCCCTCTCACGTTGGAATTTTTTCAAATGAGTGTGCTGACAGAGCTGCAAAAAAGGGGGCAAGACTTGACATGGAATCGATAGAACTGGAGGTTCCCTTATCTCTACAGGAGGGATACCGAATATTAGAACAAACTTCATGGGGTAAGTTTAAAGAATCTGATCAATTCAAGGAACAATATTTTAAAAGTTGTCTGACCACTGCCCATATTTCTTGTTATATGGCTCCTTCTCAAATAGATTCGCGTTTTATATCCGTGAGAAGGGTTAATTCACTATATTTTAGAATGAAATTAAATGCATTCTTTACAAAATTTTGTAAACATGTCAGATGTCTATGTGGGGGTCATATTTCCAATACTCATATCATATTTGAGTGCCCTATTGTAAAACCTTTTTTACCTACATTTTCTGAACAGTCTCTGGAAAATGTATTTGAAAATTCAAAGCTAGCGTTTGCCATTGCCAGATGTTTATTGCATAGTCCACATGAATATTTATTGTAGTTACATTATTGTTATTTCATGTTTCCACATTATTGAGTTTATATTTTGCTCCTGTTTAAAAGTATTATCATTACTTTTCTAGGGGGTTTTTTGGTTGTTTTTTTTGTTTTTCCACAAAATACTAACACTGAAGCTATTTCTTAACCTTTTCTCCTTCCACTCCTTCCTCTCGCTTCTTTAACTTCCCTTACACTTTATATTTCCCTCGTCTAATATCACTCAGAGTGAACAGACGTTAAATTGAAGACAACAACAACAACAACAACACACACACACACCAAAACTCTCTACAGTCCCTCACCTTATGAACGAGCACAGTGCCGCACAGCCCGCGTCTGCCCGCTGTCTTATCAGCCGACGTCAAAGCACAATCCTCCCCCACCACCACCATATCTGCCTTGATACCCTCCCCTTTCGCTCTCTCCACTGCCAGCCCAAAGTTGAGTCGATCTCCTGTGTAGTTCTTCACCACCACCAATACTCCTCCTTTGAAAGTAAAAACACCATCAACATTGATGAATCAATAATCTCCGAAGTCAGAATGCAGCTACATTCATGGTGGGAGAAAAGGTCGCATATGCAAAATCTCACCCTCAGTGAACCTCGGGAGTTCCAGCCAAGGAACACCAAAAAAAATGAAAAAAAATCAGTTTTAAAATCAATAATCTTTTGAAAGTCAGAACACTGCTTATATATTTTTAAAAAATGGCATAGAAATTTGCTCAAGATAGCAAGTATATCCCAACAACACAGTGCTCTTTACTGAAACTATGCACAAAGACAAGATTGTACTGTGGAGTCATGCACTGAACATTGAACAAAATTTAATGTCAATGTTAATACATGTAGTCAATGTGTGCATGTATACATGTGTACACATTTACTGAATTGGTTTAGGAAGGGAACGCAGAAGAAGGAGAAGCATTAGTGTGACTGTGTGTGTGCGCGTACATGTGTGTGCATGTGCAAGTGCATGTATGCATGCATATATATATCATTATATGTGTGTGTTAGTGTGTGTGTGTTAGTGTTAGTGTGTGTGCATGCGTGAGTGTGCATGAATTCATGTATGCATGCATGTGTGTGTGTTCCTGCGTGTGTGCATGTGTATGTGCGTGTGCAAGCGTGAGCACCAGCATGTGCGTGCAAACCTTAATTAATAATGCACCAAGATTTTGTCTAGCCAACAACAGTTCATGGAATATCTGTACTGTTTGTTTTCTTCTCTTTCTATGGCTTTTTAAACAGACTACTGACCAGGGTTGTCCTGGCCAATGGCTCTGATGGCTGCTAGGATACTGGCAGGAGGTGGAGAGGTAAACACAGCCCCTGCTACTGCAGCACTCAACATCCCTTCACCAATGTAACCTGAAACAAAAGTGACCGTTTTCCAGGATCTGGTGTTTCTATAGACTAGAGGTGTGTGTGTGTGTGTGTGTGTGTGTGTGTGTGTGTGTGTGTGTGTGTGTGTGTGTGTGTGTGCATGTGGGCGTGTGTGTGTGTATGTGTGTGTGTGCATGCATGCATGTGTGTGTGTGTATGTTTACAATGAACATAATCGAAAACAATGATCTATGGAAACACACACACACACACATACAGAGCGGAAGATGGAGGAACTGAGGAAGAGACAAAGGCAGACACAGAGGGCAGGACAGGGTGGGGGGGAGAGAGAGACAGACACACAGAGAGAACCTACATACCTGTGTGTGTGTGTGTGTGTGTTTTGTGTGTGTGTGTGTGTGTGTGTGTGTGTGTGTATGTATGTATGTTCCTGTGTGTGTATGTTTGTGTGTGTGTGTGTGTGTGTGTGTGTGTGCGCGCGCGCGCGCGCGCGTGTGTGCATGTGCCGTATGCGTTATCTTACATAGTATATACACGTTTCTCATACACACACGTGAGCATGCACGTGCGTGCACGTGCATTCACACGATTATTAGCGTCCTTTTTTACCTGCATGTGCGGGTTCATGACCCGAACCGCCTCCGCACATGACCGTCACTCGACCTGCTTTCTTCACATTTTCAATGTCCCCTCGAACGACCACTGCATGCCCTTCCAGTCGGCTGATACCAGGATTGATACTGACGAACCCAGCGGTAGCTTCCTCCACGGACAGGTCAACTGAATTGATAAGTTTCTTGCCACTCATGTTTGTTGTCGTCTGCAAACTTTTCAAGTCCTTTCCAGAGGATCGGCGAAACAAACCCAAGTCTTTTTCTTTTAGGCAAAGTTGTGCACTTTTATAAACATTTTCAGATACCAACAGAGGCTGAAGCAAATATGGTTTCAAAGTTTGGCCATTTGCATAAAAACCAAGTGCACTGCTGGCGTTTAGTTTGGACTAGCCTAGCCTACTTTCGAGACGATAAGACTAGAGTCCACAGCTGCAAATTAACCCTAAGCATACATAGCTAAGACATGAACTTAGATCCAGCTGTCTGTGACAAAGCTCAATGGCTGAGAGATGCCATCTTAGTTTTAAGCGATTGAATGCTCTAAGAGAGTAAACATTCGTAGGTATGCACGAACACAGTTAGACTTTGATAATTATGAACATCGAACCGAACCAAACCATTCAGTGCAAGAGTGTCTTCCCCTGGCTAGTTTATAGGCTCAATGCGCTTGGCTAGTCTATGTCACAAAATTGTGACAGAGCACGTTACCTCCCCCATGTCAAAAAGCAAAACACACTTCACATCAATACAAGTTTAATAATATGTACTACTTCAGCAATTTAGAAGCTCCATATACATGTTTGTCAAGTTTCTGACATTAGGTCTACGTTGTGACAAATGATGCTAACGAACTTTGTCACAACACACATTTTTGCAAATGATTAAAAACTATTGAGTTTTTTGGGGAGGTTAAATGTGCTGATTGTCATGGCAGAAGAGAAGTTACCCTTTGATTAAAACAAGACCTGTGAATGTTTGCTGTTATATTTGTCAGCTGTTTGACTTTAGCTTCAGAGTGTAACAAAGTGTGTCTAGCATGTTGTCACAACATCTTCAGTGTCTCACATTTTGTAATGATAAAACTACTTAGAATCAAAAGAGGTCCTGATTATTTATGGCAGCAGGTAAATTAATTTTTTTTTAAAGTGGGAAAGGTACATTGCATGCTCTGCTCTTGTGTTTTTAGGAAATGTAACTTGAGGTCCCCACTATGACAAAGGGCGCCACCATGCTTTGTCATAACTCTTTAATATCTTACACTTTACAATGATAAAGCAACTTAGTATTTTATATATATATATATATATATATATATATATATATATATATATATATATATATATATATATATATATATATATATATATATATATATATTCTGAGAGCAATGGCAGTAGGTAAGTTGCTTCTGAAAGGCAAAATGAAACTTTCAATCCATTGCTGTTATTCTATTTAGCTGTTTGGCTTAAGTTCCAGATTATGACAAAGGGCGTTGACAAAACTATTAAGTTGGGTATTTTTTAAAAAGTGTACTCATTACAATGGCAGTATATAAGTTGCTCTCTGAAAAAGACCACCCTTGAATACTTTGCTGTTATTTTATTCAGCTGTTTGATAAAACAGAGTCGATATCATAGGATCATAAAGGATTTGTTTGTTTGCTTGTTCGCTCGCTTGCTTGCTTTGAAGTCCTTCGGATGAGACTATAAACCGAGGTCCCGTGCGTGAACGCACGCAGAACATCTTGCGCACACGTTAAAACCCGTTCTGTTTTTCGGAAAAGAATGCCATTGTGTGCGGGTGGGAACAGATGATAAAATTTACAAAGCTGCATACACACGGGGACTGGATGAAAAAAACACATGAGTGTTTATTCCATTATCCTCGAAATAAAAGAATAAAATAAATAAAATGAATAAATAAAGTAAACTTTTGTTGTTGTCGTTGTTATTTTAAGGTCGTCACGCTCAAAGAAGCAATGGAATACATTCAGCTCATCAAAAAAACGCTCATTATTCCTCTAGTGGCATTGACTGTGTTGACAAGTTTTAGCTAGCTTGCCCTGATCTCTCTTTTATTTTTTGTTCTTCGGTTAGAGCTCCCAGGTTTACCAATGGTGAGATCGATTCGTATGCGACTGTTTTTCCCCCACCATTTAGATAGATGTTTTCCGACTTCGGGGATTGCTCTTATCTAACCTAACTTAACTAAACTAAACTTAACTAAACTTAACTAAACCAAACTTAACTTAACCAAACGTAACTAAACTTAACTAAACCAAACTTAACTAAACCAAACTTAACTAAACTTAACTAAACTAAACTAAAGTAAGCTAAGCTAAGCTAAACTAAACTAAACCAAACTAAACCAAACCAAACCAAACTAGACTAAACTCAACCAAACCAAACCAAACCAAACTAAACAAAACGAAACGAAACTAAACGAAACTAAACAAACCTCAACTAACATATCCTTACCTAATATACAAAATGAGAGTACGAAAAGGACAGCATTTTTTAAGGTAGAGAAAAAAAAATAATAAAAAGAAATAAAAGTTTTCGGCAGTGAAGAGGAATATCATATGCGCACACACACACACACACACACACCACACACACATACACACACACACAACACACACACACACACACACACACACACACACACACACACACACACACACACACACACACGGGATAGCCTAGTGGTTAGAACATTGCGCTCGCAATCTGACGACCCGGGTTCGATTCCCGTTCAAGGGGACATTTTCCCCTGGAGTTAACATCAGTGCAGACTCTACTTTCCCCAAAAGTCCTTCGGATGAGATTGTAAACCGAGGCTCCATGTGCGATTGCACGCAGAACATCTTGCGCACACGTTAAATCATGTTCCCTTTTCCTAAGAGTAGGCCATTGTGTGCCGGTGGGAACAGATGACAGAATTTACAAAACCACATACACACGGGGACTGGATTTAAAAAAGCACATAAGGGCTTATTCCATGATCCTCGATATTAAAAAAATAAATAAATAACACACACATCAGAAGTATACCACTTTAAGTCATAGCAGATTTATCTGCGTGAAATTCAGACTGCTCTCCCCCGGGAAGAGCGCGTCGCCACAAGAGCAGCAAAACTTTATGTTTGAAACATTACGGTTTTTTCTTTTCCTGACGGTGACTGTTTTTGATTGTTTCTTTGTTTGCTTTTCTGGGGGAGTGCCCTATCAGAGTTGCTTTTTTTTCTACAGAATTTTTACCAGGGACAACTCTCTTGTTACCGTGGGGTCTTTTACGTGCGCTAAATATGTGTAACACACACGACTTCGGTCTATCGTCTCATCCGAAAGACTGGCACCCAGACCCCCACTCATGGACAAGTGGATGGGGGAAAAGTTTCTTGCCCAAACGGGGATCAAACCACCACATACTTCGAACCTGGACGTTTTGCTTTCTAGGCAGGTGCGTTACCGGTGGACCTACCGTGGGTTCTTTTACGTGCGCTAAATATGTGTAACACGCGGGATCTCGGTTTATCGTCTCATCCGAAAGACTAACACCCAGGCCACTACTAGTGGATGTGGATAAAGTTTCGGGCCCAAACGGGGTTCAAACCCTTTTACACATTTCGAACCTGTACGTTTCGCTTTCTAGGCAGGTGCGTTGCCTCTAGACCACTGATCCACACACACACACACACACACACACGCGCGCGAGCGCGCGCACATACACACACACAGCACCCACACACACACACACACACACACACACACACACACGCATGGGCGCGTGCTGGAACGCTTTTTTGGACGCTTTATTTGATACAATCGCACTCTGAGTGGCAAATTATGTGCAATGTAGTTGATGTCATTGTGAACAATTTTTACACCCAACAAGAATTCTCAGAGGGCGGGACAAACGGATAGGTCATCCGTTCAACGCCCTTGTAGTTCAATTTGTGTGTGTCTGAACTTAACACATACAAATATTCCATTTCGTGCTGCAAACGGTAAGGTTAGTGTGTTGGTGGTTGTGTGTGTGTGTTGTTAGTGATTTGTTCGTGTTTAGTGTGTGTGTGTGTGTGTGTGTGTGTGGTGTGTGGCGCGCGCGCGCGCGTGACTTTTTTTTCTTTGAAAATTTAGCCAAGTCAGCTGGAAACAAAATAGCTAAACCACTGAATAGTTTAGATTCTTTTTCAATTTCTGCAGCTTTTTCGGTCGTAGCAGATTTCATCTCACAGAGTAACGGCATCTTGAATTTTAATATTCTAAAGAAAATAAATAAACATAATAAATGCCAAATGGTCTTCCATGAGAATTTACAATCATTTATTCATGACTTAACAATCACGAAGCATCTCTATAGACAGATTGAAGGAATGCTTTGAATAAAGTCAGTATCGTATTAGTTTATTTTGCCTCTTCTGCTTCGTCATTGTCGAGCGCTCAGACAGAAGCTACTGTTGTCTGTCATGTCAGCGAAAATGCGTTGCGCTGCCGCTAAGCGCCTGACAAGTCAGACCCAGCAAGACCAACTTCGGCATGGGAGTGAGTTTTATATTTCAAGTCTTTCTGGGGGAGGGGGGGTGGAGAATGGACCAAGGAGGCAGAAAATAGACAAGAAGAAGGTGATAGGAAGGAGAGGAACAAGGCAGAAACACAGGGAGGGATAGAACATTTCCAGAAAAGTCTGCAATTCGAGTGTGGAATGTTTTGTGGGTGGGTTTTTTTTTCATTTTAAGGGTACTAGAGTAAACACTTGTGTGCTTTTTCACATCTATACCCCGTTAGTATGTTGTTTTGTTAATTTTTTTTTTTTTTGGTTAATCTTCACACCGGCACACAACGGCCTATTCTTTCGAAAAGCAGAACAGGTTTTAACGTGTGCCGAGATGTTCTACGTGCGTTCGCACACGGGGCCTCGGTTTATAGTCTCATCCAAAGGACTTTTGTGGAGAGTGGAGTCTACACTAATGTTAACTCCATGGGGGGGGGGGGGGGGGGGGGGGGGGGGGGAAAATCACCTTGAACGGGGATTCGAACCCGGGTCAGCAGATCATGAGTGCAATGCACAACGCTCTAACCACGAGGCTACCCCGTCCCTCCTCCCTGTTACCAATGTCATGGTCTCAAGTAGTGCTGGAGGGTTCGGGGTTTGAGTCGGTACTGAGCTGTGTTCCTGAGGCGCTTTCTCTCCTGAGTTGAAATTAAAATTTCGCTGGAGGAGGGTTGGTTTGATTCCAAGAAAGAGCAGAAAGGGAGGGGGGAGGGGGAGTGTATTTTTCAGGCTACAACCAAAGCATACTGCATGGATCAGCACCTCACTGAACACTAGGGATGATGATGATGATGATGATGATGATGATGATGATGATGATGATGATGATGATGATGATGATGAAATGGAATCTATATGGCGCTATATCTTGCAAAAACAAATAAAAGCGCTTGCATTCAACTTATTCTTTCAAATGCAACCAGTTGTGATGTAGGTAAGGTAAAGGTAAAGGTGTGAGCAAGGCGTCAGAGACCTCACTTCTCTAGGGGGTCAGCATATTGAGGGTGGCACCCATCTCCTCTCCCTCGCTGCTTTACCTTCCCTGACTCTAAAGAGGGCAGGTACCCATTTACAGCTGGGGGAACTGGGGGAACTGTACTGAAGCCAAGGCGCGCAAACGGTCACCCATCCAAGTGGTAACCACGCTCGAGGCTGCTTAACCTTAGCTGGGGGAAAGCGAGTGCTCTGACGACTGAGCTATCCCGTGATGTAGGTAGCAGTATAAAATTCCTCTGATTGTCGGAGTACACAATCGAATGATACGCACAAGACGGGCGATAGGATTTGATGTTACTCAAAACTTCTGATCAACTGTGAAAGTGCTTGAACTTGAATCTCTCTGTGGTCTGTACGCGATATATTTACTTGCCGATTCATTCTTTTAATTGGAGAATAATGGAATAAACGCTTGTGTGCTGTTGTTTTTTTAACATTCGGCAAGCAATCATGGGTTTCAAGCACAGCAGAAGCATTACAAAACAGACAAAGCAGTGTGGTCTAGAGATGTTGCGCCTGTCTAGAAAGCGAAAAGTCCGGGGCGGAAGTGTGCGGTGGTTCGAATCCCTGTTCGGGCCCGAAACATTCCCCCATCCGCTAGACCATGAGTGGTGGTCTGGGTGCTAGTCTTTCGGATGAGACGATAAACTGAGGTACCGTGTGTTGCACTCAATTATTTAGCGCACGTAAAAGAACCCACGGCAACAAGAGAATTGTCCCTACCAAATTCTGAAAAAAAAAAATCCTCTCTGATAGGGAAACAAATACAGCTGCAGACAGGAAATGAAAAAAAAGGGGTGTCGCTGCTCTTGTGGCGACGCGCTCTCCCCGGGGAAATCAGCCCGAATTTCACGCAGAGAAATCTGCCGTGACATAAAGTGGTATAAAATGAATATTAAAAAATGTTTAAACTTAAACAAGCACAATACAGAAAATCAACAGAGCCTGTCACCTCTGTGCTTAATGCACAGTAAAATGAAGCGCTATTCCAGTTATCTGGATGCAGTAATTCATTTGTGTTTTCATCATTATTGCAAAGGTTTATGTCATTCAGGGAAAAAATTGGTTTCGTATCAAGATCATTATAAGGAGACTAGAATTTTAAGTGTCTTGTGTAGTGTTATGTGGTGTGGTGTGTTTTGTGTTGGTGTGGTTTTGTGTGATGTGGTGTGGTGTTTTTGTGTTGGTGTGGTGTGGTGGTGTGTGTGTTTGTGTTGGTGTGGTGTGGTGTGTTTTGTGTTGGTGTGGTTGTGGTGTGGTGTGTTTTGTGTTGGTGTGGTGTGTGTGTTTTGTGTTGGTGTGGTGTGGTGTGTTTTGTGTTGGTTGTGGTGTGGTGTTTTGTGTTGTGTGTGGTGTGGTGTTTTGTGTTGGTGTGGTGTGGTGTGTGTGTTTGTGTTGTGTGGTGTGGTGTGGTGTTTTGTGTTGGTGTGGTGTGGTGTGTGTGTGTGTTTTGTGTTGGTGTGGTTGTGTGGTGTGTGTGTTTGTGTGGTGTGTGTGGTGTGGTGTGGTGTGTTTTGTGTTGGTGTGGTGTGGTGTGTGTGGTGTGTGTGTGTGTGATGGAGGGAGGGCGTGGGGAAAGTGTATGTGTGTGCGTGAGTGCGTGCGGCGTGGGTGCGTGCGTGTTTGTGCGTGCTTGTCTGTGTGTGTGCGCACGCGCGCACGTTTTACAGGAAAATACAGATTTCCTAATCTACCTAGGATGACGTTCACGAAGACAAATCTCAACACAGACTCTAACACCGATTTCAAATGTGTGGCCCCCATTTTTCTCCTTCTTTCAGACCTTCAAGTTATCCCTGCGCTGAAATAAAAGCCAGCCTTTGCCGAGATTGCTGCAATGGACATATCACAAGATAGTCTGGGAGTGAACATGAAGAGCAGGGACACAACAGAGCCTGATTCTGCGGAAATGTTCCCAACAGAAACGCTTGAGCCGGACAATCGAAACAGTACCACGTCTCACCATAATAACAGTCTGCAGCTTGTGGCTCACAGAGGTGGTGAAGAAATGGACTCGGTGCTGTCAAAGCCAGTGGGATACGGGACGTTTGAGAAACTCGAAGCAGGAGCAGACGAGGAGCCCATCTCTAGAGCAGGCCGTTGTAAGCGTAGAGCGTCGGCTGACCATCTTGAAGAGGAAGGCGGTGGGTCTCTGACCAGTGGTAAAAGACCACGGACAGACCTCCTCCAGTCCTCAGAGTTTGAGGAAGTACCAACTTCGCCCTCGTACTATTCCGATTATTGCTATCAAGTGGGTCTACAAAATCAGGTCTTGGCGGTTGGGTCCAAAGACTGTCTTGAGGATGTAGTATCCTTCTCCGATCCTTGCCCTGATGTGTGTTGTTCCTGGAGCCCAGCCACCTGCGGCATGTCGGTTTGTAGAGCGCGGCGTTGTGACTCTGCCAGTCAGGACAGTGAGACGACAGATGAGGAGAACAGGACGCCCGCTAGTTCGGTGTATTGCTCCGTAACTTCAGGATCTCCGTGCAAAGGATCGACAGCAGGCTGTGCAGAAAGACCAGAAGCCCGCCCAACACGGACTGAGACTGAAGAAACGTTGGATCAACCAGTCCCCTTTGTAAATAGTGATGAACAGAATAAGGAGGAACTGGCAACTTCGATCTACCCATTAGTGACTGACAAGTCTCCTGGACAAGATCGTGACTATGACGCTGATTCACCCCGTTCCTTGCACGTGGACACTTCCAACGACAGTGACACAGAACAGACCCTAGAGCAGTCAGCAGCACTGGCACCAGAATGCCAACAAAGCTCAGAGGAAACAAGGACCGCTGTGGGTCCTGTAGTGAGAACTGGCAGCACTGGTATCACAGTCTCAGATTCTGACCCCGACACAAGCAGCCCACGTTCTGGAGAGCTGGTGGATGACTGTTTTCCTGGAGAAACATCAGAGGCGTTAGAATGTACAGAAACTGGACATGGGCTGATGCCAGATGAAGCAGAAGCATGTTCAAGGTTTGTATCCACCAGGTCTAGTCAAACAGATGTGAGTTCTCAAAGTGACTCACCTGTCCAAAAGGGTCTGGAGACATCCTCTGACATGCACAGCGACGCTTCTTCACAGGGCAGCTCAGATGAGCCAGAAGAACCTGTACCGAGGAGTCACTCAGAGGACGAGGATGCACCCAGCAGACCGCCCCTGGACTGGTCAGAAGAACAAGCCTTCGCTGACCTTGTGCAGGAAGGAAGTACCAGCAAAAGCATCTGGGATGATATTTATTCCCCCTGCTCAGTAAGTGAATCAGACACGTGGTCTGAGGGTTACTCGCCGTCCATGCCAGAATATGCACCCAACCACACGTCTGGTGTCCCTTTGGAAGAAGAGAAGTTAGACACTGAAGAAAGTGTTGACCGCAATGATCGCAATAAATCAACACCTTCTCCAATCTTTATATCCAGCGCATCTTGTACAACAGAATCGTGTTCGGAAGGCACTTGTGAAGAAGACGAGGACCCTTACAGCGCTATATCCAGTGACTCTTGTGCAGAACAAATCCTACATGAGCCAGCACCCACAGAAAATGTCGACGGCCAAAATCTTGATGACCATGAAATCTCATCAATCCCTCTATCCAGTAGATCGGAAGCTCACTTCCTGCCTGTACTGCAGGAGAACAGATCCAACAGCCCACCTGTTGGAACCATGGAAGAACGACACCTGGACGGTTCAACGCCTCCAGGAAACGGTGACGCACTAGACTGTGACACATTCTTTACCATTTCGGACTCTGATCAGTCAGACGTCTCTTCCGCAAGTGACTCACATTACTTGGTGCACGAGGATGCATCCAGCAGGTTCTCCTACCCCTCTGTCTCCGATCAGACATCTCCGGAGTATGCACCTGCAGAAATCCTGATGATGCCAGCAGTCATGGAGCAAACGGGTCTCCAGTCGTTGCCGCCTTCCAATCTGGTCCATCACACTTGCCTTTTGAAGCAAACTCTCCTTACACAGTGAGTGAGGACTCTACCAGCACTATATCAGTTGGCTCCTATGCAGAACAACAAGCCTTAGATGAGCCTGCACCCGCTGAGGATACATACGAACGAAATACAGATGGCACGGAAACCTGTCCATACTCTCTGCCAAGCACATCTGCTTTAATATACATGCATTCCGATGGTAGCCCAACTTACCCGATGCATGTCGATACAGTCAAACACCAACCCCCTAACTCTCACGCAGAACCTTTCCTTCAGCTATCACAGGCAGAAAACAGACATGATGAAAATGTGGATGAAGCACAGCCCGCCCTCAGCTCTCCAGTGAGGGCATACGGCCCCAGTGACCCAGGTGTCCTCGGTTCTGAGAAACGTTCACCTTACGCGAGCCCTGAGCATTCTCCCAGCAGCAGGAACCGTCTGGACGAAGCCACTCCAGAATTCCTGAACGTCCTTGCCATGGAAAGAGAGTTTCACCAAAGGGAGAGGCGTGATGAGAGCGGCAGTGAGGGGGACGGCACCTTTGGGTCAGAGTTGTCGTCTGGCGAAGACACTCTGTCGGTGACTGGCGGAGAGGAGGATGACAGCTCACTGGAGGGCGCCAGTCCCCTGTCAGTCAGCCAGACCCCTTCTGAAGCTGCTGCTGCTGCTGCTGCTGCACCCCAGTTCAAGTTTGCCGTTACCCAGGTGAGGTGTTTTTCTTTTTTTTTAAAAAAGATTTTGATCTGGTTTTGATGATAATGAATATGATATGAATATATAATATGATAAAATAATATATAATAATGATATAATAATATATAAATATAATAATAATATAATAATAATAATAATAATAATGTATGGAATTTATATAGCACTGAATCTTGTAAAGCAACAAATCAAAGCGTTCAGATGACTTTTTTTTTAATCGAGGATAATGGAATAAGCACTCATGTGGGGTTTTTTACTTCCAGTCCCCGTGTGTATGCGGTTTTGTAAATTTTGTCATCTGTTCCCACCGGCACACAATGGCCTACTCTTTCGAAAAGCGGAACAGGATTTAACGTGTGCGCAAGATGTTCTGCATGCGTTCGCACACGGGGCCTCGGTTTATAGTCTCATCCGAAGGATTAGCATTAAAGAAGAAAGGTGGCAAGACGGTTAAGACGTTCAACTGCCAAAC
>CM054138.1:17031360-17058860 GCA_028751875.1 Rapana venosa | reverse complement strand
CCCCACGGTCGTCAGACTACGGGACAGATAGATAGATAGATAGATAGGGCTATTAAAAAATAAAGAAACAAAATCCATCTGCTTTTCATTCTTTCGAAGACATTTTTTTGTTTCTTTCTGGTTGAGATCAGGATCGCTTAGAGTTTTGCTGATTGATGCATTCCTTGGGTGCGTTAATGGTGTCACAAAATTATGATCTAGACAGACCATTGCTTAACACGTTTACTTAAGAACATGAAGATAAGAGATGCGAATTTTTTTTTTTAAACGAGCTTTTCATTCCATACTGGAATACCCTTTTTTCGATTTATTATGTTATCTTTCAATGATGATTCCAAATTCAGTTCTAGAAGCTAGGTGTCTGATAATAAATATCTATTACCTGGTGGCATTACGCTAAATTTAGATAGCGCAGAAAGGGGGAGGGAGCTACTTTTCTGTTGTTGCATTCTGGCTCCACCACTCTCATGCCTCTCTACCTGGTCTGACCACAAACAGCCCCATCCAGGTTAAATCTTTCTTGGCCTACAGCCAGCAATCCACAGGGAGCTCTCGGTATTAAGACACTATGAGACCACCACCATCAAGAAGCCCTGCACTATACTACCTTTAGGTCATTTTGGATCACTGATACCCCATGATTCCATCACTTGTATAATGCTTCCAAAATTCCAGTGAATGATTTTTACGTTCTTACAGTGCTAGTGCTACGAGACCACAAACTGTAAGATGCCCTGCACTGCCTGTAGCTCACTTTGAATGACAGAATTCAACTATTCCATCAGCTATGCTATGATCTCAAAGTTCCTCAATACTTTGTGTAAACTTTGTCGTGAAAAAAAAATTGTGTTATGCAATTAAAATGGAATACAAATTAACAGGATGTCTGAAATCAGTGGGAACGGGACAGCTCAGGGGTCAAAGCACTCGCTTTCCCCCAGCCAAGTTAAGCAGCATCGAGCATGGTTACCAGTTGGATGGGTGACCGTTTGTGCGCCTTGGTTTCAGTACAGTTCCCTAGTTCACCCAGCTGTAAATGGGTACCTGCCTCTTTAGGGTCAGGGAAGGTAAAGCAGTGAGGGAGAGAGGAGATGGGCGCCGCCCTCAATATGCTGGCCCCTAGAAAAGTGAGGTCTCTGACGCCTCGCTCCCCTACGACCACATAGGTTATGGGACACCTTTACCTTTTACTTTACCTGAAACCAGTACTTCAACAGATCAAAGTTCTCCGTGGTAGATGCATTCAACTGTAACACAGTGAATTGAACTGTGAAAGTGCAGTGCCGTTTAGCGCAGTGCAGTGCAGTGCTGTTCAGTGCAGAGTCTAGTAGGGTAACCCAACGTCCCACACTTTTGATTACGTTAGACATATGCCCCAACTGCTCCCCCCTATAATAATAATAATAATAATATATGGAATTTATATAGCGCTGAATCTTGTAGAAAACAAACAAATCGAAGCGCTTGCACTCAATCATTTACAGGCATGCAACTCTCCTTAAACATAATGAGCAACAGATTTCAAATCCATGCGCGCGCACTACGCACGCACACGCACCCCACACACACACACACACACACACACACACACACCACACAAAACACACCACACACACACCCCAGAGAGAGAGAATGAAGAACAACACTTAGAAGTGTGAAAGATGTTGTTGAAAATTAGGGACGATATGTGGGGGAAAGTCTCAGGTAGGAAATAAGTGTGTTTGAGGCTGGATTTGAAGGAATCAAGTGAAGGCTTTGACGAAGTGAAAGAGGGGGGTCATTCCAGGTGGATGGACCAGAAACAGAGAAGGAGCGACGGCCAACAGTGGTTTTGTTTTTAATCTGGGTGTTCGAAAGCCAAAGTATCTGCGGCTGAACGAAGGGAACGGGATGGAGTGTACAGGTGAAGAACAGTTACAGAGATAAGAGGGTGCAGATTTGTGGAGACATTTGAAACAGAGGGTATTGATTTTATACTCCAGTCTTTGTGAGACAGGCAACCAGTGAAGAGATCGCAGAAGAGGAGTGATGTGTTCAGATTTTTTCTTTCTTAGGACCAGTCGAGCTGCAGAGTTTTGTATGCGTTGAAGAGAGTGGATAGATGATGCTGGTAGGCCAGCCAAAGAGAATTACAGTAGTCTAAACGTGAAAGAATGAGAGATGTGACAAGCTTGGAAGTTGCATCATTGGACAGTACTTGCGAATCGCGCTTATGCGCCGTAATTGACAGTAGCAAGACTGGCAGGTCTGGGTGATGAATTTTTTCATAGAGAGTGTGTTGTCAAGAAAACTATTCCTAATACTTCACAGAGTTGGACAAAGGAACTGACGTATTGCCGAATTCTATTGAAAATTTTTGTGATAGAGGAAGTTTATTTTTGGGTCCCTATGAGCATGGCTTCGGTTTTACGGCATTAAGTTATAACTTGTTCTGAGTCATCCAGTTTTGAATGTTTGAAGGCAAATAGGACATATTTGTCAGGAGGGAAGGCAAGTTTTCAACAGTATCGCTGCACTGAAGTGAGTATCATCGGCATAGAAATGATGATCAATAGGGTGGTTGTTTATTATATGTGAGAGTGGAGCAGTGTAGAGAGTAAAGAGAACAGGGCCCAGGACTGATCCCTGCGGGACTCCACATTCCATTTTGACAGGTTTTGATTGAATTTTGTTTACAATAACTTTCTGGAACCGGTCTGTGAGGTATGAAGTAAACCAGGTGAGGGCTGTGCCATTAATACCAAACGTATTTTGGAGGGCGAGAAAGAAGAATTGAGTGATCTATGGTATCAAAGGCTGCAGATAAATCAAGAAAAGTAAGGGGGGAGATTTTTCCTGCATCAGAACAAATAGAAGTGTTCTAAAGTAGGACTAGGGTGGTTTTGGTGCTGATGGTATTACACTAAATTTAGATAGCGCAAAAAGGGGGAAGGAGCTACTTTTCTGTTGTTGCATTCTGGCTCCACCACCCCCATGCCTCTCTACCTGGTCTGACCACACACAGCCCCATCCAGGTTAAATCTTTCTTGGCCTACAGCCAGCAATCTACAGAGAGCTATCAGTATTAAGATGCTATGAGACCACCACCATCAAGAGGCCCTGCACTATACTACCTTTAGGTCATTTTGGATCACTGATACCCCATGATTCCATCACTTGTATAATGCTTCCAAAATTCCAGTGATTGATTTTTACGCTCTTACAGTGCTAGTGCTACGAGACCACAAACTGTAAGAGGCCCTGCACTGCCTGTAGCTCACTTTGAATGACAGAATTCAACTATTCCATCAGCTATGCTATGATCTCAAAGTTTCTCAATACTTTGTGTAAACTTTGTCGTGAAACAAATTATTGTGTTATGCAATTAAAATGGAATACAAATTAACAGGATGTCTGAAATCAGTGGGAACGGGATAGCTCAGTGGTCAGAGCACTCGCTTTCCCCCCAGCCAAGTTAAGCAGCATCGAGCATGGTTACCACTTTGATGGGTGGCGCGCCTTGGCTTCAGTACAGTTCCCTAGTTCACCCAGCTGTAAATGGGTACCTGCCTCTTTAGGGTCAGGGAAGGTAAAGCAGTGAGGGAGAGGGGATGGGCGCCGCCCTTAATATGCTGGGCCCTAGAGAAGTGAGGTCTCTGATGCCTCGCTTCCCTACGACCACATAGGTTATGGGACACCGATACCTTTTACTTTACCTGAAACCAGTACTTCAACAGATCAAAGTCCTCCGTGGTAGATGCATTCAACTGTAACACAGTGAACTGTATTGTGAAAGTGCAGTGCTGTTCAGTGCAGAGTAGGGTAACCCAACATCCCACGCTTTTGATTATGCTAGACAGGTGCCCCCAACTGCTCCCCCATATCAACTTCTTTCATTTTCACAATTTATTGCTCCCCCACTAAGGATTCACCTAGCCTCCCACCTACCCGCTGAATCTGCCCATACCTCATCTATGATGCTTTTGATCTTTCAGGATGCTGATGCTGATGATGCTCCTGCTGCTGATGCTGATGATGACACTACCCGCCTACCCAACACCTCGGAACCACAGGCTCACAGTCATACAACGACATGCAGCACCAGCAGCAGCAGAGACTCGCGGAACCACGGGACAGATCCCTCCTCCTTACAAGCGGAGGAGAACTACTGCAGTCATCCGCAGTCCATCTACAGAGCGCCAACCGCCACGGACATCCAGCAAGAAGAGTCCGACTGCCACCAGCCCATGGAGCCTCTGGACCTGACCACGTCTTTCAGAAGAACCTGTCCAGCTGGGAGGGTCTGCGGGAGAGAAGGCGAGAGAGACTCTGCCAGCACAACTCCCGTGGGTGACAGTCTCCATGTTGAAAGCTACACCACCTCAGAGGTGATTGGCGATGACGAATACACCACCTCGGAGGTGATTGTTGATAACGAATACACCACCTCGGAGGTGATTGTTGATAACGAATACACCACCTCGGAGGTGATTGGCGATAACGAATACACCACCTCGGAGGTGATTGGCGATAACGAATACACCACCTCGGAGGTGATTGGCGATAACGAATACACCACCTCGGAGGTGACTGGCGATAACGAATACACCACCTCGGAGGTGACTGGCGATAACGAATACACCACAGCTCCGGCGAGTGACAATCTCCACGTCCCCAAGTCCCCAGAGGGGGTGGAAGGCTCTGATGAAGCAGAGGGTCGGCTGGCACCTTCGTCCTCAGACTCAGCGGCTGTGTCGGAGGATGCTGTTTCTGCCTCTGGCACCGAGACAGCTAGCGGCTCTGCAGACATGAGGAACCTAGCACAGCTGGGGAAGAGGAGGCACGCCTGCGCGAGACGTTTAGACATGGCTGTGGAGGACTTGAGCAGCTTTAGGATGGACTCTTAGGAGTCTTAGGAATAACTTCTTTTTGTACGTGGTGTTTTAACGCGTCATTTGGAGACGTGGGAGTTTGGGGTTGTTGTTGTGGGTTTTTTTTTTATTGGGATAGGGATGTGTAGGTCAAAGACAGTTTTTTCGTGTGGTTTTTTGTTGTTTTGAATGGGGCACACTCACCAAAAAAATGTTTCAAACTTTTAAAAGTTGTGTGGACCTTTAGAAAAAGTAATGTTTTTTAATCATGAATAGAATCACATTGATGTAGTTAAACAACGCAAGATGGTCAGGAGTCTGAAAAAAAATACATGTTGCGTAATTTTCAACACACAACAAATAATACTCTTTCCTACCCATAGTGATGGTTGTACACACTAAAGTATACAAGCTGCAAACTTTAGTGGTGGTGTGGTGGTGGGGGGGGGGGGGGGGGGGGGGGGTTGCCCCAAAGATTGTACTAGCGCCTCTTGGATTTCGCTATATCAGAGCTAAATCAGGTTACCTCCTTCCCTGGGCGTACCGGAGATAACCTGGTTTGGCTGTAACGTAGCGAGTTTTTTTAAGCTTGTGGTCTGGAAAAACCGTTCGTTGTTGTTGTTTTTTTCTAATTAGACGTCTTATATTCTTTCTTCTTCCTCTTTTCTGACCTTTTGTTCTATCGTCTCATTTCCGTTCAGTATTTTTTCTCCGTCGTTGTGCTGTACATAGTAGTTGATCGTGTGTGTCATCACTTTTCCCACGTTTTAATGCTTGGGAGTGTGGGCCTTTGTGTTGTTAGTTTTAGTGTGTGTGACATGATGATGATGATGATGATGATGATGATGATGATGATGATGATGATGATGACAATAATAAATGGAATTTACATAGCGCTACATCTTGCAAAGACAAATCAAAGCGCTTGCATTCCACCTAATCTTACACAGTCATGCAACCCGATAACGAACAATCGATAGTTTAAACAAACAGATATCACAAATAGGGTACACTGCAGACTAAATCTATGAAACAAAAATTACAAAAGTCAAAACCAGTTTGTTTTTTACATCTAGCTGGTTTTAATGTATATTTTCTTTTGGGGGGAGGGGGAAAGGGGGTTATTATATTTGTATGAATAAGCTGTAGGGTTTAATTGTTAACGTGGCGACGTGGTCTAAGCCACTTTGATCGTTTTGGTCAGAGGGGTTGTCAGCGGCTTGATAACAGAGTGAAACAATTGTGAGTCAAGCAGTGTCGGATTCAAAATTCAAATTCAGATTTCAAATTCCAAACACCTGTGACTTTTTATTTTATTTTAAAGATAACTTTATGGTATGGTTTACACATGTATGATGGATCATGTATCACCATTGTCACGTGTACAGGAAATCTAATTCTATAATTATAGAATCTTGGGACAATATGTATGGTAAGAATTTTTTACTATTGTTTTAATGGCCTGATCCATCATACATGCAAAGCGCTCTCAAGCATGCACGCACGCGCGCACGCGCACACACACACACACACACACACGCACACACGCACACACACACACACACACAAATACATACACTCACGCACGCACTCACTCACGCGTGTACGTGCATGGACGTGAACAGGCATGCACGCACGCATGCACACGCACATCCATTTTACGCCGGTAAGAACGAAAGGGTGAAAAAAAAATATTTTATTTAAACCTCACTTACACTGGTGTAGTGTTTAGACAGGCATCATCCCCGAAGTCGTAATGCAGCTACCAAATGGTGGGTAAACGGTCGCATACACAAAACCCCGCCAATGGTAAACTTCACACTATTTCTAACCGAGGACCCATAAAATCTGACTGTAAATAACTTAACCCATCAAAGCTTGTTCCAGTAGTATTGTTTGATCATTAGTCTTGGAAATAAGTAAAATTAGATTGAACTTCTATATTCTTTCTTTTAAAACAATTTCAGACTTACTACATACCAGCGTTTTTTACATTCTATTAAATCGAAAACGTTGATACTTGTCTTATACTTGCTGACGAAAGCAACATACAACTTTCCATACCGCACAATGTATTTGGATCATTTTGTACATAGTCAAATTGCTGAAAAAGGGAACGTAAAATTTGTAAGATATCGCTTGAAGTAGGCGAATTTTGGAAAATGATAACGAATAGACTCTTTATCCAAAAATCTTGTAATAAATGTATTTAATGTATAATATTATGAGAGGTTATGGTCGAGAGATAAACTAAGATAAAAACAAGTGTATGTATCACAGGTTTCCTGGCACTGTAACAAAAGTATAACAGTTGAAAGTTCAACAAGTTCCTCTGTAGTAATATAATGTCTGTATTGAAATGTATAATGGCACTATGCTGTAGTACACGTGGTTGGCATGTAAAGAGTTAAGTCAGTATTATCAGCACAGACAACAACGTCAAACTTCAGTAGAAAATTTTTAACCCGTTTTTTTGTTTATTTATTTGTTGTTGTTTTCATTCTATTTTGAATCATTTTATCGTGTTTCGCTTTATTTCAGTTTGTCTTTTTTTAAAAATCTATTTTTCTTTTCATCATTCAATTTTATTTTGGAAGAGGATGGGTGTGGATTATGAATGATTTGTTGTGTAAACTTAGGCCATACATTCCATGAAAGAGGACTATATCATTTCTATTAACAGAAATGTCAATAATCTTTTTTTTGATACAGTGCCTTGGGTCATTTTTAACCATATCTGTTTAGGGGTGATGGGGTTGAGTGGGGGGGGGGGGGTACTTTTAGAACGATTATTTTTTTGGTAGTGAAAATGCATCTTAAAAACTAACAAGCGAATTTCATTTTTTATGATAAAAGTGTGAAAGTGAAAATGAAAGTAAATGAGATGACAGCCGGATTATGGCTCTTTTTTTTTTTTGGGGGGGGGGGGGTGTTGTTTATTTTCGGTAGGGCTATAAATACTTTGAAATGAAACGAAGGCGATTTTCTTTACTATACCAATACAAAGTCTTCCAACACTCTGTCGTCTAACTTCTCTTTTATTCAAAGAAGATGGGAAGGGGTAGGGGGGGGGGTGGGGGGGGTGAGGTGACAAGATGGGAAGGAGGGGAGGGGGGTGGCAAATGACAAGAGTGAAAGGGGCAAGGGAGCAGTTGGGAGCAGTTGGGAGGGGGGGGGGGGGGGGGGGGGGGGAGGGGGAGGGGGAGGTCATTACAAACACTTTTGTGGCAAAAATGCCGTCTTGAGTGCCGTGAGAGATAAAATGGATATCTAAATATTTGTTTTTAGAATAAAATGTCATGAGTTTTTATTTATCTGATTTTTATTTTTAACAGAAATATTGATATGTATGTATGTCAGGGAGATCTTAACTACACAAAAACTTAGAATGTTGATTTTGTGAAATTGTCGTGTGTTCAAGTAGGGAGATATAAAACCTGCTTGCATTTGTCGGATGTGGAGAGACTTCTTCGAATAAAAGGAAAAATAATAAATTAGTACGTTTGGTGTTTTATTCTTGTTTTTGGTATTACTTATTACAGAAAACTCTGATCATAGTGCACAAGCTACACACACACACACACACACACACACACATACACACATACACACACAACACACACACACACACACAACACACACATACATACACACATACACACACATATACATACACACACGCGCGCGCAAAGTGTATGTGTTTGTATGCGCGCGCGCCTACACACTCTCTCTCTCTCTCTCACTCTCTCGAGAGAGAGAGAGAGAGAGAGAGAGAGAGAGAGAAAGGGGGATAGCTGTATGCTACATGCCACCTGGAGTGTGTCAAATTTTTCACGTGTTAGCGGTGCAAAGTTCAAAAGCCATGAAAAAAGACGGAAGAAGAGGCATTGTGACCTAGTTTCCTTGTTGCAGACCACTTTGTTGTGAGATGTTGACTTTAGACTTGTACAGTTTTGTGGAGGAAATTCCTTCCCCTTACCAATTTTTATCGTAAGGGCTAACCAAAGGTTTAAAAAAACAACAATACCGGAAAGTATATGAATCAACTCTGTAACCATGTTATGGATTCCATGACATGATGACTATTTGGGCTGTAATTAATTAAATTCTCAGTAAATGAAATTTTTGCGTTTTGTGCCCAGTCCCCCTCCCACTGTCCCCTTGTGAATGGGCATCTCGCTTATCACAATAAACCTTTGTCATTGTCATTGTCATTGTCACTCTCTCTCTCTCTCTCTCTCTCTCTCTCTCTCTCTCTCTCTCTCTCTCTCCCCCCCCCCCCCTCCTCTTCTCTCTCCCTCTCTGCGTGCATATGTGTGAATATATGAGAGCGCATGTGCGTATGGTTATAAATGAGAGAGGAGAGAGAGAGAGAGAGAGAGAGAGAGAGAGAGAGAGAAAGAGAGACAGACAGACAGAGAGACAGACATACAGACAGAGGAGATGCGCTGACATACACGCACTGTCACGCACATACACATAAACATGCAGTTATAATCATTTGTCTTTCCCTTCCTTCTCCACCCCGTCCTCCCACACCCCTCCCCCCCTCCCACCCCCCCCCCCCCACACACCACACACACACGCGCGCGCGCGCGCACACACACACACACACACACACACACACACACACACAACACACACACACACACACACACACACACACACACACACTCATTCACTCACACACAAACACGAGAGAGAGAAAGAGTGTGTTATTCTTTGATATCGCGGATAATGGAATAAGCACGTATGTGCTTTTTTACAATCAGTTCCCGTGTGTGTGCAGTTTTTGTAAGTTGTCATCTGTTCCCACCGGCACACAATGGCCTACTCTTACGAAAAGCGGAACAGGATTTAACGTATGCGCAAGATGTTCTGCGTGCGTTCGCACACGGGAGCCTCGGTTTATGGTCTCATCCGAAGGACTTTTGGGGAGAGTGGAGTCTGCACTGATGTTAACTCCAGGGGAAAATACCCCCTTGAACGGGAATCGAACCCTGGTCACCAGATTTCGAGCGCAATATTTTAACCACTAGGCTAGAGAGAGAGAGAGAGAGAGAGAGAGAGAGAGAGAGAGAGAGAGAGAGAGAGAGAGAGAGAGAGAGAGGAGAGAGAGAGAGAGAGAGAGAGAGAGAAATTGGGAGAAGGCTGCGAAAGTAAGAATTTAAAAAAAAATTTATTTATATATATACCACTTGAAGTCACGACAGATTTCTCTGCGTGAAATTCGGGCTGCTCTCCCGGGGAGAGCGCGTCGCCACAAGAGCAGCGCCACGCTTTTTTTTCGGTGGGGGGGGGGGGGGGGGGGGGGGGGGGGGGGGGGGGGGAGGGGGCGATGTCTGTATTTGTTACCCTATCGGAGTGGCTTTTTTCCTAAGAATTTTTCCAGGGACAACTCTCTTGTTGCCGTGGGTTTTTTTACGTGCGCTGAATAATTTTGAGTAACACATGGGACCTCGGTTTATCGCCTCATCCGAAAGACTAGCGCCCAGACCACCACTCGTGGTCTAATGGAAGGGGGAAAAGTTTCGGGCCCAAACGAGATTCGAACCACTGCACACTTCCGACTCGGACTTTTCGCTTTCTAGACAGGCGTGTTACCTCTAGACCACCGATCCATCATTTGGAGAATATCATGTGCCTGTGCTCGCATTCACGTGTATATGCGCGCGCGTGCGTGCGTGCGCGTGAGTGCGTGCATGTCTTTAAGTGATTGTGCGTGCGTGCGTGTGTAAGGGTGTGTGTCTGTGTGTGCGTGCATGCATGTGTGTATGTATTATGTGTGTGTGTGTGTGCGTGCGTGTATGCGTGCGTGCGTGCGTGTGTGTGTGTGTGTGTGGCATGCGTGCGCGCGCGCGCGCGTATGTGTGTGCGTGCGTGCGTGCGTGTGTGAGTGTGTGTTTCCGTGCTTGTGTGTGTGAGTGTGTGTGTCTGCATTTGCGTGCATGCATGTGTGTATGCGTGTGTGTGTGTGTGTATGCGTACGCGCGCGTGTGTGTGTGTGTGTGGTGTGTGTGTGTGTGCTTGCGCACGTGTGCGCACACATGTAGGTATATACGAACAAAGTCAAATCCAAAATCATCTCCTTTTTTTATTTTCTAAAGGATACATGAAATAAGCAATAGGATACAGCAACATTTTTCGTCATCCATCCATCCATTTAAAAAAAAAAAAATTAAAATAGAAGAAACAAATGATAAGAGAACTGACAGTACCTGAATATATTACACGAGCTTTTTAGCTCGTAAAATGTATCTGTCGTCACAAGCAAGCAGAATCGAAACAAACAAGTAAAAAAAATAATAATAATAAAATAATTTTTTAAAAAGGAAGATGATCAAAGAAAGAAAGAATAAGAGGACAAGTCATTCCTGTTCTGCACAGATTTATCAACCCCAAATTTCCATACAATTACGACAACTGGGCTATCACATTTGAAAACAGGATTCTATCCACCTATGTCATCCTGTTCTCTTCTTCAACAGGATTATATATATATATATTTTTGAAACTCCTAGCTATAGTTGATTCATGCAGTAAACTGCCTGAGAATACGGTAGACTTCATTTTGAACGCTTTTTTTAAAATGTAGAACAGGCGTGACTATATAAGTAATACTTAAATTACCAGCTCAGCATTGTAATGTCAGTAGACTTCAAGGACGTTGCCAACAATAGGATAAGGGTTTGTTAAAAAAAAATAAAAAAAATAAAAAAGTTGCCCAGTCACGAAGAAAAATTGCTATATCCATAAATTAAAGGCACATTCCTTTCTGTCTTTTTAAAAAAAAAATTAAAAAAAAGAAAACTCGGGCAAAGTCTGACGTCCTACCAGGTATGACGTAACAGGAGGCTGGCATTCTAAACCTAGCAGCTTTGTGTGGGTGTGTGTGTTCGATTTTACGTCTGTTCACTTAATTAAAGTGATATTAGATGAGAGGGGGAGTGATGAGATGAGGGCTTTAAAGCAAAGAGATAAGTGTTTGTATTTAAAGATTTTGTAGGTGTCTAAATTCTGATTCCAAACAATATATTGCAAAAACTTGGCAATGAAACGCAAATGCAGCAAAAACGCAGAGCACCTGAACACTATGCTAAAAGCTAACATCATCATCATCATTAGCCATTACACCCAGCGGTGTGGAGGGTAGCAACAAAGCGCTTCCACTCCTGCCTATCCTGGGCCAACCTAGTCACTGATCCCCAAGTTTTACGTCAAAATGAAAATCCGCCAAAAACAACGCCATGATCCACTGCTTGTGGAAAGGTGTTGGTTTCCTGAATCTATTTCTGAAGCCATGGCTAAAGCATCCGGCAAGTATTCCTCTTTGAATGCGATGAGTGAAGAAGTGAAGGGTGGAATTCAGATGGAACAACAAAGAGCTTTGATGACGACCACAGCCCTGGCAGACCAGTTAAACCGGTTAGTATACACGATTTGGTTTGAGATTAGTTATGCCATGTTTCTAATTCAAAACAAAAACATCTGTCAAATTAATGTGAATAAAAAATGAAAAGGCTTTGAAATCGAAAAATTTGACGTGGTTTGGGGATCTTTTTGCGGGAGTGCACCTTTTAGGAATTAAGTGAAATGGGTTATCAGATATTCTGCAAAACCTTTTCAAAAGCAAAAATGCACATGTTGCCTGTTGTTGATACTAAAATTCAATCATATATCAACAAGCAAAATGCAGCAGTTCTATTACAACATTCAGCTGTTCTATAATACTTGACGCAATTACACAAAAAACTCCAGTAAAATAGTGCCTTCAGAACAGGTAAATATGCAACATTTTGTTTGAAACTGACTGTGAAACATGTCTTGCATGAAAGAAAATAAGCACTTACGAAGGGAAAAAAGCTTACAGAAATGTTGTTGTAAAACACACTCTCTCATGGGGGCAAGTCCTGCTAAAGCAAAATCAGAAAATCAAAATCAGTTGCACCATACAATGTACTCTCTCCCCAGGCCAAAACAGCAGCCCAGCATATCTTTCAACACACAACATTTCCATTGCTGGTTACTAACAATACAAGAACTGTTCATGTAAGAATTAGTCACTCAACAAAACAATTATAATACCACTCGAGTGATGTATATTCATATTTTACACACACAATAGGGATAAAATCAACCATTCGTCGATTCAAGAAAACTTGTATAGAATAAGTATTTATCTAAATAATAATGACAATATCGATCCAACGGTGTACATTTGTACTTCAGTCGTAACATCATCAGCAAACAAACAAACCGCATAATCAATCGATTTTTCCTTGATTTAGTAGTAGTAGTAGTGTTAGTAGTAGTAGTAGTAGTAGTAGTAGTAGTAGTAGTAGTAAGTAGCAATAGTAGTAGTAGCAATGATAGAAGTAATTGTAGCATTTGAAGAATTAACTGAGACTAGGAAAATATAGAAAATCACCAGCAAAAACCATCTTTCTACAGTAACTCACTTTCTGACATTGCAGGCTTCTAGTTTCCCTGGACAACTATATTGGTCAAGGGACTAAGTGAGTGAATAAGTTCTTGAGTGAGTTGGTACGCCTTAGGCATTTTAATGAGCTTCGACTTGCCTGTAACAGACTCTGCCTATGCGAAATGAAATCAGTCAAGGAATCAGGCTGTTTTCATATTAGTTCCTAACCTGACCATTGCACATTATTATACTGAAAAACACAAACACGCAGACAGAAAGTTTTCTACCTCTCAAGTTGATGGCAACAGTCTCGGACAACGCAGTCAAACGCCTCCTTGAAGTCTTTGGGCTGCCTGTGCTTTGATCAGCTTCCGGTTGGGTTTCCCAGAGTCTGTCCTGGGGAAGGATTCAAAGTCCAGGTAGTGGCGAGGTCGTGGTGACAGGAGATCCTCTTCTGATGTCAAGACGTCCTTCTCTACAAAATGACGAACATCATCCAAGCTTGCTGAATCTGAATCCAGCACAATGCATGCGCAAAGCTCTTCATGAAGGAAAGGATCAGGGATACCAACGATGATGACGTCATAAACGCCCGGGTGGGCATGGATGCGTGCTTCCATCCATGAGGGATAAAAGATGTAGGCTCCTCTCATGATGGCGTCACATCCTCTTCCTTCCACAATCAGGTGACCCCGTTCATCCAGACGACCGATGTCCTGGGTTCGGAAGTATCCATCCTTGGTGACCTTGTCCGCAGTTGTGGCTGCAGACTCACCCAGAAACCTCAGATTTTCTCTGGGTCCTTTAATGAGGATGTTGCCTACCTGGTTGGCAGGCAGAACTTTGCTTTCGTCATCCTGGTGGACGATCTTCACAGACATGCCTTTCAAGGGAACTCCAGTATCGTAGTCCACGTAGCTCTCACTGTCAGTCACTATAAACATTGAGACTAAGGAAAAATCAGTGCCTCCGTAACTGACTATCGCTGTATCAGCCAAGATCAGTGCGCATTCTACCATTTTCTTGGTCACTGGAAGACCACCAAGAGCAATAGCTTTCAGTTTCTGCACTTTCCTCTCTTGTGTGTTTCCTGCGGAATCGGAGTTGCCATGCCTTGCTTTGACTAACTGCGCTAATTGTGGGAGGTACATGGAAGCAATGATTCCTACATCGCAGTTTTCCTCCTCCAGGGCTTCCAAGATCATTTTGGACATTTCTTTAGGGATCTCGCAAGCCCGGGCATCACAAAAAACACTTGTGTGATATTGCACGACTCCTGCACCCACACATCCACCTAGCCAGCCCATGGGCGCTGTTTTGAACATGGTCATGTTGGTGTAAGACAGGTCAGGTTCCTCCGCACTAGGGGGCGGCTCTATGAAACTGATAAATTCCCTGTTGGTGTAGATGACCAGCTTAGAGAATCCTGTGGTGCCTGACGTCGTGAACACAGTCAGAATATCTTCCGCTGTGATGTCGTCTGCTTCAAACCACTGGTTGCCAGTCTCCAGACGGGTGAGGAAGTCCTCTGGTGCACCCCCTGCCACACGTCGGATGAAAAACACCGTCTTCAAATCAGGCAGGGCTGAAGATGTCACCTGACCCCCTTCCTCCACAGCAACATGATTCTTCAGGGCGTTCCAAGGACTGTTGTTGATGTCCGGGTCCAGAAGCACAGCTGATGCACGTGACACGCGTATGGTGTGCAGCAGGTCTGAGCCGTCCGCCATCTGACAGTGCGCGTTGGCAGAGGCTGCAGCAGACAGCCAGATTCCAGCCTCACACACCGCTCTCTCCGGGCTGTTCACCAGCGTGTTCACCACCAGTTGTCCACGTCCTACACCTCGCTTCTTCAGGTCAGAGGCAAATGCACCTGCCAGCTTGTACAGCTGGGCCCAGCTCAACTCGTAGCGGCCCTGGTTTGGGGACCTGAAGATGAAAGCTGGAGATTCTGCCCGCTCTTTGGCCAGCTGTTTGAGCTTGCCTGCTACGGTTTGTTGGCCAGACATGGTGAAGACAGGGAGGGAAGTTTATCGCTGTTTTTTGTTTTTGTTTTTTTCGTTGGCAAGAATCTGAACAGAAAAGTGGATGTAATGAATGGCTAAAATAACATCAAAGAAACGAGTTTAGACAAAAGTGTAGTCTAGTGAAGTGTAGTGTAGAGTGGTGGGGTGTAGTGTAGTGTAGTGTAGTGTAGTGTGGTGGGGTGTAGTGTAGTAAAGTGTAGTGTAGTTTAGTGTAGTTTTAGTGTAGTGTAGTGTAGTGTAGTGTAGTGTAGTGTAGTGTGGTGTAGCTAAAGCTCTGAGGTTCACCAATGGCTAAATCTTTGAAGGTAGGTGCATTCTGACTTGGTGGATGGTGTGTAAAAACAACACAAATGCGCATTTCTGTTTCTTTCTTGTGATCTAACTTTACTGGTACACAATGACCTAGGCTTCCAAACTGCAGAATGGGTTTTAACTTTAACATGTGCGCAAGATATGCTACGTGTGTTTGCACACACGACCTTGGTTTATAGTTTCATCCGAAGGACTTAAGGAGAGGTGGGGCCAGAACTGGGGTAACTCCAGAGGGGGACAAGTCCCTTGAATGGGCGTCTCGGTGATGGCTCGTGCCCATGATCGAACCCAGATTGTCAAATGGCGAACACAGAGGTCTAACCACTGACCTGTCTCGACCCCTCCCAACCCCACCCCCCTCTGTTCCTGTTTCCCCATGAATGTGGTATTTTTCTACAGAATTTTTTTTTCCAGGGACAACTCTGTTGTTGCTTCTTTCTTTTATGTATGCTAAATACGTTTTATTTTATTCTTTTATTTAGAGGATAACGGAATAAGCACTCATGCGCTTTTTTACATCCAGTCCCGGTTTGTATGCAGTTTTGTAACTTTTGTCACCCGTTCCCACTGATACACAATGGCCTTCTCTTCGAACAAGCGGAACGGGTTTTAACGTGTGCGCAAGATGTTCTGCATGCATTCACACACGGGACCTTGGTTGTTAGTCTCATGGAAGGACTTGTACAGGGGGGAGTTTCAGTTTAGCGTCTCATCCAAAATACTAGACCACCAAGTGTGTGTGTGTGTGTGTGTGTGTGTGTGTGTGTGTGTGTGTGTGTGTGTGTGTGTGTGTGTGTGTGTGTGTGTGTGTGTGTGTGTGTGTGTGTATGTGTGTGTGTGTGTATTTAAGCGGCATTGCAAGTTCAACAGTGCATATATCTCTACCCATGCAATATTCATCCAACCATCCATCCGTACAAAGACATTTATATAGCTTCATGCATAAGTACATAGATATAAATTATTATGCGTAGATACATGCACACACATGCATGCGCGCGTGCGCGCACACACATACACACACATACTGACAGACACGCATGTGTATTATGTGTGTATGTATGTATTTATGTGTTTATATACATATATGATATAAAACAATGTCATATGATTACATGAAATGTATGACACACGTATGCACGCACTCACGCGCGCACACACACACACATACACACAAAGGGGGACGGGATAGCCTTGTGGCTATAACACTGCATTCGAAATCTGACGACCCCGGTTGGAATCCCGTTCAATAATTCCCCCCCCCCCCCCTCCCCCCGGATTAAACATCAGTACAGACTCTACTCTCCACAGAAGTCCTTCAGATGAGACTGTAAACCGAGGTCCCGTGTGCAAACGCATGCAGAACATCTTGCGCTCACGTTAAATCCTGTTCCGCTTTTCGAAAGAGTAAGACATTGTGTGCCAGTGGGAACAGATGACAAAATTGACAAAACCTTTATATGCACGGGGACTGATTGTCAAAAGGACATGAGTGCTTATTCCATCTTCCTCTGGAAGGACGGTGGCAGGATGGTTAAGACGTTTGCCTGCCAACAAGTAAATCGTGAGGTTCTGGGTTCGATTCCCAGCCTCGCCCTTTCTTCCCAGTTTGACAAATAAATCGAACTGAATGTCAAAGTCCTTCGGATGAGACTATAAACCGAGGCCCCGTGTGCGAACGCATGCAGAACATCTTGCGCACACGTTAAATCCTGTTCCGCTGTTCGAAAGAGTAGGCCATTGTGTGCCGGTGGGAACAGATGACAAAATTAAAAAACCGCATACACACGCATTAAGAAAAGCGCTTTGATTTGTAGCTTTACAAGATTCAGCGCTATATAAATTCCATACATTATTATTATTATTATAATATAAAAGAATAAATAAATAAAATGAATAAATAAATTTTAAAAACCCACAAATACAATACAAAACAATACAAAGCCGCTAAGCACATACAACATATGCATACGAGCCTATAACTATCCCTCCTTCCATCTCTCCACACACACACACAGACTCACCTATGCAGCAGAGCTACAAGACACACTGTGACCTATGATGGCTGCTCCTTGCCTTGTTTCAAAACTGAAAGTGTGATTATGCATGCATACTGTTATCCAGGCTTAAATTTGCATTTTTGGACTAAGGCGTGAGGGGATGGATTTTTTTTACTACTCCCTTGTGAATTTCAGCCCCAGGGAAATTATTATTCACAAATAGGGGGGGGGGGGGCTCCAGAGGCATGCATATGCATGCACAGTCGCAGACACCCACATTACATATTATATATATATATATGTATATTCGAGTGTGCGAATATAGATACATTCACACACATTTGTGCCTGTAACTGCACACTTGTGTGCTTCTGTACCGTGTGCACACATACAAACACACACAAGTGCGCGTGCGTGCGTGTATATGTGTGTGTGTGCGCGTGTGTATGTATGTGTGTAATTTGTATTTTGCAGTGTATTCTTTTATTTGTTTTCCTCTCTTTTTTTAACTGGTACACTTTATTGGTAAAGGTTGTAATAATGTAGTACTTCAGTATAATCATTAAGAAATTTTTGTTTGTTAGATAGATGGCTTCATAAAAAAAATAATACAATGCTTATTCAATGTACCATCTGGAAATAAAAATTTGACTTGACTTGACTTGACACACACACGTGTGCACGCGCGTGCACACACACACACATATACACACATGTCTCTCTCTCTCTCTCTCTCTCTCTCTCTCTCCTTCTCTCTCTCTCTCTCTCTTTCTCTCTCACTCACTCGCTCTCTCTCTTGACTCTAACCAGGCACTCGAACATACACACACTTCCCTTCCCTTTTTATACATTACTCATAATCCTTTTCCCTATGGTCTAATATCACTCAAAGTGGAAGGCCGTTAATGTGAAGAACAATAACCACATCAGTTATGTCATTCTCAAATCTGCTCAAGTAGCAAAAAGAAGGACCTCAGACATAATCAGTCAAGGTTTATTATTTCATTTCTTCAATAGAAGAAGAAGAAAAAAGCGTTGATTTAATCATGTACAAGGAACAAGAAAACGTTAATTGAGTAGTGATAAAATGAGTGTATTTGTCTAGACTAATATGTTAATAATGCATGTGTTTTTCACTGATTTACATAATGGAACAAATGGTGCATGATAGAATTAGTGTATTTGTCTAGATTAATATGTTGATAATGCATGTGTTTTTCACTGATTTACATAATGGAGCAAATGGTGCATGATAGAATTAGTATGTTTGTCTAGACTAATATATGAGTAATGCATGTTTTTTTCCACTGATTTACATAATGGAACAAACGATGCATGATAGAAATAGTTTACATAATAATCAGCTACATTTTATAATGGTTATAAATTGTATTACTCTCTGTCATAAATGTTGATTTTTTTGTTTGTTGTTCTAATAATTATATGGCCTTTAACCTTAGTGAAATTTTCTGTTTGTTAAGATAAAAAAGTATTGGGTATTGGTAACACTTATTAATTTGGTTGGGGGTCTTAACATTCAAATTCACTGTGCTCTAATTCACCTCTGAGCCCCATTTTTCAGTTGTGACCCAATGCCAATGTACATTCAATGTTTTAAGTGCTCTCTCTCTGTCACTCTGTCTCTCTCTCTCTCTCTAGCTCTGTCTGTCTCTCTTTGTCTTTGTCTGTCTCTCTTTGTCTCTGTCGCTCTGTCTCTGTCTGTCTGTCTCGTCTTCTGTCTCTCTCTCTCTCTCTCTCTCTCTCTCTCTCTCTCTCTCGCTCTCTCTCTCTCTTTCACTCTGTCTCTCTCCATGTTGCTGTCTGTCTGTCTGTCTCTGTCTCTCTTTCTGCCTGTCTGTTTGCCTCTCTTTCTTTAGTTCTGTCTGTCTGTCTGTCTGTCTGTCTCTCTCTCTCTCTCTCTCTCTCTCTCTCTCTCTCTCTCTTTAGCTCTGTCTCTGTTTATCTCTGTCTCTCTATCTTTAGCTCTGTCTCTGTCTTTCTCTCTCTGCCCCCCCCCCCCCCTCTCTCTCTCTCTCTCTCTCTCTCTGTATTATGTCGCTTTCTCTGTCTGTCTCTCTTTCTCTCTCTTTCTCAATCTGTCTGTCTGTCTGTCTCTCTCTGTGTATTATGTCGCTTTCTCTGTCTGTCTCTCTATCTCTCTCTCTCTCTCTCTCTCTCTCTCTGCCTCTCTCTCTCTCTCTCTCTCTCTGCCTCTCTCTCTCTCTGTCTTTGCCTCTCCCAGTATTTTCCCAAATCTAAGGGAGAGCAATTACTGATGCTTTACACCGGCTCTGCCCACTACCCTTTGGTTTTTGTCTACTGTAGTTTTCTTTGTTTCACACTCCTCTGACTACTGCCAACCCTGACATGTACACCAGGTCTAGTGGGTCTCTTGTTGGTTTTGACTGTAGGAGTACAATAGTTTGATAAAACGGTCTGTCACACGATCTACTACTTCTTTTTTTGGGGTTTTAATGTTATCAGGGAATATACTGATATGCGTGTGTGTGTGTGTGTGTGTGTGTGTGTGTGTGTCGAGGGGGGTGATGGTTGTGTGTGTGTGTGTGCGTGTGTATGTATGTATGCTTGTGTGGGTGTGTTGAGGGGGGGGGGGGGGGGGAAGTGGTTGTGTGTGGTTGTGTGTGTGTGTTTGTGTGTGTATTTGTTTTATTTTATTATTTTATTTCGAAGATAATGAAATAAGCACTCATGTGCTTTTCTACATCCAGTCCCCATGTGTATGCAGTTTTGTAAATTTTGTCATCCGTTCTCACCGGCACACAATGGCTTACTCTTCCGAAAAAGCCAAACAGATTTTAACGTGTGCGCAAGATGTTCTGCGTGCGTTTGCACACGGGACCTCGGCTTATAGTCTTATCTGAAGGACTTTTTGGGAGTAGTAGAGTCGGCGCTGATGTTAACTCCAGAGGAAAAATCCTCTTTGAACGAGATTCAAACCCGGGTCAGCAGATCACGAGCGCAACGCCCATCACTCTAACCACCAGGTTATCCCGTCCACGTGTGTGTGTGTGTGTGTGTGTGTGTGTGTGTGTGTGTGTGTGTGTGTCTGTGCGTGCGTGCGTGCGTGCGTGTGTGTGTGTGTGTATGTCTTTGTGTGTGTTTGTGTGTGTGTGCGCAGCGCGCGAGCGTGTGTGTGTGTGTGTGTGTGTGTGTGTGTGTGTGTGTGAGACAGAGAGAGAAAGGGCAAAATTGAAATTGAGAGTGGCACTCCACTGTGGCTACTCACCCTCCTCAGTAAGTACAGTTTAGTTTTGACACAGAGACACATGTCACAAGTTTAAGGTCGAATCCATACAACACAATACATGTCAATACAATACGACACGACACATCACCCGTCAACATCGTGCGATGCAGCGCAACGCAGTGCCATGCAATGCAGTACAATACATAAGACAAGACAAGACAAGACAAAGAACATACAAAGCAATGCAGTACAAGACAGGGCAATGCGAAGCAAGACAAGACAACGTAATGCATAACCTCCACAAGATAAAGCCATACATAGCAAGGTAATACAAGCAAGAACAATGCAAAGCAAGACAAGACGTACAAGACACATACAAAGCAGTGCAATACAATACAGGACACAGCAAGACAAGACAATGCGATACAAGACACACGACAAGACAAAGAAATACAAAGCAATGCAGTACAATACAGGACAATGCAAAGAAAGACAATGCACTACAAGACAAAAGACAAGACAAAGATGTACAAAGCAATTCAGTACAATACAGGACAATGCAAAGCAAGACAATGCACTACAAGACACAAGACAAGACAAAGAAATACAAAGCAATGCAGTACAATACAGGACACAGCAAGACAAGACAATGCGATACAAGACACAAGACAATACAGTACAAGATAATGCAAAACAAGACAAGATGATGCAAGATACCATCCGCCATAGCGCAGTGGTTAGCGCCTTGGATTCCGGACTGGAAGGTAGCAGGTTCAATTCCCATAAGAGTCATAGGGATTTTTCGGACTCCGGCCGGCTCCTACCCAGAGTGAGTGTGCTGTGGGCTCTGTGGGAAGACTGGGACCACACAGTCGAGCTTCATCCACTTAACGGATGCGAGTTTGAGAGTGTTGCTAAAATTTCCTAACCAACACTGCAGGTGTCTGTATCTCTCGGGTCTGGTTGACGCCTGGATATATTATGATAGCAAGCATAGAGTACAACCCTGTCAAGTAGTCTCAAAGCGTATGCACTTCCACAGCAGCATCATTACGTCATCCTCATTGTCATTGAACATCATACAATAAAAAAAAATTGCCTCTGATTCAGTGGTCCCAGTTTCTCTGGTCTCATGGCGACCTCAGATTCGGTTTGCCCATACACTTCTGTCCCTGTGGTGAGTTTGTGTCAAAACCCTTGGGATTGGAGGTTCACAGGGGACGGTCGTTGGAGGGATGTTGTCGTGGTTGCCACCTTGGGTGAGCAACTCACTCAGTCTGGCTCCGCGACTGAGCTAATACTGTCGTTAGTAGGGGGCTTAGTAGGTGGTGTCCTATGTATGTTAGCTCAGAACACGCACCACTGAACACCACCAAAGTGACCCAGCAGCAGTGCAGGGCTCCTCTGGCTGATGGCCCCACGGTGGCCTGATAGTGATGGGTTCCCTGTGGACTTTTAACCCTGGGGATGAGACACAGCAAATCTGGGTATGGCTGTGGCGGGGAGATTGAGATAAGTGGCGTGGGAACAGCAGGACTGGGACGTCACAGAAGATGACGCAGCAAAGAAGAAAAAAGATAATGCAAGACAAGACAATACAATACAAATTAATACAATATGCATGACAAAACAATACAACGCATTCTAACACATGACAAGACAAGAAAAATATACGTCAGTGAATTTTTATTTAATACTATACTGTTTATCATAAAATTGGGAAAAGATTGACCTATTTTGAATCTTATAATAAAGCAATGAAGTCAAAGGCAAGCAGCGACACAAAAAACATTTTACAGTTACTGGCAAAAATGTAGATGTTTGCTGATGTTTAGAGATAACTACACATCACTGGGCAGGCTGCAGCCAAGTCAGATAACCTGAGCCCTTTGTTAACAACTAATGACGTAATGATTATACCAAACTCCAGTACAACATGGCCTTCAGAATAGGTAAATATGCTAGAGTGTATTTCAAACTGACCGTGGAACATTTTTTGCATGACAGTGTCAGAGCACTTCAGTAGAGAAAAAAAACTTCAAGAAAAGATCGTGGAAAACCCACTCTCACATGGGGGGAAAAAATCACCTAACAGAAGAAGAACAAAACCCAAAATGAGTTACACTGTGCAGTGTACACAACCCTTCCCCAGGTCGAGAGAGCACCCCAGCATATTTTCCAACATACAGCATATTCCACAACTGGTTACCAACAATACAAAGCTGATTATATAAGAATGCACTCGTTTAGGAACAAAGACAATGTCACTCAAAGTGTATCTGTATTTCACATGTAGAATCAAGATTTAACTTACAGTATTTCCGCAGCCGTTCACGAACATTTCAAACATCAGGAAAACATTCATCCAAACGATAAGTACATAATACCAATCCCACTCTTTATATCTATATGTATTTCACTTGTAGAATCATCATTATTATGGAAGCAGACAAATGTTGTGATGAATCTTTATTTCATGATGTAGTAGTAGTAGTAGTAGTAGTAGTAGTAGTAGTAGTAGTAGTAGTAGTAGTAGTAGTAGTAGTAGTAGTAAATTGGAAATAGATTAACACTATCAAAAAACTATCTTTTTATATAACCTACTTGCTAACTGATGTTGAAGACATACGCCTCATGATAAGTGGCAGAAACAAAACAAATCTGCACCACGCTGATGATACAGCGCTGCTAGCTGATAACATGACCAGCATGAAGAGAGTATTTCACAGAGTAGACATAACAGGAAGAAGAGCCGGTCTCAAGCTCAGTGCCAAAAAGACAAAAGTGCTGCAGGTTGCCAGAACCAGCTGCCAAACAGAGCATGAAATATTCCTTTTAAAAATGTCAAAGACTTTAAAAATCTTGGCTCAGTGAAAAAAATAATGATGGATCACAAACCAAGGCCATAAAAACAAGAACAAACATGGCTCAAATTAGAATCATCCAGCTCAATTACATCCGAAAATGTCACAGAATTCCTTACCGGCTGAAAATGAAAATAATGAAACGCTTAGTATTGCCTGTCATGCTAAATGACTATGAATCCTGGATACAAAAACAGATGATGGAAAAAGAACAAAAGCAGCTGAGATTTGGGTTTTCTTTTTAGAAGGCTGATCAGAGTCAGTGGGACACATGAAAGAACAAATACAGCAGATAAAACAAACTGGGAACAGCAACGAAACTTCTTACTTGAAAAAATTAAAGAAAAAAACTACGTAGGCCATGCGCTTTGAAACCAAGATATGGACCCCATGAAAACTGTCTTTCAATGCAACACTAAAGTAAAAAGAAAAAAAAGCAGACCACAAGTTTCTCTTCTTGGCAGCATCACCGAATCCTGTGGCATGAGAATCCACGAAGTCAGCAGGGCAGTACAGCGAAGAACGGAGCAAATGGAGAAGGAGAATCATGTCGTTGTTATCGGGTGTGGCAGATAACACTGAACTCAGTGATGCCAACAGGCGAGATTTGCTAACATTGCTGACATCCAGTTTCCCCCAACAATCATGCTGGTTAGGGAACAGACTGAGCAAGTGAAGCAGTGTGTGTATGAGCTACTACACCTTGAGCATTTCAGCGAATAGCGGACTCCAGCCAAACAGAATGAAATCAGTCAGCCCGTGTGAAGGTCTGTTTCTCCATCAGCTGCATTCCTGACCGCTGCACATGTTCTGGAAAACACTAACATACAGACAGGAAGTTTTCTACCTCTCAAGCTGATGGCAACAGTCTCATGGACAACGCAGTCAAACGCCTCCTTGAAGTCTTTGGGCTGCCTGTGCTTTGATCAGCTTCCGGTTGGGTTTCCCAGAGACTGTCCTGGGGAAGGATTCAAAGTCCAGGTAGAAGCGAGGTCGTGGTGACAGGAGATCCTCTTCTGATGTCAAGACGTCCTTCTCTACAAAATGACGAACATCATCCAAGCTTGCTGAATCTGAATCCAGCACAATGCATGCGCAAAGCTCTTCATGAAGGAAAGGATCCGGGATACCAACGATGATGACGTCATAAACGCCCGGGTGGGCATGGATGCGTGCTTCCATCCATGAGGGATAAAAGATGTAGGCTCCTCTCATGATGGCGTCACATCCTCTTCCTTCCACAATCAGGTGACCCCGTTCATCCAGACGACCGATGTCCTGGGTTCGGAAGTATCCATCCTTGGTGACCTTGTCCGCAGTTGTGGCTGCAGACTCACCCAGGAACCTCAGATTTTCTCTGGGTCCTTTAATGAGGATGTTGCCTACCTGGTTGGCAGGCAGAACTTTGTCTTCGTCATCCTGGCTGACGATCTTCACAGATACGCCTTTCAAGGGAACTCCAGTATCGTAGTCCACGTAGCTCTCGCTGTCAGTCACTCGAAGTGTCGACACATAGGCAAAGTCAGTGCCTCCGTAATTCACATGGACCACGCCAGCCAGCAGCAGTGCGTATTCTATGAGTTTCTTTGTCACGGGGTAACCACCAAGAGCAATAGACTTCAGTTTTCGGTCTGTGCTCTCTTGTGAGTTCCCTGCAGGATCTGAGTGTCCATGCTTTGTTTTGATAAGCTGCGCTAAGTGCGGGAGATACATGGGAGCAATAACTCCTATGTCACAGTTTTCCTCCTCCAGGGCCTCCAAGATCAGTTTGGGCATTTCTTCTGAGATGTGTCCAGCCCGGGCGTCACAAAAGACACTTGTGTGATAGTGCACGACCCCCGTGCCCACATACCCACCCAGCCAGCCCATGGGCGCTGTTTTGAACATGCACATACATGAGGCGGAACGGTCAGGTCTTTTTACACTAGAGGGTACCTCCAAAGGACTGATAAATTCCCTGTTGGTGTAGATGACCAGCTTAGAGAATCCTGTGGTGCCTGACGTCGTGAACACAGTCAGAATATCTTCCGCTGTGATGTCGTCTGCTTCAAACCACTGGTTGCCAGTCTCCAGACGGGTGAGGAAGTCCTCTGGTGCACCCCCTGCCACACGTCGGATGAAAAACACCGTCTTCAAATCAGGCAGGGCTGAAGATGTCACCTGACCCCCTTCCTCCACAGCAACGTGATTCTTCAGCGCCTTCCAAGGACTGTTGTTGATGTCCGGGTCCAGAAGCACCGCTGATGCACGTGACACGCGTATGGTGTGCAGCAGGTCTGAGCCGTCCGCCATCTGACAGTGCGCGTTGGCAGAGGCTGCAGCAGACAGCCAGATTCCAGCCTCACACACCGCTCTCTCCGGGCTGTTCACCAGCGTGTTCACCACCAGTTGTCCACGTCCTACACCTCGCTTCTTCAGGTCAGAGGCAAATGCACCTGCCAGCTTGTACAGCTGGGCCCAGCTCAACTCGTAGCGGCCCTGGTTTGGGGACCTGAAGATGAAAGCTGGAGATTCTGCCCGCTCTTTGGCCAGCTGTTTGAGCTTGCCTGCTACAGTTTGTTGGCCAGACATGGTGAATACAGGGAGGAAGAGATCACCGTTTTTTCAGCAAAAATCTGGCCAGAAAATTGAACATGAAAAGAGTTAAGACAATATCAGAACCAGAAGTGAAGGTTATTGTGTAGTATTGAAATGCATTGTACTGTATTGATGATGCTACTGTTACCTTGTTACCCAGTGCATATTTTCATTTTGAAAAAAACTAGCTCTTTTGTTTGCATACTCTTTATTGATGTCTCCTGTGCCTTCTATACCATCCATCCCCATCTCTTCACACTCAAATTACTTTCACTAAATTTCTGTCCTCAGCTTAATCTTTGGGTCACTAACTTTCTAATAAATTAAACACAGTGTGTCAGATTTCAAAAAGCAATATTAGCAGAAAAGCCAGCATCCACTGGCACTCCTCAAGGCACTGTTCTGCCTCCTGTCCTTTTTAATGACTGCACTGGTTCTAATACCTCACCATTGATTAAACATTCTGATGATTCTGCTTTTGAAGATCCGTTCAACTCTCACCCCATGTATTCTGAAAAAGTTGAGGCATTTTCTTCCTCATATAAGAGAAACTATCTTGACCTATAAAAAAAAAATGCTGGTCGACTTTCGCGAGAACTCAGAACCTGTTCCGGACCTTTACATTGATGATATGAAAGTCAAACACGTTCATGAATATAAATACGTAGGCACTGTCATTGATGACAAATTTAATCTTGACTCCTAATACATATCTGATAAATCAGAAATGCCATTCTCCTATCTTTTTTCTTCAAAAGCTCAAGGGCCTCCGGATATAAACTTTAAAGTTTTGCAAAATTTCTATAGATGCTTTATTGAGTTTGAAATTTCCTTTAGTTTCACTTGCTGGTATGGAAGGCTGAGTGTTAAAAACAATAACGTGCTCAATAGGGTCGTAGCACGATGTGGCCAAATTGTGGGCTGTCCGCAAATGAAAGATGTGTATGAGTATACTGCGAGAGATGGAGCAAGAGAAATTGTGAATGATGGTATGCGCCTGCTGGATAAATATTTTGAGGTCTTTCGATCTCAAAACGTTACCGAGTTCCAAAATCTAATACTCTACGAACTAAAAACACTTTTATCCCCAAATCAGTTCTGTTACTGAACAAGGACTTAACAATAACAACAACAACTCGAACTGACTAGATGAGAGACAGACAAGACAGACAGACAGACAGACACAGACAGACAGACAGAGAGAACAAAACTATGCACTTTTTACATTGCTTAATTTTCA
>CM054138.1:17018860-17026360 GCA_028751875.1 Rapana venosa | reverse complement strand
CATACGTAAACATGTTACGAGATCTATTGCGGCTGTAAACCATGATTTTTGTTTTCACTGGATTCACAACAAGTTTCCAATGAGAACAATAAGCATATAAATTGTCTAAAGCATCTTGTAACCCCTTCTTTGTATTAGAGAATAAAATAGTATCATCAGCATAAAGCAAAATTAAAGCTTGACATAGCTGGTTAACATTGTTTCATTCGATGAAAGTTGAATATTCAATGACAAACAATTTCTATCTGTCAAATATTGTTCCAAATCATTCAGAAACATAGAAAACAAAACAGGAGAAAGACTATCCCCTTGACAAACACCAGTAAAACTTTTGAAATATTCTGAACAGGCTCCATCATTAACAAAAACACAAGATTTTACATTTCCATACATGTTCATGATGACTTTCAGTATTTTCCGTTTACATTCTGTTTTGCCAGTTTATACCATAAGGCACTACGCCATACAGAATCAAAACCCTTCTGATAATCAACAAAAGCACAGTATAACGGGGCTTTTTTACTTCAAAATATACCCCCCAAAACATTTTAAAATGAAACAATTATCTTTCGTAAAGTGCTACATTCTGAAGCCTGCCTGATTTTCCAAAAGTATCATATTTGTCTCAAGAAATGTTGACAACCTGATGTCACACATACACGCATACATGCATGCATAAATACATACACAAACACACACACACACAACACACACAACACACACACACATACATACATACACGCGCGCGCGCGCGTTCATAAATACATGCATCCATACATACATACACATATACATACACATATACATACATACATACACGCATACATACATACAAACATACATACACAAACACACACACAATGCACAACACACACATATACATACATACACACGCGCGCGCGTGTTCATAAATACATACATACATATACATACATACAATACACACATATATATGTGTGTGTGTGTGTGTGTATGTATACATATATATATATATACACACACATGTAAGCCTGTTCTATCTATACACACTCTTGTCCATATATTTTTTTTTCTGAATTAAACAGAAAGCCAATGTCATGTACATGGACCCATGCCAATGAATACTAATAGGAAGCCATACATTTTCCTTCCCTTAAGCTCACTGGCACATCCGAGCTCTTTTCTTATCTCTATTGCAAGTACAACAGCATTTTTCCAGAAAAGCACTTTCAGCCTTCAGACTCCAGTGAAGTGTTGTACCTAGTTAACCCCTAGAGGCAGAAAGAGTGCATCTGGTCTACTAGACGAGTATACTAGTACGCTAACCTTATCTCTAGTCAAGGTTGAGTTGTACCTGTTGAAGGGATCTGTCTCTCTCTCTGTCTCTCTGTCTCTGTCTCTCTCTCTCTCTCTCTCTCTCTCTCTCTCTCTCTCTCTCTCTCTCATGAATTAGGACAATTACAGCTAAGTTCCAATTAGTTTAACATTTGTGACTAAAACTAAAGTAAAATTATATTAATATGTAAACTCCAGCATTTTGCGACACACCTAAAGAAACATTTATTATTACGCTGTAATCTCCAGCAAGAATATTTATTGAAAATTTCACATCCAACTTCATTGGATGGTCTAATATAGCATTCTAGAATGTTCTTTCTATTATTTTAGTTATTGCTTATTGGTTCCTGTTGTTCATCCTTGCTATTACTTTGTGTTCAGTTTGAAGCTGAGTTCATGTCAGAGCTTAAAGTCGTATCCGTTTATAGAGAGCTCTTTTGGGTTGGTTTGTTTTTTGGTTTTCATTACGTTAAATGCATCATGTGATTTTTCTTGTATTTATTTGAATTTACAAAAGAAAGTCGTGTATAACCCCCCTTGTCAATAGACCACATTGGGCAATGACAATAAATTGGTCAAAGCGTCTCTCTCTCATGATCATGCATTATTTCATATGTACGTTGATAGTGTAATGTTTAGAACCCTTTTATGTCATACGCCCACTCTGTACCTATTTTGTATTGTGGCCTAAGGCCGATGTATTGTAAAAGTCTCTCTCTCTCTCTCTCTCTCTCTCTCTCTCTCTCTCTCTGTGTGTGTACATGTGTGTGTTTGTAGGTGTGTGTGTGTGTGTGTGTGCGCGCGTGCGCGTGTGTGTGTGCGCGTGTGTGTATGTGTTTTGTTGAGGTGTTTTTTTCAAACGCATAAGAATGTATATTTTTAGCTATTTCACTTACAGACGTGAACTTAACCGGAGCAACGGTCAGTTATGTTGTATCTTGGACGGGAAACTATGTGAATAAATCTTGCCTGTGACACTACACCTAACCCGTGTCAGCACTATTGAGCATACCCCGATAACAAGTCATAAAGGGGTGGGCAAGCTGATCCATACCCACACCAAAAACTGTGGACCCCAGGCAATTTTTGACCCATGGATAACCTGTTAGAAATGTATCGTAGCATGGAGTGGGCTACGTCTGTGCACAAATGTAGAAAACTAATCATTAATTCCCCTGAAGTCGGAATGGTGGTACCTAAATGGTGATGGTGTTCGATGGCTGCATAGGCAAAAATTCTACCACAGATGAACCTGAAAGCTCTAGCTGTGGAGGGCAGACAAAAGGTTTATGAATATGTATTGTGTTGGACACACTTGGCACTGGTGTGGGTCAAACGAAGTGAAAGCAAATTGAACACAAGTGAACAAATGAACAAGCAAATAACGAGTGAAAGACAAAGGACGGAAGAGAAAAAAGGAAAAGAAAACAACAAAAAGAAGAAAATATTGACATGATTTTTAAAAAAATATATATGCCCCCAAAAGTTTACCTTGTAAATCTTGAGTATTTGCTTCTAGTATATCATAGAAGAAAGTGTTGGATTTTATATCTTTAAAAAAAATCCAATGTGTGGATACGGGGTGGGGGAGGGGCTGTCAGTATAAATAGTATCCCCACTTCCTGGAAACTCTATGCTATGTATTCCCTTATTTCTCTCTCTCTCTCTTTGTTTCTGCTTTGTTCCTTTTTCTTCCTTGTCACCTCCTTCTGTCTATTTTCTGCCTCCTGGGTCCATTCTCCTGCCTTTCTTCAAGAAAGACTTAAATGATAACAATTCTCACCCACACAGAAGTCGAATGTGCTGGGCCTGACTTGTCAGGTGCTTTAATGGCCGTGCAACGTATTTTTAGCTCATATGACAGGTAACAATAGTTGCTGTCTGAACATTTGAAAAAGAAGAAGAATGCAAAGGAGTAAGATGCAATGAAGAAGAATGCAAAGAAGAAGAAGAATTCAAAACAGAAGAAGGAGGAGGAGGAGCAACAACAAGAAGAAGAGTTTGTGTTACAGTTTTATTTCCATTAGTCTAAATTATTCTACACATCAATAATTTTGTACTGCTAGCTTCCTCCTTGAGTCCATTTACAAATCCAGGACCACAGAATGCAGTTTAGGCACAGAGTCAGAACCAGTGCCATGAGACACCTGCAACACACAGGAGATAATTGATTTATGGTATAAAGTATGTCAACATCGCCCACTATCTATACCTTCGATTGCAGGCACGGTTACATGGTCATAGTTATGCCGCATGCGTGTACAGTCATGCATGCATTCATGTACGCTCACACGCATGCATATTTAAGTGCGCATTAGAATGCACGCATATACATACATGCGCACGTGCACGCGCACACACACAACCGTGCGCGTGCACACACATACACACGCGCACGCGCGCAACACATACACATACAGAGAGAGAGAGAGAACTTTCCGATGAGACCAAAGTGTCACCTGTGCTGCAAGCATTCAGTCCAGTAAAAGATTCCACAGCAACAAAGAATTTGTCCCTGGGAAAATTCTATAAAGAAAAAAAAAGCCACTCTGATAGAAAAACAAATACACTTGCAAACAGAAAAATCACTTTTTGAAAGAAAAAAACACATAGGTGGAGCACCATTGTTGTGGCGACGTTCTCTCCCCAAGGAGACAGTAGCCTGAATTTAAGGCTAGAGAAATATGCTCTGACTAAAAGCGGGATGCAATACAATTCACTTCGGTTCAATTCCCAGTTCCCCCGTAGGGATGCGGGGGTAGGGGGCCTGTCAGTATTAATAGCATCCCCACCTTCTGGAAATTCTGTGTTAAGAGTTCCCTCTTTTCTACTCCTCTCTTGGTTTCTACATTCTTCCTTTTCTTCCTGTCACCATCTCCGTTTTGTCTATCTTCTGCCTTCTTGGTCCATTCTCCTGCCCTTTTTTTTCCCCAGAAAGTCTTTGAAGTAAAACCATTCTCCCCTGTACTGAAGTTGAATGCGCTGAGCCTGACTTGTCAGGCGCTTAAGGGCAGCTCCCCAGGTATTTCCGCTCATATGACAGACAGCAATGAATTGCTTTTTGAATGTTTGAGGAAGAAGAGTACTCAGGGTCTCTGTACATCAGTTTCCCATTCCGACTCTGGAAGCAGGAAAGAGCAGAGGATGCAGAGGACAGATCTTAAGTTGATGTGTACGTGTGCCTGTCTTCTTCTTTTATTTATTTATCTTCTTTTGTTCTTTCATATCGAGGATAATGGAATAAGCATTCATGTGCTTTTTTACATCCAGTCCCCGTGTGTATGCGGTTTTGTAAATTTTGTCATCTGTTCCTACCGGCACACAATGGCCTACTCTTGCGAAAAGCGGAACAGGATTTAACGTGTGCGCAAGATGTTCTGCGTGCGTTCGCACGCGGGGCCTCGGTTTATAGTTTCATCCGAAAGACTTTTTGGGGATAGTGGAGTCGGCACTGATGTTAACTCCAGAGGAAAAATCCTCTTTGAACGAGATTCAAACCCGGGTCGTCAGATTGCGAGCGCAATGTTCTAACCACTAGGCTATCCCGTCCCCCTTCATCATCTTCCTCGTCCAACGCTCAGACAGCAACTATTGTCGTCTATCACATGAAAAAAACGCAGTAGGCTACCATTTAAGCGCCTAACATGTCAGGCCCAGCGATTTCGAATTCGGCTTGGGATAGAATTGTCATCTTTTAAGCCCTTCTAGGCACACACAAAAAGCAGGAGAATAAGCCACAAAGGTAGAAAATAGACAAGAAGGGGATGACAGAAAGAAAAGGAACAAGGCAGAAACAAAGAGAATGATAGAAAGAGGCAACTTCTAGCACAGAATTTCCAGAGTGTGGTAGATGATATTTGTACTAACAACTCCCCCCCCCCCCCACACACACACACACACGCGCGCGTCCCTACAAGGGAGAGTAGTAGTGTCTATGAAATATTCTATGAGCTGTGATGCCTTGTCCTTAAAGGTAGTAAAGTTGCCATGATCTATGTGGCCATAGGGGAGCGAGGTGTCCGAAACCTCAGCTTCTCCATGGGCCAGCTTTACCTACCCCGACCCTAAAAGAGGGCAGGTGCCCATTTACAGCTCAACGGCAGGTGCCCATTTACAACTGAAAAGGGAACATGATATTTTCACTACACTCACCTGGGCCTTGATACAGGTGTCGGGAGGTACAAACACTGTGGGGTCAGCTATACCCAGGGTGACATTCAGGTAACTGCTGACCATGTAGGTGGGAACTGCAAGCACACACGCCCACGCACGTGCGCACACACAGGCACACACATACACACACACAAGCACGCATACACACACACATACACACGCATTCACACACATTCACACAAGCACACACACACACACACACACACACACACACACACACACACACACACACACGCACGCACTCACACACACGCACACACACACATATCATTAATACTGCATACAAAACAAAGTCACAAATAACACGTAAGGTTAAAAAAATACAAAAGCTAGCAAATATACAAATAAGCAAACCCATTCTAAGAAAATTGCGCAAGTCAACTACATAGCACACAAAATTGTTCAGAGTTACAAATAGAACACAACTTGAACACAAAAAATCCGAGAAACAAACAAAACCGCACATTACCGCATAATTACCGATGTTTCCTAAGATCTGATCACAACTGTATCTATCACTGATGAACTACTTTCTTATCACTCCACTGTTCTTTTCTCTCTAAACGTTGCCAAGCCTATTAAAAAGAAAAAGTATGTCACCCATCGCAAACTCAAGGCCATAAATATTCAAACTTTCTCTTCACAAGCTGCTGAACGCCTATCACAAACCTCTGACAACAATAACCCCTCTAAACACTACAATGCTGTTCTCAGCCAACTGCTTGATGAGCATGCTACCTCCCACTGACCTTCTCCTGCCTGATACACCCACGGCATCCTGGTCGCAAAGCGCAAACGTAGGCAACTAGTGCGGCAGTGGCGAAAATGAAAAACGGAAATAAATAGCAGCTCTTTTGAAAACAAGTAAACAAAGTCAAATCTTTAATTCTTTCAGAAAAAAACAAAGTATTACTCTTCTCAAGTTCTTGATGCCACGTGTATGAAATCTCTCTTTTCCCTCATATCTACTCTTCTTGGGCCTGTGAAGGCATGCCCTCTGCCTTCCATCCACAACCACTCTGAACTTCCTTCTATATTTTCTGCATTCTTTTCTGAAAAAGTCCATAACATTCGCTCCAAACTGGATCAGACTCCTTTCCAGCCTGTACTTCCTGATCCCCAATTCTCTGGCACTCCTTCCTTTTCTTTCATCCGACAAGTGAGAAAGACATCACGATAATTCTGAAAGAAATGACTATAAAATCATGTGATCTTGATCCCATACCTGCTTCTCTTTTCACACAGTGCCTACCACAACTTATACCCACTATCACGAAAATAGTAAACTCATCTCTTGTTTCAGGAAATGTTCCATCAGCTCTCAAAACTGCTATAGTCACACCTCTACTCAAAAGGCATGACCTTGACCCTAACATTCTGAAGAATTGTAGACCTGTTTTCAATCTACCTTTTATTTCTAAAGTCCTTGAAAAAGTAGTTCTCAAACAGCTCAACAACCACCTTCTCTCCAACAATCTTCTTCCTGAGTTTCAGTCTGCCTATCGCGTCAATCACAGCATTGAAACCACCCTAGTACACACTTTAAACACGCTTCTACTCGCTTCTAACTCAGGGAAAATCTCCCTTCTCACTCTACTTGACTTATCAGCAGCCTTCGATACTATAGAGCACTCAATTCTTCTCTCCCGTCTTCAAAAAACGTTCAGTGTTACTGGCACAGCCCTCACCTGGTTTAATTCATGCCTTACTGACCGATTCCAGACAGTTGCAAAAACAAGATTCAATCAATATCTGCCAAACTGAAATGCGGAGTCCCACAGGGATCAGTTCTAGGCCCTGTTCTTTTCATTCGTTACACTGCCCCACTGTCACATATAATAAACCGTCATCAAATCAACCATCATTTTTACGCAGACTCTCAGATTCAAAACAGTGTTACTCCTTAAAATCTGCCTTCTCTCCTGAAAAATATGGCCCACTGCTTTGAAGATATTAAAAACTGGATGACACAGAGCAAATTACAGCTAAATGCAGATAAAACCGAAGCCA
>CM054138.1:16986000-17018360 GCA_028751875.1 Rapana venosa | reverse complement strand
GACAGACAGACAGACGGGACAGACAGAATAAGAAACAGACAGAAGCAGACAGACAGACAGAGAAGAGACAGAATAAGTAAACAGACAGACAGAAGCAGACAGGAGAAGAGACAGAATAAGAAACAGAAGCAGACAGACAGACAGACAGAGAAGAGACAGAATAAGAGACAGACAGAAGCAGACAGACAGAGAAGAGACAGAATAAGAGACAGAGAGACAAACAGAGACAGAGAGACAAACAAAGACAGAGAGATACAGAGAAGAGACAGACAGACACAGACAGACAGACAGACACAGACAGACAAACAGACAGAGAAAATAAGGAATGTCTCTGGTGGCGTTGTTGTTGCTGATGATGGTGTAGTAGTTAACACATGGCATACCGCTGGGTAGTAGTACAGATAGTAGACGGCATAGTGTTGGCCATTGCGCGTGCCTGTTTCGTGTGACACCAGCCTCTGTCCGATCACATCGAAGCTGAGACTGCTGGTACTCTGCACACAGTCATAGCGTGTACATGCCTGCCTCACCTGGCTCACCTGGCTCACCTGTCTCACCTGCTGCCGTGGGCATCACCAAGTTTCCGCGTTAGCCGCAGCACCCAATGACACGGGCATGATCTCCAAGTCTAGAACCTGCGATTATAAACAGAGTTTTATTCCCGCCTCCGTTCTGCTGCTTCATATGCGCACGACAATAAATCTGAACTGAACTAAAGCCCACGTGAAGACAGAGAAGGAGAGAGAAGAGAGAGAGAGAGAGAGAGGAAAAGAGAGAGAGAGAGAGGAGAAGAGAGAGAGAGAGAGAGAGACACACACACACAGACAGACAGACAGACAGACAGAGAGAGTGGGGAGTGGAGGGGAGATACATAGCTCAGGTAGAAAAGGTATAGGACATTATTTTTTAAGTACAGGAAAGGCTACTTTTTATTACTTTAAACTGTGTTCGATATTTTAATAGAATAGAATATAAATTTCATTTATATTTGTCTCATTATACATTTTATACCAATTTGATTTATATCATATAAATGCGTGTGCGTGTTATTATTTTAGACTGTGTTCAATATCTGAATAGAACAGGGTATTAAATTAATTGATATTTGTCTTATACAACATGTTATAACAATTTTGGATTATGTCATAAAAATGTGTACGCATGTGTGCGAATGTTTCAATGTGTGTGTGTGTGTGCGTGCGTGCGTGCGTGCGTGCGTGAGTGTGTGTGTGTGTGTGTGTTGTGTGTGTGTGTGTGTGTGTGTGTGTGTGTGTGTGTGTGTGTGTGTGTGTGTGTGTGTGTGTTTGTGTATGGTGTGTGTGTGTGTGTGTGTAAGTGTGTGTGTGTGTAAGTGTGCGTATGCATGGGCGTACTGGTGCACACATGAGTATTAGTAATGTTACTTGCGTGAGTTTATGACTGGCTGAGGTATTGCTGATTTGTGGGTGCTTTTTATCTTATGATGGATGCCTGCTGATGTTTGGATAGCGTGTGCTGGGGTTGTTTTTTGTAATATTATTATGTTTACATGTTTATTGTTTCTATGTATGGCTCGTGACCCAATGGAGTTTCTCAGTCTCTGAGATAATAAAGTTTTTGAATTTTGAAAATCCTCTTTCTCTATTTGCTCCGGTCTTTACTGTACTGCCCTGCTGCTGACTTCATGGATTCTCATGGCACAGGTTTCGGTGATGTTTCGGTGGACTGGCCTTTCTGGTTTTTTTCTTTTTCCCCTCGGTTTTCCCATGAAAGATGGTAGAGATGATTTGGGTTTAAATAGGGAGAGGAGTTGGGTGAAGAGGAGGGGGACATGCAAAGGAGGAAGGGGGGAGGGGGTTGATTAAGGAGGAGGAAGGACAGGTACAGGGGAGGAAGGAGGTGAACAGATAAGGGGAGGGAGGGATAGATAGAGGAGGGGGGGAGGGGACATTTTGAGGGAGGGAGGTTAGGGGGAGGGGGAGTAGGTAAGGGGTAAGATTTAGGGGGGGGAAAAAGGATAGAACAGGAGAGGGAGAGTCAGATTAGCTGAAAGGAAGAGTGGGTAGAATAAAGGAAGAAGTGAGTAGTTAAGGGAAGGTTGCATTAGTCACGGTCTGTGATAAATGGACCATACATGTTTTAAGCATCACATTAAGTGGGGAAACAGATGGCCAATACGGTAAAGGAAAGTCCAAAATAAGGTCTGCCAAAAGGCCATGCTGTCACCCTCACTTGCAGGTTTTACCCAAAATCGGTGTCTTAACCGCTTGACTGGTACAGCCGCCAAGTATCAACAGTCTGACATGAAGAGTGACACCAAGCCAGTTTGCCACCTACACTTATAATCATAATGAAGTGGGAAACACGCAACCTCAGTCTATCGTCTCATTCAAAAGACTATCACTCAAACCGCTACTCATGGTCTAGTGGATCGGGGAAAAGTTTCGGGCACAAACGGGGATTGAACCAACCACACACTTGAAACCCGGACTTTTCGCTAACTAGGCAGGTGCGTTACTTCTTAGACCACGGATTACTCTGTGTGGGGTGTGTGTGTGTTGTGTGTGTGTGTGTGTGTGTGGTGTGTGTGTGTGTGTGTGTGTGCGTGTGAGTGTGTGCGTGTGCGTTGTGTTTTGTGTGTGTGGTGTGTGTGTGTGTGTGGTGTGTGTGTGTGTGCACGTGTTTTTTATGTGTATGTGTGTGAGTTTGCGCGCGCGCGTTTTGTGTTTTGCGTGTGTCTCTATGTGCACACGTGCGTGTGTGGTATGTATGTATTCTCACCTCCACAATCTCTGCCCCTTGGTCAGTCTGTCTGATCTGCAGTGTCCACCTCTGGGTTTCAAACAGCTTAGGAGCACACAACTGACCACTGACCACACGGACACACAGCTCCAGACATAAGACACAACACAACGACCATGTCACTGCACGCAGTATCGCCACTACCATTGTCCTTTTTACACTTGACAGTTCGTTACTTCGAGCTTTGACTTAACAACAACAATAACAAAATCTCTTTTGCTCTTTGCTGGTCACATTAGAGAAATGCAAACTAATAATTAGAGCAATAATGTCACTGTACATACTATCACACTATCAATGTTGTCTGGGGGGTTTTCTTGAAGATCAGTTCCAGATTTGACTTACAAAATATTTCTGTTTGCTAATGCTGATGAGATAAGGGAGACGGGGAAAGAATTGGTAGTGTGGTTATCTATAAGTATGGTGAGGTCAGGCTGGGATAGATTTGGGTTTGGAATGAAAGATAAGAAGAGTGGAGGAAGCCGGTTGGAAAAAAAATTTTCAGTGGTGCCCCCAACAGTGTACTAGACTACGGGATAGATGAAAGTGAATGTGAAGATAAGAGGAACATTTGTAGAGACTGGAAGTAAGTATGTTTCTTTTCTGTGTCTGTGTTTCTCTTGATGTCTTGAGTGGTGTGTGTGTGGGGTGGGGTGTGTGTGTGTGTGTGTGTGTGTGTGTGTGTGTGGTTGTGTGGGGTGTGTGTGTGTGTGTGTGTACATTTGAATTGTTAGAATATTGTTAATCATTTTTGGGTTGTTTGTGTGGAGCAGATGAATGGAAGCGCTCTGGTTGTAATTGCAAGATAAGCGCTTATAAATTCCATATTTTAAATTATTGTTATTATTATTAATATTATTATGTTTTTTCTCTCTCTGTTGTTTCTCTGTGTGTGTATCAGTGTTTCTCTTTTTGTCTGCTTCTTTTTCTCTCTGTCTCTCTGTCTCTCTCTCTTCCCTCTCTCTCCTATCTCTCTCTCTCCTCTCTCTCTTCTCTTCTCTCTCTTCTTCTCTCTCTCTCCTTTCCTGTGTTTCTCTTTTGCTCTGTTTCTTTTTCTCTGTTCTTATCTCTTATTTCTTTCATAATGGAACTATTGTTTATTTGTGTATGTTTTGTTTCGGGGAATTTTTCTTCTTTTATTTTACTTTTACATCGAAAAGAGTGAGACAAAATACAGTCACTCCAGTCTGGAGTGTCGCAGCTTCAGTCTATTCATTTTAGGGGGGAGTATGAAAGGTTAGGGTTTTTTGGTTGTTGTTGTTCTTCTTCTTCTCTTAGAGCTCCCAGGTTCACTACAAGAGAATATTTTGTGTATACGACCGCTTTCTTAACCAGTCTACCATTCAAGGTAGCCGTATTCCGACTTCAGGGATAGAGTGGAGATCCATCGCGACACAAAATAAACTAACTCGTTTTGGTGGGGGGTTTTGTACCTGACACGGAACATCATCGCTTTCTTGTCTAATCTTAAAAGCAAGTTTGTGTTGTAAGCCAGGTGTACAATACTGTGTTGTGCAGGGGGGGGGGCAGTGGCAGTATGGGGGGAAAGGGGTCCAGAGGTAGACCGCCAGATATCACCTTGCCGTCAGCGGGCCGGCGGGAAAATGTGGCGGGAAAGTTTCTGCGTCCAAGTTTGAGTGTGAATGAACGAAGGAAAATGAGGGGAGCGACGACATTGAAAGGGGGCGTGCAAGTGGATACGAATTTTGTTATTTGATTTTTCTACTAGTGGGAGGTGAGTTTTAACGGATGGGTTTTTGGGAATTTGTTGGTTTCTTTTAATTGCATGTGTGAAATTTGTGAATTTGGTTAGGGTTTTTTGCAAATTGGGATTGTGGCTGTGAAGGTTGACATGTGGGGGAGAGAAGGGGAAGGGAGAGAGGAGAGAGGAGAGAGGAGAGGAGAGGAGGGGAGAGAGAGAGAGAGGAGCATGCTATTCTTTCAGCTTTCGAGTCAGTAGAATTTCTGATGGGGTGAGCGGGGATCATGTATACATAAATAAATTTGATCTTTGATGGCGCAAGAGTTCTGTAACGGGAGTGGTGGTAATCCAACTACAACACAAAGTGAAAGTAAATGGACACAACTGAACGAGGGAAATAAGGATGAGACAAAGGAGGGAAGAGAAAAAGAAGAAAACGTAAAAGGGGAAATATTCAATAATACAAAACTAAACTTTGGAAGAGAAAAATGAGAAAAAACAGCTAAAGGAGAAAATACTTACATGAATACAAAAAACGTACACCCAAAAATACTATATACATCTTGAGCATTTGTGTTTATATCGTAGAAGAAAGTGTTGGATTTTATATCTTTAAAAAAATCCTCTGTGTGGATGTGGGGTAGGGGCGGATGCTGTTAGTATAAATAGCATCCCTACCTATGTGAATTCTGTGCAAGGAATTCCTTTTCTCTATCCCTCTCTCTCTCCTCTCATCTCTCTCTCTCTCGCTCTCTCTCTCCTCCTCTCTCTCATCTACCTCTCTCCTCTCCTCTCTCTCCTCTCTCTCTCTCTTTTTTCTGCCTTTTTCCTTTTTTTCTTGTCACCTCCTTCTTGTCTGTTTTGTGCCTTTTTGGTCCATTCTCCACCCGAGGTCGATTGTGCTGGGCCTGACTTGTCAGGCACTTAAACGGCAACGCAACATATCGAAGAAGAAGAATGCAAAGAAGAAGTGTGCAAAGAAGAAAGGAGAGGAAGAAGAAGAATGCAAAGAAGAAGAAGAAGAGAAAAGAAGAAAAAGAAAAAGAAAAAGAAGAAAAGAAGAAAAAGAAGAAGAAAAAAAGAAGAAAAAGAAGAAGAAGAACAAAAAAACAAGGAGAAGAAGAAGAAGAGAAGAAAAGAAGAAGAAAAGGAAGAAAAAGAAAGCAAAACAACAACAACAAAAAACAACAAGAAAAAACCCAAAACAAACAAAAAAACCAACAACAACAAAAAACAAGGTTTTTTTTTAAAAGTATTATTTATTGTCTAAATTCTTTGCACATCAAAAATTTTTGCACTGTAGTTCCCCTTGTGTCCGTTTACAAATCCGGGCCCACAGAATGCAGTTTGGCACGAGCAAACCAGTGCTTGAACCGCAAACACAGGAATAATTGATTGATCTTAAGAGTCAGCAAGGGCCATTTTAAACCCAAAGATTGCAGGAGGGATGCGGTCATAGTTATCCCACAACCCCCACGCACATGTTTCGGGGACGTCACAAAGCACATATTTGTAAGGGGATTAGATCCCGATTCCATTTCATGCGGCCCATGGCGTAAACACGCAAGCACATCCCCGCGCACGCAGCACGCGTACCACCAAAATTTTTTTTGGATAATTCGCCCAAAGGGGACCGTTACTACAAGCTTAAGTCAATAAAAAACCAGGGCAAAAAAGAAGTTCCCCCCTAAAAAAAATTGTGTAAAAAAATCCCCCCGTTTAAAACAAAATAAATACCTTGTAACAGAATAAAAAAAAAGGGGCATACTCCCTCTTATGGTGCCCTTCTCTCCCCGGGAGAGAGCAACCCCAACTTTTAGGTCGACAAAATTCCCACAATAAAGTGTATTGAATTCTTTTAAAATTTTCCAGGCCCTTGTATTCTTTGTCCCAATTTCAAATTCGGATCGGGGAAAGGGGTGAGGAGACAGTTAAAATTTAATGGTCTTTGGGCATTATAACCAGCTCGGGGCTAGCCAAAAAGCTTATATTGGTGATAAAAATTTTCCTCGTTCGGGCCTAATTTGGGGAATTTCCCAAGGTGAATTTTTGGTCTTCTTCTTCTTTTCTTTTTTTCATTGTTTTTACACCCCAATTGTTTTTGAGAAAAAAAGGGCAATTTTTTCCCTGTTTCCTTAGGGGGCCCGACAGCTTGGTTAGGTTTACTCTGTGGGGCCAAAATTTTTTCCCAGTACTGAAAAGCGTGCATCTTTAAAGGGATGTGTGCCTGTTGGTTTTCTTTGTCACAGGACAAAGAAGGGAATTTTTTTTTGCTTTGTGGACATTTGGGTGATTTGGCCTTTTCCCCCGTGCGGATTTTAGGGATTGTTCTTTTGAGAAGTGTATCTTCCTTTTCTTGGGTCGACCTTGGTTTGATGATTGTTTTCGTGAGATTTGGTATGCACCTTTTTTTCCCCCCCTTTAAGTGCCTTTCCCGACTTCGGAGATGCTGCCAAAACACACCCTTATGTGCAGTTTTCCCTGAGACACGAAAAACCCCACCCCTTTGAGAGAAAAACGGTTTTTTTGGTGAGCAAGTTTTCTTTTGGCATTCGCACAGGGGGTCATTTTTGTAATTTTAAAGATTTGACATTCACTTTTTCCTCGTCCACATCAGATAAAAAACTTTTAAACTTCTCCAAAATTTTATGACGAAATCCCTTGTATGTTAAGCCCCAACAAGTCACCCAAGTTTTCCATTGGGCATGAAAAATTTCAATTTTCAATCTGTTGGGAAAAAAAAGGAGAGAAAACAGAGGCGAAAAAAGAAAAAGAAAGTAAGGAAGAAAAAAAAATGACAGAAACAAAGAAGGATATAAAAGGGGGGCAACTCTAGCACAAAAATTTCAGAAGGTGGGAGATGCTTTTAAATTTTTAAACTTGTAAACCCCCGGGCACCCCCAAGGGGACTGTAGTGTCTGTGAGTACCATGGCGGTCCTTATCCTTAAATGGAAAGGTTTTCCCAAAAACCATGGTCAAAAGGGGAGCCAGTTTAGAGACCTCAACTTCCCCCGGGGCCAGATAAAAACTAAATGGAGTCCAAATGAAATGGATTCCTCTGTTTTGTGGGACATTGATTTTGGATATTTGAAAAACTCAGCAGTTTTCCCCAACAAAAAAAAGAAACAAATTAACATCATTGAACATTATTATTTTAAAATTTTGATTTTGTAACACGTTTTTTAATAAACGAAATTTGATTTTACCAGTTTTTCAATAGCGACTGTAATACTTTTAAAAAATTTTCAAAATATGCCCTGAATGCTGAAAAATAAAAATTTTTTAAATTTGGGGTGTTGCCTTTAATGGCAAAAATTTTTATAATTCCCCCTTAAACAATGGATGATTTTTCACCAAATAAAGTTCCCCTTGATGAACCCTTGATTTATTTTGCACAATTTTTTTTTAAATCAAACCTGGAGAGCCTAAAATCCCAAGCAAATGCTGGTCAATGTGTCAAGAAAAATACCAGCAACAAAAACTAGAGTTTAGGGTCGGGGGAAGCAATGTTTTTAGAAAAAATGATTGCCCTAACAGCCTAGTTTCGCTTCATTAAACATTTTTTAATTGGCAAAATCTTAATCTTAAGGGGGCATAAAAGGGGAGGGCACAATTTTGAGTTTCAAAAACCTCATTGAAAAGGCCACCCCCATTTCTTCTCCCCTTTTTACCCCCATTTCCAAAAGGGGCAGGTACCATTCAGCTAAAAGGGCAGGTACCCATTTACGCCCCATAGCGGTCCCCATTAACAGCTAAAAGTAGGTACCTTACAACCAAACTGCATACCCTTTTAACCCCCACGGTAACCATTTACGCTCACCCGGCCCCATTTACAGCTCCCCAGCGGGTTTCCCCCATTTACATCATCGGGGTACCCATTTCGCTCATGCAGGTCCCATTAACATAACAGCAGTCCCTATCAAACCAACTGCGGGGCCCCTTTTAAAGTCACCCAGGTACCCCATTACAGCTCCCAGCGGGTCCCCATTTACAGCTCCCCACAGGTGCCCATTTACCCTCCCGGGCGGTGCCCTTTACAGCTCACGAGCAGGAAATTTTTACAACTGAAAAGGGAAATGAATTTTTACACACTGACCTGGGCCTTGAAAGGGGTCGGGGGTAAACACTGTGGGGGCGCTTACCCAGGGTGCCTTCAGGTAACTGCTGGGTGTAGGGGAAATGTTACACACAAACCCCGGGGCAGCACCACACACACCCCACACACAAGCCCGCATACACCACTGCACACACCAATGATGCAACAGAGTCACAACACAAACCCCGCACACCCCAAACACCACATCATTTAAAATGCATGCAAAAAAATCAAATACATATGTTCAAAACATTTTTTTAAAAAATAAACAACAAAACCAATTGGGAAAATCAACAATAATCTCTACATAACCAAAAGTTCAGAGTCAAATAGCATAGAACTTTTTTTTTAATTAACCAACCCCAAAAACAAACAACGGAAATCATAGTGGAAAAAAAAACTTCAGGAATCAAAAAATACCAAAACATTGAGTCATACTGCACAAAATTAAGCAAAAAACAAAAAGCAAAAATATGAAAAAAAAAAACAACGAAAGAACAACAAACCCAATAAAAAACTCTTGATAAAAAAGCGCAACAAGTACCTGTAGTCCCCAAAAAAAGCTCAAAACCACAAAAGAAAAAGTATAAAGCAGTGGTCCCACATCTAGCAGTTTTTGGGGTCGGGACGACAGCCCTTTTGCTTGGGGGGCCCAAAAATTTTTTAAATGCGTTCCCACTCATCCTCTCGTGCTTTATTCCCCCGACACCTCAAAAGGCAGGTGCCCCTTTTCGCTTGGCCAAAAGGGAAGGGGGGGGGGGGGAGGTGTGCTGAAGCCCAAAGCAGAACGTAACCCCCTCAAAATAATACGCCAAGCTGCCTAACCTGAGTTGGGAAGAAGTGAGATATGCTGGGACCCTTTTCTAATCACTCCCCCCCAAACAGCACCAAAAATTCAGAGTAAAAAAAGCATAAAAAAAAAAAAAAATTGGAAAAAAAAAAGCTCAAACAAAACGATCCCCGGAGAAATCGTCCCTTTTTACAGAAATGAACCTTCAAGTTTTTGACTGTCCCCGCAAGGGAAATGTTTTTTAAGGGAAGGAGGGAAGAGGTTTCTTTCCCCGCCCCCCATTTTAGTTTTATTCCTTGTTCCCCCCCAATCCCTCTTTTCTCCCCCTCCTTTTCTTCCTCCCTTCTCTCTCCCCTCTCTCTCTTCCCCCTCCGTCCGTCCCAAATCCACCCCCCCCACTCCTCTTCCTTTCCCCCCCCCCCTTTTTCCCCCCCCCCCCCCCAAAAAGCCACACCCCCCCCCTTCTGCCAAACCCTCCCCCCCCCCCCCCCCCCCCCCCCCCCCAAAAAAACACACACACCCCAAAAACACCCCACCCAAACCACTTCTTGCCCGCCCTTTTTCCCCCCCCCCCCCCCCCCCCCCCCAACCCACCCCAAACCCCCCCAAACCCCCCCCCCCCCCACCCCCCCATCCCCCAAAACCCCATCCCTTTCCCCACCCCCCACCCCCCCCCCGCCCCCCCCCCCAAACCCCCCCCCCCACACAAAACCCCCCCCCCCCAACACACACACCCCACACAACACAGAAAAAATTTTTTTGATTTCTCACACCCCTCAAAGAAAGGGTGCCTCCTTTTCCGGTTAAAGGGGGAAAGGCTGTAGTAAATGCCCCCATAGGGGCCACCCCCCCTCCCCCCCCTGCCGTATTCTTTTTTTTGTACCTTGCATCTAACCCCAAACGCGGAAAAAAAAAGCATGGGGGGGGGTGGTTTAAGCAAAAACCCCAATACCGAAAAACACCCCAAAAACTAATTATTTTCAATTTTTCCCCCCGGGGAAGATTTCCTTACCGTCATTCTGACTTTTCCCCGTTGGCCCCCGTTGAAAAACCAACCACAAACCAGAGAGGCCCTTTACACGCGGCAACAAAAAAACCCAAAACCCAAAAACAAAAAACCACACACACCACAAAAAAAAACTTTTTTTTTGATACCCGCACAGCAGCAGCAAAGCAAGCCAGTCCTGCTGTCTGTCGTCTGTCTGCGTCTGTTTCTTTCCCTTCTCAAAACCCCCCTCTTCTCTCTCCCTCTTTTCACCCTCCTTTTTTGGGTTTCTGGTTTTTTTTTTTTTTTTTGTAATTTTTTTTGTTTTTTTTGGTCCTTTTGTTTTTTTTTGTCCAGAAAAAACTTTTTAAAAGTCTTTTTATTTTTTTTTTTTTTTGGGGGGGGGGGTTTTTAAAAAGCAAACCACTAACAGAATTATTTTAACACTGCCAACATCACTAAGATCAAGTGGTTGGGAGAGGGCTACAGGAATATAGAATCAGCAGAGACAGAGAGAGATGGCGATGAGCCCTGGTGGCATTGCGTGAGCCTACCTACGACAGTGTATGGAGACAGTTGAATTGAGTGAGTTTCATGAAGGTTTTCAGAAAAGACTACTACCCAGATCTGTTATTAATCAGGTCTACTTGTATCCGTCTGTTGCACAACTTGTGGGTGTTGAATAAAAAAACAACAACTACCCACTATTCTAGAAGAGTAGGCAGCTATTCCCAGTGGAGGATGGTGTTACCAGCATGCACTATCCCTATCTGGCTGAAGGATGGGCTCCGCCAGTTCAACTGTTTTTTTGATACCTGACATCCAGCAGCGCAGCAGCGGCAGTATCGCCAGCTGTCTGTCTGTCCTGTCCTGTCGTCTCTCTCTCCTCTCTCTCTCTCTCTCCCCTCTCTCTCTCTCCTCTCTCTCTCTCACTCCTCTCTCTCTCACTCTCTCTCTCTCTGTATGTGTGTGTGGACAGAGGGAGGGGGTGCGTTGTGTGTGTGTGTGTGTGTGTGTGTGTGTGTGTGTGTGTGTGTGTTGTGTGTGTGTGTGTGTGTGTGTGTGGTGTGTGTGTGTGTGTGTGAGTGTGTGTGAAAGTCAAAGTCAAAGTCAAAGTCAAAGTCAAAGTTTAAGTCAAACTTTTATTTTCAGATGGTACATTGAATAAGCAGTGCATTTGCTTTTTTTCATCAAGCCATCTATCTAAAGAAAAAAAGCGAGAAAAAAGATAATGTATATGCAGACATAGAATAAAAAACCTAATCTATGGTAAACTATACAAATCAAACAAGAAAAGACAATAACATATGCATATATGGAATTAAAAACAAAACAAAAACCCAGAAAAATGTTAAACCATACAATTCAAATAATTAAAAAATCTTGAAAAAATATCCGTCATAATACAAACAAACAAGCAACAAAGAAAAACCAAACCAAAACAAACAAAGAAGACAAAACAAAATAAAAATTTTAAAAACCACACCAACTGCTTCCCCCGTCCCCCCCCCCCCTTCCCTCACAACCACATACACACACAAACCTTCAACCATACAAACAACTGAATAAAACAACAACAAAAATGATTCAACAAGAACAACCACAACAAGGAAATAAACAATCAAACAAACACAATCATACTACACAACAACAGCGACAATAACAACATAGGACAAGAATAAGAGCCAAGACAAATGAAGAACAATATAGAACTAACAAAAGACGAGAAAAAGAGTCTAAAATACCCCCTCCCCCTCCCCAAGAAAACCACCCTAAACCCAAAACAAACAGAGGAAACTGATGTATCATTTAAACACTTACATACACATACACATATACATCCTCACCCATATCCCCTTCACCACATAATATACTCATATATAAGGAAAACAAGAATAACCAACAGCCATTGGATTCAGAGCAAAGAAGTATAACAAAGACATCCATTCCCTCCCTTTCCCCTGGTCATATACACGCATGTACATGTGCTTTTTGATTTGAGGCAGAACAACGTTAATCCTTCCATCAAAGAATAAATTTAGGCAATGTAAAGCCACCCAGCAGTACTAACGTCAGCAATAACAATTTAGGTCAGCATATTTTTGTGTAGCACAAAAAACGTAAAAAGGCCAAAACAGCAAGAAAGTAAAAAACCAAAACCGAACCAATTACACAACACACGCGCACTCACACACTTGTACACACACACACACACACACACACACACACACCACATTTCAAAGGTGTTGGGGTTGATATCATATCAACCCATATATAGATCAATGCTTACACATGTACTCTATATGAATATGAAACTTGGGTCTAATCTGATTTTAATGACAAGAATAACGTCAGTGACACTTAAATCACTCTCTTAAGTTTTCAAGTCGTGTTCTGTACTTTTATTCATGAAATATCTTTTTAGATGTGTTTTATACTGATTTTTGCTTTTAAGACATTTCAAAAATTTTGGGGAGTTTATTCCATAGGTCACTGCCTGAATACAAGAGGCTCGATTTATATAGGTTATTTCTGGGTCTTGGAAATGTTAGCAAATGGTTGTGTCTGTGTTGGTTAACTTTGAAAGCTTTGGTAATCTTCGGAGGTGCATTTTGATTAACAACTTTTTGCATAAACACAGCTTTATTGAATAAAAGTCGGTTTCGAAATAATAATAATAATGTCAGGACATTTATTTACTTATAATCCTCAATTGTCAGGATGCTTGTTTTTAACAATACAAGTTTTACTGCTCTTTTATATAAACAATGAATGAATTTCAAGTTCGTTCCACTGCAGGTATCCCAAATAGTTGACACATTGTCAATGACTGGTAGAATGTGACTGCAAAAAAATAGTTTTCGAGAATAATTATTTAGAAAGTGTTTTATTTTGGATAATTGAAGTAGCCTGTGAGCTAGGCGTTTACCTAGTGACATTATGTGATCAGTCCAAGTCATATTTTTGTCAATGGTAACACCTAATATTTTATGAGAGTCAACTTCTTCAACTATTCCATTACCCAACAACAGAGGTTGAAACCTATCATTCATTTTTTGCCTTTTCTGTCTTACTGATACGTACATACACTTTGTTTTTTGTGTATTTAAGGACATGCGGTTTAATTGAGTCCAAATAATCAATCTGTCAATACTGTATTGAAGTTTGTGAGTTAATCTGCTGGAGTCTGAATCACTACAAAAGAGAGTGGTATCGTCAGCAAACATTTCACAGTTACATTTAATAAAACAGGGTAAATCATTTAGATAGACTGAAAACAAGAGCCTTGTGGTACCCCATATCTAATGGATAGTAGTTCTGATGTTTGATTATTTACAGATACAAGCTGCTGCCTATTAGACAGAAAAAATTTTAGTAGTTGGATAACTTCAGGTGGCAGTTTGTACAATTCTAATTTATGCAATAACAAAGAGTGATTGATCACATCAAATGCTTTTTCAAAGTCAACAAAAGGAGGCCAGTAAACTTATTGTCATTTATATTGTGTAGGAGACTGTCAGTGAGCTGAGTTAGAGCAGTGTGACAGGAATAGTTTTTATGAAACCCTGACTGATCCTCGTGCAAAAGACTGTTTTTTATCTTCTTTCTTTCTTTCTTTCATCTGCCGCTGGTGCCCTTCGGCGTCGCAGGGAGACACAGACGTCTGTCTGCAGCAAGGCGGGAGGCTTGATGTAGTGACAGGTCATGGGCTCGCAGGGTGTCAGCCACGGAGTCGCTCCATCGTCTCCTTGGTCTACCTCTGGCTTTCCAGCCATTGTGTTTGGTGGTGTATGCCCGTAGGGCTGGTTGGTTGGGCGGCATTCTAGTGAGGTGACCAAACCACCTGATCCTTTGTTGTTCGATATGGTGGAGAATTGGTGTTAGTCCGACCATGTCTCTGATCACCTCATTCTTGATCTTGTCGCGTCTGGTCTTGTTGACAGCTTTTTCTCAGGCAGCGCATTTCACATGTGACCAATTTTCTCTCTAAGGCTTTTGTTAGGGCCCATGTCTGACACTGGTATGTGAGTGTTGGAACGAAGATGGCGTTGATGAGTTTTGCCTTGGTGCTCATTGGGATGCTGGAAAATGTTTTAGAAGGGGGGCGGAGTTTGAAAACTGACTGGTTCGCTTTCCTGGCATCTTGTTTTCTATCTCTCTGTCCAATTTTTTTTCCATCTTCAGTGAAGAGGTTTGGCCAAGGTATTAAATTCTTTAGTCTGTTTCAGCTGGTGCCTTTGATGTTGATGTCCAGCTTTCCTAGATTTCTGCTGACAGACATAACTTCTTTTTTGGTGATACTGATCTTCATGTCATACCTCTCGCAGCTTGTGTTGAGTTGGTCTGTGTGATCTTGAAGAGCTGCTTTGTTCGGATTCATCAGGGATGGTCGTCGCAAATAATAGTTTTCAGGGCCTCAAGATTGGGTTGGCTTCCTTGTAATCTGGTCCATGTAGATCACGAAGAGAAGGGGAGAGAGTACGCAGCCCTGCCTGACCCTGATGTAACCGGGAACCATGGAGTTCCATGGCTTTTTGGGACTGCGCTTTACGTTGGCATAGTTTGCTCTGATGTTATCAAGCAACTGCCCCTTCACGTCGTACTGCTCCAGGATTTTCCAGAGTTTGTCTCTGTTGACTCGGTCGAAGCTTTTTCTTGATAACGAATACGTATGAGGTCTTTGTTGTATTCAAAATGGCTCTTTCACACAGCTGTCGGAGTGCGAAAATGGCATCTGTGCACCCTCTTCCTTTCCGAAAGCCAAACTGGCGTGCTCAGTAGGTGTTTGCTTTGGCTCTTGTGCGCTGTTCCAGAATCTTTGCTACATTTTTCCCTACATGGCTGAGAAGTGAAATGCCTCTGTAGGTGCTCCCGTCTCCCCTTGCTGCCCTTCTTCTTCCAAATTGGCACCACTATCGCATTTTGCAGTCCATTGGTACTTTCCTCTCTTCCCATGCTTTCGGAAGATGATGGTAGCCACTTAACTCCCGTTTCTCGCATGAAAGGGAAATGGCTTCGGTTGTTATGCCGTCATCCCCTGCCGTTTTGGGCCCTTTGGGCGGGTCTTAATTGCTTTTCTTGTTTCAGCTTCAAGGATTTGGGGCTCTACTGGTCTTTATAGCGTGGTGAGAACTGAGAGCTGGAAGTTTGTATTCCAGATGGGTTTAAAAATCTTTAAAGTAATCTTCCATCGTTTCAAAATTTCCTCTTCTTTGTGCAGTGCCTCTCCATTTGAAATATTCACAACTGTTGTTGGTTTGAATGGTCATCTCTTACTCTCATCGTCTTCCACACTTTTGAAAAATTCTCTTGGGGAGTTCTTGCAAATTTCACTTAACTTCTCTCCATAAGTTGCCCAAGATTTTTTTTTGGGAGGCTTTCACAACACGATTACTATGTCTTCTTGCGATTCTGTACTTGGCGTAGTCCTCTTCTGTCTTGGTCTTGGCCAAGCTTTATATAGCTGCTTTTTTTACTTGATGGCTTCCTTCACCTCTTGGTTCCACCAAGCTGTAGCTTTCCTGTTTTTACCTCCACATTTCTTTGTCCCGCAAACTTCCTTAAAGGTGTTCAAGAGAGCTGGCTTGAAGGTGTCCCCGACTTGCTCCATGTTGAGAGGTGTTGTATCATGGAGTCAAGTTTCACCTTGATACACTGTGAATCTGTTCTTGCATTCTTTATCTTCCAGTTTGAGGAGGTTGATCTTTTCAGGGTGGTTCCCCTAGCAGTTGTTATTTTCTTCTTTGAGTACTGGAGGCTAGAATGACAGGCCCGTGGTCAGTGTCAAAGGGTTTGGCATTTGGGATGGGTTTTGAGTCTTTTTATGGCGTAACGTGTTCTAGATCTTGCAAGTATAAAGTCATTTGAGACGAATGTTGAGATCGTTCCATTTTACCAGGTGTAAATTGGGAGACTCGGTGTTGGAAAAAAAGGGGTTGGTGATGATCAGATCATGCTCTGCACTAGTTCCAGCACGTGGTTCCCGTTGTAGTTGCAAGGTGTTCTGTGGTACTGTGGGGTCCAAAAATGTTTTGTCCACGGGTTTTTTCTCTCACCAACTCTGCCGTGAAATCACCCATGACATACAGGGCCTCTTTGTCTGGGGGGCTGTTGATGAGGTCGGAGAGCTCTTGATAGAATGATCTTTTCCCTCTTCTGATACGGAATCGTTACACGGTGCATATGTCGGATATAATAGACGATTTTGTTGGACTTTCTTACACCGATTTTTAATCAGTCTTTTGATATGTGTTTGTACTCATGAGATTCTTTGCTATGTCTGGGTGTAGGATGAATCCCACACCATGCGTTGCTCTCTGGTCTTTCCTGACTCCACTCCAATGAGAACAAAGTTTTTAATGGATTTCTTTCGATCCTTCTCCTTTCTTCCTAGTATCTGAAATGCCCATGATGGGATCTTTCTTTTGGTCATGAATTCCACAAATTTTTGGTTCCTTTTTTGTTAGGCGGCAGATGTTCCATGTTCCAATGTAGTCACTGTTCCTATTCGATGTCCGTTCCATTGCGAGGTCGTTTTCCGTTGGTATCCGTCCGTTTGTGTCTCTTTTCAGTTTTCTTAGCGGTTGATAAATCCACTGTCGGCTTGCTAGGCCAGTCACAGCTTCACCAGAGCCCTGTTAGCCAGCTTGACCTGTTTCCGTTTCCCACGACGTGGACAAGGGGTTGGACTTTGGGAAACACTGTTTGAGAGTGTTGCTCAAATTACCTGACCAACACTGCAGGTGTCTGTATCTCTCGGGCCCGGTTGACGCCGGGATATACTATGATAGTAAGTGTAGAGTACAACCCTGTCAAGTAGTCTCAAAGCATATGCACCTCCACAGCAGCATCATTACGTCATCCTCATTGTCATTGATCATCATGCAATAATATCTATATTTTATAAAGTAAGAATTTAGGGATTTTTGTATGTGTTTTTCAATGGGTTTAGATAGTACAGAGAGAATTGAAATTGGCCTGTAACTTGAAGGAGAAGAGCAGTCACCTGATTTATGGACAGGTATAACTTTTGCCTTCTTAAACTTGAGAGGAAAACACCTTTTCTCAATACACAAGTTGTATAGATATGTCAGTGTTTCAACAATAACCCTGACTAGCGAGTTTTATCATCCACGCATCTAACTTGTCTAGATCACGTGTTCTAGAATTGTTTGCATTTTTATGCTTTCTAATACGTCAAAGGTTGTCATTGGCTGGAGATTAAACAGAAAGTTAATGTTTTGAGTTAATATATTGTTGTAGGTAATGAAGATCATTTTCGTTTGGCTGTAAATTTTATAATTTATTTGAAAATTGAAAAAGGGTGTTTAAATTCATCAGTGAATTTTTTTTAAAAAATCGACTTTTGAAACGTTTTTTTTAAAAATGTATTGATGGCTTTCCAAATTGGCGGGGTCATGTGGTAATTAACAAGTTGAAATAATTCGCTTTGATCTGGTTTAAGGGAATTCATTTTTCCTTTTTGTGTCAAAAATTTGTTAAAAAAGGGTTTTCAGGTGGTTTTTAGTTTTTTCTCTTTTTTAATGTTTTTTGTTATCCATGGAGGTTTGGTTTTTTTCTTTGCCCTTTTTTTTTTTATAAAGGGACGTTTGTCATACAGAGATAAAAGTGTTAACCAAAATTCAGCGCTTCAGGGGGCTTGTTTGTATACATTATAATGGTTTGGGTTTATAAGGCTGAAAGAAAAATTTTCCCCACAGAAGGTTTGAAATCGTCGGTAATATTTTTTTATGCCCAATTTTTGGAATTTTTATGGACGCTTAAAAAACCAAATCAGCAGCGGATTAGACGTTGCTCCCCAAAGAGGGAGCACAATTCCTATGTGTTGTTTTGCGTTTGTGTATAATACAATTTAAAAAATTATGGTTATCTGTTTAGTGTGGGTTTATCTATTGTTGTTTCCCGACCCAAACATCCTATGTTGTATTCATTTCGGTTTGGTTTGAGTAAGTCTATGTTAAATCTCCAAGAAAATAGTTTCAATTTAAAAGTAACTTTTTCCCTTAAAATTGAATTATAAAAAAAGTTGGGGTTTCGACGGATTTTGTAATGAATTATCAAAAGGGATACTGTGCTTTTAAATTTTTTTTCACCCAAATCGATTGGATATAAACATCAAAATTATATAGAGGCACAGATTTTGGGGTCTTCGTTTTTGTCCGTTTATTAAAGTGGTATTAGACGAGAAGTGGAGGGGCGTGATGAAGTGAGGGTTGAAAGCAAAAAAGATAAGTGTTGGTAAAAAAGGTTTTGTGTATTTTTAAATTTTGGGTTTCCCAAAAAATACAAACAAAATGTTGCAAAAATTGGCAAAGAACAAATAGAAAAAAACAGAACAATTGAAACTATGCCAAAAATGGAATTCAATTGCAAATATGGAAAGTAAAATATTAAGTCTCACGGGTACTGTACAAAAAAGAAATTATTGGAGACCCCCTCAGCAAAAGTCTATCTCGTAAAAGGTTGGATTTTTTGAACTCAGGAGATTTTTTTGAAAGGGTGGTAAAATTTTTAAGCCCCTTTAAAGACAAAATTAAAAAGTTGAAAGTTTTTACCCCATTAAATTTTTTATTTTTGCAAAAATTTTAATCGAAAGGGATTTAATTTTCTCGTAAGTGGCCCGGAGAAGGATGGGCATTTGTTGCTGCACTACGTCCAATAAGGGAAAAGGCATGATGATGATGATGATGATGATATGATGAGATGATGTATGATATGATTGTGATGATGATGAGTGTGAAAGGAAACATTTTTTCTTATTAAGTTTCCCTGAAATATACTGAGCAAAAGAAATCCAATCCCAGGTGAATAATTGTGTGGGGATAGCAGCCCTTCTTTTTCTTGTTAATGTTTCCGAAAAATTTTAAACGGCAAAACCCTATGAAGAAAAAGGCCCTGAAAGCAGTTGAACAGAGAGTGATTTGCTGTTTTTTTTTTTTAGTGTTTACCAATTTCCTCTTTAAAATAAATCCCACAGTGGATGGAACCCGGGAAAAAGTAACATTTAAACCTAAAAATTAGAAATTGTACCAAATTTTAATTTCTGTCAAAAGATTGCCTAGAAATTGTTTCAGAGTTACCAAGGACTGATACGTTTTGGTAAAAAGAAAATAATCTGAAAAACAGTATTAGGAAAATCGAGAGGAAGTAACAGCATGGGTTTCGTGCGTGGTGTGTGTGTGTGTGGTTTTTGGGTGTGTGTACCGCTCAGTGTGGCATTGTGTGATGTGTGTGCAAGGTTTCTGTGTGTGGGCCATTGTTTTGATGATGGCTTTTTTTTGTGGAAGGTGAGGCTGTTTGCAAGTTTCAGCTGTTCATTTAGGTTCCCCAGGGGAGGACATTTCAGGTTACCCGTTTATTTTGAGTAGGGGTGAAATTTTTGGAGTTCCGTATCTTTGTTGCAAGGGGTTGTAGGGTGACGGGGTCGGTGAAGAAAACCACTTGCTGGCATTCGCTTGGTTTGCATGGTGGAGCTTGTTTAGGATTGGGTTTCGCAGTTTGTCGGGTGGGTCCCCGTTGGGGTGTTTGCTGTTTTGTTTCCCCGATGGGTGCTTGATCAGACTCCCGCTCCCCCTTAACATTTGTGGTTTGGGTTTTCTTCTAATCTGTTTTTATCTCTGTGGTCCAAAAAAATTTTGGGACCCTTTTTTTGGCCCTTTGGGTTCATACGTCCCCCCGCACCCCGCTTAAAAGGGTACCGCCCCCTTTAAGGTCAGGGGAAAGGTAAAGCAAGCATCGAAGGAGAGGAGATGGGCCCGCCCCCAATTGCTGGCCCCCAGAGAAGTGAGGTCCTTTACGCCTCCTCCCCTACAACGTTATAGGTTATGGGAACACCTACCTTTACAAAAGTTTGGCGGTGTTGTTTTTTAAAAGCCCAAGCAGTCAGAGAGACAGATTGAGAGAAACCTGGTGTCATTCTTACGTGCGGGGGAGAAGCAGGGGTCAGTGATGTTACCGGACAGGGCAGTGGCCGTGCACACTCCGTCCTTCACTGTGTACAGCAGACCCTGCAGTGACCCACACACACACACACCACACACACACACAACACACACACACACACACACGCAAACATACGGAATGTGGACAGACATACAGACAGATATCAAAGATGTGCAATCGCACGTAGATAGATAGATAGATAGATAGATAGATAGATAGATAGATAGATAGATTGATAGATAGATAGATAGATAGATAGATAGATAGATAGATAGATAGATAGATAGATAGATAGATAGATAGATAGATAGATAGATAGATAGATAGATAGATAGATAGAGACAGACAGACAGACAGACAGATTCAGACAGACAGACAGAGAGGAAGGAGGGAGAAAGAGGGGTTTTGTTTTACACTGTGCAAAATGTATATTGCACACAGTCTTAGTCTCTCGTTTCATTTAAAGGACTAGCACCCAGATCGTCATTCCTGATCAAAGTGGGAGGGAAAGAAGGGTGGGGGAGTGCCGGTTTAGACTGGGATCGAACCAGGGACTTCTTTGCTTTGTAGGCTGCCTCTAGACCACTATCATTATTATCTATGATACTCTTGTTCCCATTGGGTTTGGCTTTTACAGAAAAAAAGTAATGAGTTACGGCTTTGAGATCCGCAAAGTAAAGCTTGGGGAAGGGATAGCTCAGTGGTCAGAGCACTCACTTTCCCCCAGCTAAGGTTAAGCAGCATCGAGCGTGGTTACCAAGTGGATGGGTGACCGTTTGCGCGCCTTGACTTCACTACAGTCCCCCAGTTCACCCAGCTGTAAATGGGTACCTTGCCCTCTTTAAGGTCAGGGAAGGTAAAGCAGAAAGGGAGAGGAGATGGGCGCCACCCTCAATATGATGGACCCTGGAGAAGCTGGGGTCTCTGATGTCTTGCTTCCCAACGACTGCGTGGTTTATGGAGCCCCTTTAAGACTTCTTGCTTCAAGGAAGGAAGGTGGCAGGATGGCCATTGTTCTTTAAAATGCTTTTCATTTCAAGTTTCAAAAAAGTTTAGTATGTGGAGAAAGAGACAAAACCCCAAGAAAAAGAAAAGTGAGCGAAATATATGTTTTGGTGGTGCGATGGTTAGTTTTAAAAGGATCCCGCTGGGTAGAGTACGATAAGACGGCTAGTTTTGGGCCATTGCGGGCCTTTTTTCGGTGCCCCAGCTCTGCCCCGATCACATCGAAGTGGGGATGTGGTATTCACACAGCCTAGCGTGTACCCCTGACTCCCCGGGCCCCCTGCCATGGGCATCATAAGGTCGGTGTTACCGCCCCCCCCCAAATGACACGACATGATCCTCCTCCTTCATATTTTTTTCCGGTTTCGCTTACCCCCCTGCTGATGTGGATTTTTCTGAACGGGATCAGTGTTTTTCCCAAATGGAGAAGTTGGTGGTCTGGCCTTTTTTTTTTTTTTTTCCCTGGGTTTTTTCCCTTGAAAGATGAGTTTTGTGAAAAAAGTGTTTTGGGTTTTGTGTGTATAAAAACGCAAAATTGTTTGTAAAACCCATGAAAAGGATTCCCCCTATAGCTAAGATAGGGGGGGTTTTTGAAAGGTTTAAGAATTCTGAAATATGCAGATATAATTTTGATGGTCCCGTGATGTATGGCCCGTTGCTGTCTTATCCCTGTCTGTCTTCAGTCCCCTGTAGGTTTCTTGAAATTTAGGGTTTTTGTATTTTGAACCTTTATTTTTGAATCTTGAAACAGTGAGTCGCTGCGTCGAAAAAGGGGCAACATTTCAGGACGAAAACGGGAGTTTCATTAGACAGAGGGAGGAGACGTTATAGGGGACAAAGACGGCAGACAGCAGACACGCAGACAAAGAATATATCTTTACCGATTATCCATCACTCCCCGCAGGACACAGAAATGTCACATTTGAATGTTCAGGCGTGTCTCTTGGGGAAATTTAAACCGGCGGAGAACCCTTTTTAAAATTGTAATTGATGTGGGTATGTTGTTTATGAAATAATTTGTTCAAGGCTGGGGGTCTATTTTAAAAAGAAGAGAGATTTCTAGTCTGTCTGCCAAAATCATGTATACTCGATGATTCAGTTCTAATTGAACCTAGTGGCTTAAGTAGGGGTGCTATTTATACTTGCAGGACCCGCCTTTTTTCCCTTACAGAGTACTGGGTTTCTTAACAGTTGTCTACCAAAAATTTCCCCACCTCACCCCGCACATCCCTTAACACACACCCACTCTCTCCTCGATGTAGATAGATAGATAGACAGATAGAAAGATAATGATAGATAGATAGATAAGAGAGAGAGTGTGTGTGTAGGTGGGTGGGTGTCTGTCTGTCTGTGTCTGAGTACACGTGTGTCTATGTGTGTGTGCGCGTGTGCAGGCGTGTATGTGTGTATATGTATTCTCACCTCCACAATCTCTGCCCCTTGGTCAGTCTGTCTGATCTGCAGTGTCCACCTCTGGGCTTCAAACAGCTTAGGAGCACACAACTGACCACTGACCACACGGACACACAGCTCCAGAAACAGCACACAACACAACGACCATGTCACTGCACGCAGTATCGCCACTACCATTGTCCTTTTACACTTGTTCGCTAGTCACTTCGAGCTTTGACTTAACAACAACAACAAAATTTCCGTTGTGTTCGCTGGTCAGATTAGAAAAAAATTATGCAAACTACTAATCAGGTAATGTTCATGTCCGTACTTTTCACACAACCACTGTTGTCTTCTTTTTTGTAGGTCAGTTCCAGATTTGATTTCCCAAAAAGCCTTCTGTTTGTAATGTTGATGAGATAAGGGAGACGGGAAGAATTGGTGGTGTGTGTTATCTATATAGATTTAGGATCGGAATAAAAGATAAGAGGAGTGGAGGAAGTGGTTGGAAAATCTTCAGTGGTGCCCCAAGGGTTTGTACTAGACTACGGGATAGGTGAGGTGAAGGTGAAGATAAGAGGAATATGTGGACATTGGAAGTATGTATGTTTCTCTCTCTCTCTCTCTCTCTTCTCTCTCTCCCCTCTCTTCGCTCGCTCGCTCGCTTTTTCTGTTTCTTTTCTGCTCTTATATCTCTTTTCTCTGTGATATTGGAGCTACTGTTTGTGTTGTGTTTTGTTTTCTTTTCTTTTTTTCTCTTTTGTTTTAAGGTAAAGGTGCCCTTTAACCCCATATGGTCGTTGGGGAGCGAGGCGTCAGGGGACTCGCTTCTCTAGGGGCCAGCATATTGAGGGCAGCGCCATCTCCTCTCCCTCGCTGCTTTACCTTCCCTGACCCTAAAGAGGGCAGTACCCATTGACAGCTGGGAAACTGGGGAACTGGAGGATTGTACTAAAGCCAAGGCGCGCAAACGGTCACCCCTCCACTTGGTAACCACGCTTAACGCTGCTTAAACCCTTTGCTGGGGGAAAACGAGCGCTCTGACCACTGGGGCTATCCAGTCCCGTCTTTTGTTTTACTTTTACATACAAAAGAATGCGGCCGGTACAGCCGTTCCTATCAGTCTGCAGGGCCCCAGCTTCAGTCTGTTGGGCGTGGTGGAAGGGGGAGGTGGGGGTTATTTATGGGGGAGGGGGGAGGGGGTTCTTTCGTTCTTCGGCTACAGCTCCCCGGTTCACCCCATGGTGAAAATGTTGTGTGTAGGACCGGTTTTTAGCCAGCCCACATTCAAGGTAGCCGTATTCCCATTTCGGGATAGAGCGTTTGATCGTCGAGATCCATCGCCACACAAAATAAACTAACCTTTTTTGCTTTTACAACACACAGGACTTCGCTTTATTGTTAATAAATCTTTTTTTTTTTAAAAATAGCACCCAGACCACCCCCAAGGTCTAGTGGATGAGGCAACAAAAATAAAAACACAGGCTGAGCCCTGGGATCACACCTGCTACCTCTCCCTTTCCAGCTGGTAACCTTAGTTATTGCATGACCCCTTGCAGATCCGCAAAACTCTTTTTTTTCTTTTTTGCGTGGAAAAATATGTTAAAAAATCTGTGTTTTCTTCATTGATGTCAGCAAGAAAGTTTTCTGATGGGTCAAGTTGTGGGGGTTTTGTTTCCCCGGTACTTTATTTTTTTTGGGTTGGTTGGGGTTTTTTTTACCTAAAGGGGAGGGGTAATTTTCATAGTAAACATCCCCATGCCCCTTCTTTAAAAACGTTTTTCAGCCTTTAAAATTATATGTTTGCCGTCGTGTTCGACATAACTCCAAAACAAAAAGAGGCGCTCTGTTTTGGAAATTGGGGGAAATTTGATTGTGGGGTGATCCCTTGCCACGTAACCCCCACTCTTCTTCTCTCTCTTTCTCTTTCTTCTTTCTCTTTTTCGCTCTTCTGCTTTTTCCTCTTCTCTCTCTTTTCTCTCTCTCTTTCTCTCTTCCTTTTTCCCCCTCTCTCCTCGCTCTCTTCTCTTTTCCCCTCTGAAGGGGGGATAAGGAAGTCGCTTGGGATGTTTCCAAACCCAACACCCCCGGGTGCAGGAAAGGACGTGCAAGTAAAACCTCCTTGCAGGGGCACTGTCATCATAAAGAAAAGCGTAAAGGGGAAATTTCCCATGAGGGGGAAAACCCCATGATAAAAGCCTTCATAGTGTTATTTTTAAAATCAGAATGGGTTTTTTTTTTAATTTAAAAAACCCGAAGCTCGTCAGCACATTACAGTACAATTTGGGTGTCTGGAAGTCAAGTTTGTATTTCGTTTTGGTAGGGAAAGGGTTTTCTTATCCCTCACTGGTCACTTAGTAGGGGGGGGGGGGGGGGGGGGGGTAGGGGCCTAGTGGTCTTCCTGTATGAGGAGGTTCCCTTTGGGCCTCACCCGACTTCCCAATTTCAGAGCTAAAAATTTTTCTCTGTACAAAAGCTTTTTGGGGGGTGGTCGTGTTTCCAGCCCCAAAAAGACTGACAAAAAAAAAGTGAGGGGGATCTTGAGGGTAAATTATAATTGATTTTGCGTGAAAGTTCTTTAATTTACGTTTTCACCTTACGGATATAAGCTAATATGTGGCGCGGGGGTGTGGTGTGTGTGGTGTGTTTGCGCGGTGTGTGGGGAAAAATATATGTGTGTTTGTTGATTACCTTGTCAGGTTGGTGTAGAGTGCATATTCTGTCTTTTGCTGTCTGTTGTCTTTTGTCTGTCTGTGTGGGGGGGGGGGTTTGGTGTGTGTGGTGTGTGTGTGTGTGTGTGTGTTGTGTGGTGTGTGTGTGGTGTGTTGTGTGGTGTGTGTGGTTGTGTGTGTTTTTGTTTGTGTGGGTTGAGGGGTGTGTGTGTGAGCGAGTGTGTGTGTGAGTGCGTGTGTGCTTGTATTTGTAAACAACTGCTGTGGATGTCAGCATTTATCGCATACAAACCAATAAGACTTTAAAAACATACAGACAGAAAGTATATACAAAAAAAACATCTTGGAGGGTAAACAATCTTGCAAGGTTTACAACTTGTAAAAAGCTGTTTATTTTTCAAAATGCATACATAGTGTAAACAAGCCAATATAAACAAGAAATACATATCCCCCAGAAATGGACATAATGTCTAATGCGATCCAGTGTACATCGAGACACTTTAGGATCCAAAAAAACAATACTTAAGACCTTTTTAAATAAAATAAAAAGGGGGAGGGGGGTTCAAGATATGATTTTTTGGGTTGTGGGCATGATAAAATTAAAGAGCAAACTGCATGAATAATCCCGATAGTAATCAATACTTCTTATGAATATATTTTTTAAGTATTTTTTAAATCTTTTTTTGAAAAAGCAATTATTTCAACAAAAATCCTAACAAACGTCCGAAACTAAAAACATGTCCTCCCAGTCCACATTTTAAAGGCAGGTGTTTAAAACTACATTTCAAATCGAAAAGTGCGCAATACATTAGAAAAAGTTAAACCTGTCTTTAAAACATAACTTCATCCTTTTAAAACGCGCTCGCAATACTTGTGAGTTTATTTTCTGAAGATTTGTCGACATTCTGCTCTACACTATATCTACACCCATTCACAGTCCCGTGATCTGATCACTGAATATATTATCCAAATTTTCAAAAAAATCTTTTTTGAAAGGAAGACAGAAAGATTTTCCCAAAACAAGGATTTTTAAACTAAGCATTCAAAATGACAGCATTTTCAGGGCTGTTTCTCTAGAAAAAGATATAAAACAAACGAGCGGGCAAGTGAAGGGAACTATTCTAAAAAGGCACGACTCAAATGCAACAAACAGGCTAGAATCTGTTTGATGCGCAGTGGTTTGCGGAGCCACAAGAGCCAATCCAATCCAATACAATGCAATCCAGTCCAGTCCAATCCAGTCAAATTCAACCCAACCCATTCCCGTCCGATCCAATCCAATCCAATCCAGTCCAATCCAGTCGATTCCAATCCAGTCCAGTCCAATCCATTCCAGTCCAATCCATTCCAGTCCAGTCAAATCCAGTCAAATTCAATCCAATCCGATCCGATCCCGTCCAATCCAGTCCAGTCAAATCCAACCGCGTCGTTTATAGCCATCCCCCCGACCACAGAGACCATGATCATTGCCAGGACTATCACTTTGTACTTTGTACTTTTTACAAGGCACTGTCCAAGGAGGAAGAAGAGGCAGACCAAGGAAGAGCTGGGAGGATAACATCAGCGAATTTGGGCAGGCTAGAACTCAACAAAAAACCCTGAGAAAGGCAGGACAGAGAGGGGAATGGAGGGAACTGATTTTTTGAGTCTTTGAGGGTCCCCCCACGGTGTCAGATAGGGAAGAGACAGTAGATAGATACTTTTTAAGATTTTTTTGTTTTAAAATCTAATTAAAACTTGCCTTAACAGATTAACACGGGGTTTAAAACCCCCTTATGTGGTGGCCTTGTAAAAAAAGACCTGAGAATTGTGGAAAAACCTGTGTTAGGACCCAAAAAATGGCCCCGACGTAGGATCAAAAGATTGCCCCGTGATTTCATAGCTAGCAACCAAACCCTGAAGAGGAAGGAATCTGGTGTAAGGCGCCCGTAAAGTTTTTTGGATACCCCAGTTTAGTTTAAATGCGAGTTTTGGGAAACTTTTTTTCTTTAAAAAAGAAATGATTGAAAAACTAAAACACGCTTTCTTTAGATAAGGGTTTTAAAAATAATTTTTCATTTCCAGTGAAAAAATCGAAGTATAAATTCAAGTAAGTTGATGCTTATGTGTGATGATTTGATAACAAAAAAGAGGGTGGTCCCCTCCCCCTTTTTATATAAACAAAAATAACGTTACAATTGAAAAAACCCAAAACACACATGGATGAAAAGGGGTGAAAACATTAAAAAAACCCCCATCACAGGAAAATGTAAAAAGCAAATGGTTTTTTTTTCCTTACCCTAAAAAATGAAGAAGTAAAAAAAAAAATTTAAGAGGCCACCCCAACCCCAAAATAACCCATAAAACCCCAAAAGCGGACACACAAAACAAAAACCAAACAACACCACAAAAACAAAATAGCAGAGCACGCACGCACGCCGAAACCGGCAAAAATTTAACTAAAATTTATACGGAATTAAAATCTCTTTATATACACGGTTTACAGTTGCAGTTTCCCGTCAGATCAGCGGGTCTGTCCCTCTGCAAATGGACCTGGAATCTTTCAAGCGGGAAAATGGGCCCAAATGTTAAAAAAATCTGATGATGATGATGATGGTGGTGGGGGTTTGGGGTGGTGGTGGAGGAGAAAAAGGGACAAAGAGAAAAGAAAAACCCCAAGAAGAAGGGGGGAAAAAGAAGAAAAAAAAGAAAAAGAAAAAGAGAAAAACCCAAAAAAACAAAAAGAAAAAAAGGGTTAAAATGATTTGCGAAAGTTAGAACGACAGAAGGACGCAGAGAAGAGAGCCCAGAGAAAATTTTAAAACTCTGAAAATGGTTTAATATAATAGATGGAGCGGAAAGATTTTCCCACTTTTTCCCCCCAAACGAGAAAAAGAAAAAAGGGAATATACAATACCCTTTTGGGGGCCCAAAAATGGAAGGATGAAAAAAGAAGGGAAATATAATTGAGAAGAGGGGACAGAAAAGCGCTCCCCCCCCCTTTCCCCCCCATTTTAAAAAGAGGAAATTTTGCTAGAATATTTTTTTGTTTTTGGGACGGGTTTTTTGGGGGAAAACTTTCCCATGTTGGGAGAAAATGCGGGGGGTTTTATGGGAAAAAATCACCACTGGGGAAAACTTGGTAAAAACATGTGTGTCTGAGTTGCAGTGTCGGGTTTCATTTCAAAAGATCACTTGGCTTTCGGGGGGGGGTTTGTAAAACCCCTTATGTTGAAATTAGGGCGTGGAAGCCATTTCTTTTTTTGAAATTGTGTATGGGATTCGATTGCAGAGCCAGCCTTTTTTGGGGGGTAGTCTCTTCTGTTTTTGTTCAACGAAAGGATGAGATTAAAAACTGCAAGGGAAAGGTGGGATGATGGTGGGGGTTTGGGGTTTGGGGGGTGGGGGGGGGCGGTGAGGTGATGGTGGGTGATGATTGAAATGGTGGGGGGGGGGGGGATGATGATGATGGTGGGGCGGGGGGTTTGTAAATGTGTTGATGATAGGGGGGGGACGAGGACAAAAAAGACAGCCCTGACGTGAAAGGAGAGAGAGAGGGGGGGGGGGGGGGGAAGAGGAGAGGAGAGAGGGGAAGAGGGGAGAGAGATGAGGGGAGAGAGAGGAGAGGAGGAGAGAGAGAGATGAGAGAGAGGAGAGGGGAGTTTTGGGGGGAAAAAAAGGGTGTATAATCAGAGGGATTTTTTAAAACCCCCCACTGGGGTTTGGGGGGGATGGGGGGGGGGGGGGGGGGGAGGGGGGGCGTCCCTCTAAGACCACTAAAAAAACTTCCATTTCATTTTTTGTTGTTTATAGCTTCCCAACCAAAAAGGGTATCGGGGTTATTTATTTATTTATTCATTTTTTTATTTTTTTATCTATACCATTTTTTAAGTCAGGCAGTTTTTCTGGTAAAAATTCGGGATGTCCCCTTTGGGGAAAGAGGGGCGTCGCACAAGAGAGCCACATTTTTTTTTTTTATTCTGTTTTGTTTTTTTCAGAGGGGGTTTTTTTTTCAAAGGGTTTTGCGGGGACAATTTTGTTCCCGTGGGGTTTTTTAGTGCGCTAAAAAAAATTATGTAAAAAACTGGGCCTCGGTTTATCGTTCATTGAAAAACTAGCCCCCAATCTAGGTTAGGGTGGGGGAAAAATTTTTGGGGCCCCCAAGGGGGAAATTTAAACCAAGCCCCTAGCCTGGTTTTCATTTTGGCAGGTGCTTTACTCTGACCCCCCATCCTCTGTCCCCTTGTTCGTTTCAAAAATTCCACCCATTTTCACCTAAAGTTCAAAATCAACCCATCAAACCCAAACCCTTAATTCTCTAATTCCGTTATTTGGAAGAAAAAAGCTTTAAAATGAAAAATACTTTTTTTTGGGTTTTTTTTTTACTTGAATCTTTGAAAAATTTCTTTTTTAAAAATGATTAAATGAATGATGCCATGAAAATAAAATTGGGGGGGCATGTTTTTTTTTTTTGTCTGTTTTTTTTTTTTAACCCGGGTAAGGGAAAAAGCATCATGTGTTTTTTACACCCGCCCCGTGTGTATGCGGTTTTAAAAATTTCTTTTATCTGTTCCCCCCGGGCAACGGGGGCCCTTACTTTAGGGAAAAGGGGGAAACCCGGTTTTAAAACGTTTTGTGAAGTTTGTTCTGCGTGGCGTTCGACACGCCTGGGTTTTTTAGTTCATCCGAAGGACTTTTGGGGGGGAGTGGAGTTTTTTTGTTTGTTAACTCCGGGGGAAAAATTTACCCCCCCCTTGAACGGGAATCAAAACCCGGGGGCGTGGACTTTGAGGAAATGTTCTAACCATGGGCTATCCCGTCCCCCGGCATAGGTCCCGTAAAAAAAATACAGCTTTTCTATAAAATGTTTGAAAAAAAAAAAAAGTATTGTAGATTTTCGGGGGGAAAAAATGGGGAAATAAAAAGGGAAAAAGGCGAAAATAAAGCAAAGCGGATGTTAAAAGGTAAAGAAAAAACCACGGGAACAAAAAGAAAAATAGGAAAAGAAGATCAAATTTTCCCAAAAAAATTGGGAATACTTCTTCTTCGTGAAAATGCTTAGACACCCTGTTGTAGAGGAAAATTGTTGCGCTGCCGTTTAAGTTGTCAAATCAGACCCCCGCATCGACCCGGCTAAGAGAGAAATTTTTTATTTTTTGTCTTTTTGAGAAGAGGAAAAGAAGGGGAGAAAATACCAAAAAAAAGGCATGGGGAAAAAAAGAAAAAGGCGGGAAACAAAGAGAGCGATGAAAAGAGGAAATTTCTAGCACAAAATTTCCAGAGGTGGGGAGTAGTTTCTGAAGGCCCCCCGGGATTCCTTTGGGGAAAAGAAAAGATTCGCGCTATTAAACCCTTTTATATTATTTTATTATTTTATTATTATTATCATTTATTTTTTTTTATTTTTATTTTTATCATTTTTTTTATTATTATTTTTTTTATTATTTTTATTAAAAAGAATACTTTTCTATGAAAAAGAACCCCAGAACCTCCCACCAACACAACAAGAAGATAACCAAAACCCCACACAAAAAACACAAAACAAACCCAAAAAACCCCCACAAAACCCCCCAAAAAAATCCTTCCCTGACAACTTTTTCCAACATAAAACTTCCTTCCCCCCCCCCCCCACCACCGCAAAACAACAACAACAAGCCCTCCTGTCCACTACCCCCTCGTGACAGCCCAGCACCGCCTGGTAACGGGCTTGGACCAGGCCACTGACCAGACCACTGACCCTGGTCAGCAGCCAGCGCCCCGTGGGCTCCTCCTGGTCATTCAGGGAGAAGAGGGTCAGAAGATGCTCTATTTCCAAAAACCTTCTCCTGCAGCTTCCGGGCCTGCAAGACCCTCTCGGTCAGCAGCGAGGATGGGGCGGGGGTGGGAGAGACCCGTCCACTGGGCAGAAAGTCTCGCAGGATGTGTCCCGGGTGGTTGCCGAGCCATCGACTCGCTTCCAGCGATTTTGGGGAGGAGGGAGGAAGGGAAAAAAAAAGAACATTAAGAGATCAAAACCTTTTGATGGCAAGGGGTGGGGGGGGGGGGTAGGGGGAGAGGAGGGAGAGGAGGGAGGGGGCGAAGGGGGTAGCTTTTAAAAAAAAAAAATTCTTTTTTTTCGACGATAATGGAATAAGCACTTATCTGGGGTGGGGGGGGGGGGGGGGGGGGGGGGGGGGTTACTCGCCCTGTGTGTATGTAGTTTGTCAGTTTTGATCGTTATCGGCACCAAGGCTTCTCTTCTGAATAGCGGAAGGGTTTAACGTGTGTGTGGAGAGAGAGGAGGATGTTCTGGGTGCGTTTCAGCCACGGAACCTCGGTTTATAGTCTCATCCGAAGGACTTTGGGGGGAAGTGGAGTCGGGAACTGATGTTAACTCCACAGGAAAAAAATCCTCTTGAACGAGATTCAAACCGGTCAGCAGATCACAGCGCAATGGCCATCGCTCCAACCACAGGTAAGCCCGTCCAAATTTCTCGTTAGAGGGTTGGGCTTGTGTTCGACTCTTTAGTGTGCGAGTTCGAGCCACAACAAAGGCACACACCCGTTCAAATGGATTAATTTTCCCTTGGAGTTAATATCAGTACCGACTCCCCTCCCTCCCGAAAGTCCTTCCCGTGTGCAAACGCAGGCAGAACAATCTTGTGCATACTTTAAAATCCGTTCTACACTTTTTAGCAGAGTAAGCTTTTATGTGCTGGTATGTGCTGTCAGCGCCTGGGCTTTATCACAGTTCTTGATTAAACCATTGACGCTGGGGACAACTGCAAAGTGAGAGGCTGTATGACCAGTGGCTTTTCCACTCATGGAATTCCACTTTCGCTTGGGCTTTAGGATCGACTATGACTCTCTAATAGGGGTTTACTTGGTCCTTAATGTGCTGCAGCCCCGGGGGTGTTGGGCCCTTTTGGGAACATCTCCAAAGTGACTGTCCTTATGCCCACTTGGGAGAAGTGGGGACTAGTGGGGAAGCATCTCCTATAATCAAATTTTCCCC
>CM054138.1:16958022-16985500 GCA_028751875.1 Rapana venosa | reverse complement strand
CCCGCGTTCAAAAAATACATAATATACCACTACCTCTACATACAACACACACAAACAAACACACACACACACAAACACACACAACACACTACATACATCACACACGCGCGCGCGCTTCATAAATACATACATACAAAAACATACATACATACATACATCACATATACATACACAAGATTCAAGATTCAAGATTTAATTCCTTTCACCCCTTTTGGGGTATGGAGGATTACAAACAAATTGAACAGGAGATTAAACCTAATAGCAATATACCAAAATAATAATGAATACTAAGAGTAACTGAAAGACAAGAGTTTCATCGCATAATGAAAGCAAACATATTAATGACTCAATACTATTTTTAAGTATACACATTTCCTTAAAAGATATAATCTATACATATGAAAGGCAATTGAAATTTCAAGAAAAACCTGCAAATCTTATGAATTTGAAGCAACAGAGAAAATTTTCGAGATTTGCATTTCATTAGCCTACAAAAATTATAACTGAACATGGTTGAAGAAAATGTCAGGGAAAAATCTTGTCGTAAATGTTTGAAGTGGGACATTCCATGATAAAATAAAATTCATCCCCTAAAACAGACATATTGCATTTTGAACATATATTTTTTCCCTTGGTATATTATGGAAACGTCCAACCTAAATAGGAAGCTTGTGACAGCTACAACGAAACTTAAGAGCGTAAACAATATATCATGGTAGACAAGTTATATATTTTTCCACACCAAAATCGATCTTATAGTTTTTATAATAAAGGTATCTGCTATTACTCCACATCTCAGTTCTCTCATCCATAAGAAATGTTATATTAAGAAGGCTTTGATATGTGAACTTGGAGAAGAATACTGAACAAAACTGTCACTCCCACAAACAGTCACTAAAATGGTTTTTTTAATCTTATTAGCCATGATGATTGAATCAAAGATTTGTCATGTAAATCTTTCACCATCTGATAAACATTTGAGGAATCTTTTCAGACTGGATGTCAAGCAGCTACATCCAGAAACGAACCATTCGAAAAAAGACCAAAATAGACAAAAGATATCTGCCCGTTTCTCCATATACTAGCGAAGTTGACGTTGTACGCTTTAAACGAAAAATATACTTTGAAAATCTTAACTGAAACTTGTCAATTATTGTTAGGTTTCATATCCCCAAATTTCACACCCATAAAAACAAAACAGTACAACGATTTTATCGAATAAATCAAGTGTCACATGTATAGGTAGTTCTTTTGCCGTGAAGTCCTTATCAAAACTAAACATAACTTTAGTTAGCTTATCATAAGCATTTTTGCATTTTGCAAAACTACACCACTCTTACTAAAGTTAATTCCTAAATATTAAAACTTTTAACAACTTCTAACGCTTTTTCACCATACGTAAACATGTTACGAGATCTATGCGCTGTAAACCATGATTTTTGTTTTCCATGGATTCACAACAAGTTTCCAATGAGAACAATAAGCATATAAATTGTCTAAAGCATCTTGTAACCCCTTCTTTTGTATTAGAGAATAAAATAGTATCATCAGCATAAAGCAAAATTAAAGCTTGACATAGCTGGTTAACATTGTTTCATTCGATGAAAGTTGAATATTCAATGACAAACAATTTCTATCTGTCAAATATTGTTCCAAATCATTCAAAACATAGAAAACAAAACAGGAGAAAGACTATCCCCTTGACAAACACCAGTAAAACTTTTGAAATATATGAACAGGCTCCATCATTAACAAAAACACAAGTTTTTACATTTCATACATGTTCATATGACTTTCAGTATTTTCCGTTTACATTCTGTTTTGCCAGTTTATACCATAAGGCACACGCCTACAGAATCAAAACCCTTCTGATAATCAACAAAAGCACAGTATAACGGGCTTTTTTACTTCAAAATATACCCCCCAAAACATTTAAAATGAAACAATTATCTTTCGTAAAGTGCTAAAATTCTGAAGCCTGCCTGATTTTCCAAAAGTATCATATTTGTCTCAAGAAATGTTGACAACCTGATGTCACACATACACGCATACATGCATGCATAAATACATACACAAACACACACACACACAAACACACACAACAACACCCCACATACATACATACACGCGCGCGCGCGCGTTCATAAATACATGCATCCATACATACATACACATATACATACACATATACATACATACATACACGCATAACATACATACAAACATACATACACAAACACACACACAATGCACAACACACACATATACATACATACACACGCGCGCGCGTGTTCATAAATACATACATACATATACATACATACATACACACATACACGCATACATGCATACACACAAACACACACAACACACACACCACACACACACACACACACACACACAACACACACACATAACATACATACATACACACACGCGCGCGCACACATGCATAAATACCTACCTCCATACATACATACATACACACATACATACACGCATGCACGCATACACACCACACATGCATACATACATACATACATACATGCATACACGCATACACACCACACATACATACATACATACACTCACCTCAGGAGGACAGACCCAAAAAGAGACTATGACCTACGATCTGGGCTCCCCTAGTGTCCCAAGGGAATGTGGGGCTATGTACTGTTAGCAAGTGTTAACTTTGCACTTAACTACGGTGTAAAGGGGAGAGCTTCCCTCCCTCGTGAGTTTTATCCCAGAAGACAAAAAAAGCATTTTTACACACACACACATACACTCACCTTCGCACACGCTTTTGCACACCTTTATTTGCAAGTGCAAAAGCATACACATACACACACATACGCACTTGAGTCTACCCAAGCACACACACACACTCACAGGTGCGCACATGCATGCGTGCGTGCGCGCGAACACACGCACGCATGCACGCACACACATGCACGCATGCATATACGCATACAAACGTACACACACACACACACACAACACACACACACACACACACACATACATATATATATATATATATATATATATATATATATATATATATATATAATAATAATATATATATATATATATAGTGTGTGTGTGTGTGTGTGTGTATGTATACATATATATATATATACACACACATGTAATGCCTGTTCTATCTATACACACTCTTGTCCATTATTTTTTTTCTGAATTAAACAGAAAGCCAATGTCATGTACATGGACCCATGCCAATGAATACTAATAGGAAGCCATACATTTTCCTTCCCTTAAGCTCACTGGCACATCCGAGCTCTTTTCTTATCTCTATTGCAAGTACAACAGCATTTTTCCAGAAAAGCACTTTCAGCCTTCAGACTCCAGTGAAGTGTTGTACCTAGTTAACCCCTAGAGGCAGAAAGAGTGCATCTGGTCTACTAGACGAGTATACTAGTACGCTAACCTTATCTCTAGTCAAGGTTGAGTTGTACCTGTTGAAGGGGTCTGTCCCCTCTCTCTGTCTCTCTGTCTCTGTCTCTCTCTCTCTCTCCTCTCTCTCTCTCTCCTCTCTCCCCTCTCCTCTCATGAATTAGGACAATTACAGCTAAGTCCAATTAGTTTAACATTTGTGACTAAAACTAAAGTAAAAATTTTATTAATAGTAAACTCCAGCATTTTGCGACCCCTAAAAAAACATTTATTATTACCGTAACTCCACAAAATTTATTAAATTTCACACCAACTTCATTGGAGGGTCAATATACATTCTAAAATTTCTTTCTATATTTTATTTTTCTTATTGGTTTTCCTGTTTTTTTCTTTCCTTGCATTACTTTGGTCATTTTTAACGAGTTCATGCAAGTTAAAAATCGTATCCTTTTAAAAAGCTCTTTTGGGTTGGTTTGTTTTTGGTTTTCATTCGTTAAATGCATCATTGATTTTTTTTGATTTATTTTTTTTTTCAAAAGAAAGTCGGAAAAACCCCCCCTTTTCAATAGACCACATTGGCAATGAAAAAATTGGTCAAAGCGTCCTCTCTCTCATACAGCATTATTTCAATTACTTATAGTGTAATTTAGAACCCTTTTATTCAACCCCACTCTGTACCTTTTTTGTTTTTGGGGCCCCAAAGGGGCCGATGTTTTGTAAAAGTCCTCTCTCTCTCTCCCCTCTCTCTCTCTCTCCCTTTTTGGGTGACATGTGTGTGTTTGTAGGTGTGTGTGTGTGTTGGTGCCGCGGCGCGTTGTGTGGCGCGTGTGTGTATTTTTTGTTGAGGTTTTTTTTTTCAAACGCATAAGAATGTATATTTTTAGCTTTTTTCACTTACAGACGAACTTAACCGAAAAAACGGCGTTATGTTGATTTGGAGGGGAAACTATGGAATAAATTTTGCGTACACTACCCTAACCCTTTCCCGCACTATTGGAAACCCCCCGATAAAAAAAGTCAAAAAGGGGGGGCAAGCTATCCATCCCCACCCAAAAACGGGGACCCCAGGAAATTTTTTTTGACCCATGGAAACCTGTTAAAATGTATCGTAAGGGAGTGGGCTACGTCTGTGCACAAATTAGAAAACTAATCTTTAATTCCCCGAAGGGGGAAGGGTGGTACCTAAAGGTGATGGGGTTCGAGGGCTGCATAGCAAAATTTTTCCCCACAGATGAACCGAAAGCTCTAGCGTGGGGCAGAAAAAAGGTTTTATAAATGAATTGTGTTGGCCCAAACTGGCACTGGGGGGGTCAAACGAAGGGAAAGCAAATTGAACACAATGAACAAAGAACAACAAATAACAGTGAAAGAAAAAGGACGGAAAAAAAAAAAGGGAAAAAGAAAACAACAAAAAGAAGAAAAATTGCATGATTTTTAAAAAAAATATAATGCCCCCAAAAAGTTTCCCTGAAAACTTAGAAAATTTGTTCATTCGGAAATTTGGGATTTTTTTTAAAAAAACCAATTTGGGGTCGGGGGGGGGGGCCCTTTCAGAAAAAGTATCCCCCCAACCCCATCTAATTCCCCAAAAACCCCTCTCCCCTTTGTTTCTTTTGTCCTTTTTCTTCCCACCTTTTCGTCTATTTTCTGCCCCTGGGCCATTCTCCGCCTTTTCTTCAAAAAAGATTTAAAGAAACAATTCTCACCCAACAGAAGTAAAATGTGCTGGCCTGACTTGTCAGGCTTTAATGGGCCGTGCAAGAAATTTTTAGCCATATGACGGGAACCCTAGTTGCTCTAAACATTTAAAAAGAAGAAGAATCAAAGGGATAAGAGCAATGAAAAGAATGCAAAAAAAGAAAATTCAAAACAAAAGAAGGGGAGGAGGAGCAACAAAAAAAAGAGTTGTGTTACAGTTTATTTCCCATTAGTCTAAATATTCTACACATCAATAATTTTGTCTGCTAGCTTCCTCCTTGATCCATTTACAAATCCAGACCCAAAGCAGTTTAGCACAGAGTCAAACCAGCCATGAGACCCCTGCAACACCAGAATAATTGTTTTTATTATAAAGTTTTAAACATCGCCCCATCTATACCTTCATTGCGGGCAGGGTTACAGGGTCATTTTTTATCCGCAGCTGTAAGTCATGCATCATTAAATTTACGCTCACACGCATGCTTTTTAAGTCGCTTTAGAACACCATAACATACATCGCACGTGCACCCACACACACAACCGTGCGCGTGCCCACATCACCGCGCACGCGCGCAACACATACACATACGAGAGAAGAGAGAACTTTCCCCCGATAGACCAAATGTCACCGGCTGCAAGCATTCATCCAAAAAGATTTCCACAGCAACAAAAATTTGTCCCGGGGAAAATTCTATAAGAAAAAAAAACCACTCGATAGAAAAACAAAACACTTGCAAACAGAAAAATCACTTTTTGAAAAAAAAAAACACTAGGGGGAGCACCATTTTTGGGCGACTTTCTTTTTCCCCAAGGAACAGTAGCCTGTTTTTAAAGGCTAGAGAAATATGCTCACTAAAAGGGGGATAAATACAATCACTTCGGTTCAATTCCCACCCCCCGTGGGGAATTGCGGGGTGGGGGCCTTCAGTTTTAATAATCCCCACCTTCGGAAATTCTGGTTAAGAGTTCCCTCTTTCACCCTCTTTTGTTTCACATCTTCTTTTCTTCCTGCACCACCCTTTTGTCACTTCTGCCTTTTTGGTCCATTCCCCCCCTTTTTTTCCCCGAAAAGTCTTTGAAGAAAAACCATTTCCCCGTACTAAAGTTAATGGCGAGCCTGACTGTCAGGCGCAAAAGGAGCCCCCCCAGGTATTCCGCTATATACAACGCAATGAATGCTTTTAAATTTTGAAAAAGAAGATACTCGGGGTCTCTGACATCATTTCCCACCCGACTCGGAAGCGGAAGGCGAGATGCAGACAGACTTAAGTTGATGGTACGTGTGCCCCCTTTTCTTTTTTTTTTATTTTTTTTGTATTCAATCGGGGATAAGGAAAAGCTCATGTGCTTTTTTAAAAACCATCCCCGTGTGAAAGGGGTTTTGTAAATTTTGTCATTTTTTCCTCCCGGCACACAAGGCCTACTCTTGCGAAAAGGGAACGGGTTTTAACGTGTGCGCAGATGTTCTGCGCTTTTCGCACGGGGCCCGGGTTTATATTTTCACCCCAAAGATTTTGGGGGGATAGTGGAGTCGGCCTGATTTTAACCCCAAAGGGGAAAAATCCTCTTGAACGAATTAAAACCCGGGGTCGTCAATTGCGACCCAAAATGTTCAAAACCACTGCAAATCCCGTCCCCCCTTCATCATTTTCCTCGTCCAACGCTCAGACACAACTATGTGTTTTCACAGAAAAAAACCGTAGGCTACCTTTTAAAGCGCCTAACATGTCGGGCCCAGCGTTTTTCAATCCGGGGATAAAATTTGCATTTTTTAACCCCTTTCTAGCCAAAAAAAAAGCGGGAAAAAAGCCAAAAAGGGTAAAAATAGACAAGAAGGGGAGAAAAAAAGAAAAGAACAAGGCAAAACAAAGAAAATGATAAAAGAGCAACTTCTAGCACAAATTTTCCAGAGTGTGGTAATATATTTGTACTAAAAACCCCCCCCCCCCCCCCCCACACACAACACACACCGCCCCCCCTACAAGGGAGAGTATAGTTCTATGAAATATTCTATGACTTGATCCTTTCCTTAAAGGAGAAAGTTGCCATATCTATGTGGCCAAAGGGGGAGCGAGTTGTCCAAAACCTCAGCTTCTCCGGGGCCAGTTTAAAACCTCCCCCCCCCAAAAAGAGGGCGGGTGCCCATTTCACAAAGGGCAGTCCCATTTACAACTGAAAAGGGAACATTTTATTTCCTACACCCCGGGGGCCCTTATACAGGGTCGGGGGTACAAAATGGGGGGTCAGCTATACCCAGGGGAATTCGGGAAAACCCCCGGGGGGCTGAACCCCGAAGGGGGGGAAACTCCCAAAAGCCCCAACCCACCCCCCCCACAATTGAAAAAAAAAAAAAAAAAAACCCCCCCCCCCCCCCCCCCAGCCCACACACAAAAAAAATTCAAAACCATAAAAAACAAACAAAAAAACACAATTAAAAAATAAAAAAGCAGAAAAAAACAAAAAAAAACCCATTCAAAAATTCCAAAGAAACCCACAACACACAAAATTGCGATTACAAAAACACAATTAACCCAAAAAAAACCCGAAAACAAACAAACCCAAACAAAAACCGCAAAAAATTACCTTTTTTCCTAAGTTTATCAAAAACTGAATTACAATAACACTTTTTTAATCCAAATTTTCTTTTCCCAAATTTTCCCAAGCCATTAAAAAGAAAAAATACCCACCCAAAACGCAAAACCAAGGCCAAAAAAATTTTCAAACTTTCTTTCACAAGCTCTGAACCCATTCCAAACCCTTGCAACAAAAAAAATTAAACACTACAATGCGTTCTCACCAAACTGCTTGATGAGCATGCACCTCCCACTGACCTCCCTGCTGATAGGCCAGTACACCCAGGGCATCCGGCGCAAAGCGCAAACGTAGCAACTAGTGGGGCATGGCGAAAATGAAAAACGGAAATAAATAACACTCTTTTGAAAACAAGTAAACAAAATCAAATCTTTAAATTTTTTCAAAAAAAAACAAAGTAACCTTCTCAGTTCTTGATGCCACGGTAGAAATCCTCTTTTCCCCCCATATCACTCTTTTTGGGGCCCGTGAAGGCATGCCCTCTGCCTCCATCCACAAACCCCCGAACTTCCTTCTAATTTCTGCTTCTTTTCTAAAAAGTCCATAACATTCCCCAAACGGATCAAATCCTTTCCACCTGCACTTTTTCCCGATCCCCCTTCCTGGGACTCCTCTCCTTTTCTTTCATCCGACAAGTGGAAAGAAATCAGAAATTCAAAGAAATACTTTTAAAACATGGACTTGATCCCCTACCTGTTTTCTTTTTCACACAGTGCCTACCACAACTTAACCCACACACGAAAATGTAAACTCCTCTTTTTCAGGGAAAAAATTTTTCACTTCAAAACTGCTATAGTCACCCTCACTCAAAAAGGGATGACCTTTACCCCCAACATTCTGAAGAATTGTGACCTGTTTTTAATCACCTTTATTTTTAAAGTCCTTTAAAAATATTCTCAAAAGCTAAAAAACCACCCCCCTCCAACAATCTCTTCCTGAGTTTCAGTCTCCTATCGCGTCAAATCACAGCATTAAAAAACCCCATACACACTTTAAACACCCCTTCTACTCCTTCTAACCAGGGAAAATCTCCCTTTTTTCACTCACTTACTTACACAGCCTTCGTACTATAACACCAAATTTTTCTCTCCCTCTTCAAAAAAAAGTCAGGTTACTGCACAAACCCCCACCTGGTTTAAAATTTATGCCTTACGACCGATTCCCAAAAGTTGCAAAAACAAGATTCAATCAAAATTTTGCCAAACTAAATGCGGATCCCCGGGATCAGTTCTAGCCCCTTTTTTTTCATTTTTTGTTTACACTCCCCCCCTTCACTAAATAAACCCTCCCCTCAAAACAACCTCATTTTTTTTGCAACTCTCAATTCAAACAGTGTTACTCCTTAAAACGCCTTCTCTCCTGAAAATTGGCCCCCGCTTTGAAGATATTAAAAACTGGATGACACAGAGCAAAATTTCAGCTAAATGCAGATAAAACCGAAACCCGCTCGTAGGACAACAAAAGTCTCTTCCATTTCAACAGCTTTAATAGAACCGTCAAAACATTATCCCTCTATCCACTGCTGGAAGATCAGGTGATTTTTTCGACAACACCCTTTATGCAAAAATCCCTCACCCAGACCGTCAGCGTGCTACACAGTTAGGTGTATAGTGCAATTCGAAAATACCCTGTCTACCCACCAACACCAAACTTTTTCACTTCTCTCATTCTTTCATTCTGGACATTGCAATTCTCTTTTGTCGGCTGCCACATCACTATTCACTCCCTTCAACGATACAAAACCCGCACTCGACTAGTTCTCAAAAGAAAAAATCTGACACATTACCCCCTCTTTTTCGATCTCCCCTGGGTACCTGTGTCACAAAGAGTAAACTAAAAGATCATACCCTCTGGGAGTGAGGTCCTGATGCCTCGCTCCCCTACACCTATAGTTATGGAACCCCTTTACCACCCCTGATACAAAATTCCCACAAAACTGCACCTCCTACCTCCCTTTAATGTCCTTTAAAAGACCCCTTCACAAGCATTAAAAAACAAGCATAACATAACAAGCATAACATAACAACACTCCTTCCTTTTCCCTCCGCTCTAAAGAAACCTTGTCCTACGAATACCAGATTCAACCAAACCCCATTTGGGCCCTGCTCTTTTTCTATTTTTGGGGCCACGACCTGGAAGAGCTCCCTCCTCCTTCGCCAGAAACCAGTTTTTGACACTTTTAATCCAGCCTCAAGACAATTTTTTTTAAACCCAAAATTTTTCCTCATTTTCATATCAAACTATCCCCCTTGACTAACCCGCCCTATCACCCCTTAAGTTATACCGGTTGTGAGTGTGTGTGTGCTTTTGAAAAAAAAATTGGCTATTGAAATTTATTTCATTAATTTTTTTCTGCCGCGCACCATGTTGGGAAAACTTTTAAAAATATTGTTTTTACATTGATTTTAAACAATTTATTATTTATCATTGATTGCTACTGCATAGAAGCTTTAAAACATCCCTTTGATTTTTCTTTGCAAGAATAGGGCTAATAAGTTTTCCCTTTATTTTTTATTTTTTATTATTTTTTAAAAAACCATTGTGGAAAAAAAATTCAGGAAGTTCTTTAAAACGTACCCAAAATTTTTTAGAGCCATAACTACACATAACTTTTTGTGGACAAAAAAATATATAAACCATACAAAATGAAAACTTAAACATAGTGAAAAAAATAAAACAAAGATTACATACCTGTCCCAAAGGTTTAAAAACCCCCACTGAAAGCACTTGGGGGTATCCCACAACCTATGCAGTTGTTTGGGGAAACGAGGTGTCTACACCTCAGCTCTCTAAGAGCCAGCATATTGAGGCGCGCCCTCCCTCTCTCGACTGCTTTAAACCCTTTCCCCGACCCTAAAGAGGGCAGTACCCATTTTAGCGGGTGAACTGTGGGGGGGGGGGGGGGGGAGAGAGAGAGAAGAAGGCACTGAAACCATGGCACAAACGGGCACCCACCATTGGAACCACCCCTCACGTTTAAATTTAACCCACTCGGAAACTAGTATGCCCACCCACTGACTTTCCACGTCCCCAAATAGCACCAACTTCAGCAATAAGTTTACGTACACAAAAATAATGGAAACAAAAAGCAACCAAACAAAACAAATCCCTTGTGAAAAGCTCCTTTTACGAGAAAGAAGCAACAAGCCCCTTTTTTGCTATCTATACGCAGGGGGAAATGTCCAGGGGAAAAAGGGGACCAATATTACAACCCTCCCCCCCCCCTTCCCAAATTTTATTTTAATCGTGTGTAGTCCTCGTTTTTCGACCTCCAAAACAGCAGAGGAGGCGCTGCGTTTCGGAAAAGGGGAAAAATTTGATTTTATGGAGATCCTTCCCACATACATCCCCCCTCTCTCGCCAAGTGGGGAAAGGACAGCAGCGTGGAGTGTTCTCCAAAGGCCAACCACCCCCAGGGCTGCGCCATAAGGACTGTGCAAGTCAAACCTCCAGTCAAGAGTCTTAGCGATCACTAAAAACTAAGCTGTACAGTGGAATTTTCCCAAAGGGGAAAACTACAGTCATACACCTCTCACTTGCTTGCCCCCCGCCCCAAAGGTTTAATCAAAAACTGTATAAAGCCCAGGGGGCTGCGGCCCCATATTTTTTACCCTCCCCGTTTTCACCCCTCCCCAAATTTTCTCTCCTCCCCCCCTCCTCTCTCTCCTCTCTCCCTCTCTGTCTCTCTCCCCTCTCTCTCTCCCCCTCTCTCTCCCCCCCTCTCTCCTCTCTTCTATTCTCTCACATCTCTTCATCTTCTTCTCTCTATTAAAACTACTATCATCTCTCTCCTCTCCCCCTCTCTCCTCTCTCCCCTCCTCCCCCTTCTCTCCCCTCTTCTCCCCCTCTTTCTCTACTTCTTTTCTCCTCTTTTTATCTCTCTATCCTCCTTCTCCTTCTATCTTCCCTCACTTCCTCTCCTTCTTTCTTTCCCCATCCCTTTTTTCCATCATCCCTCTATCTCTCTTCTATTACTTTTCTTCATCTTCGCTTCACTTTTCCTTCCCTCTATCTTAAACCTTCAATCACCATCTTTTTCCAACACCTATCTTCTTCGCTTCCCCGTCCTTCCTCTATCTTCTACCCCCCCCTTTTTCCCCCCCTTCGACTCCCCCCCCTCTCCCCTCCCCCCAACTCCCCCCTCCCCCCCCCCCCCCTTCCCCCAAACCCCCCCCCAACCCCCCACCCCCCCCCCCCCCCCCCCCCCCCCCCCCCCCCTCACCACGCCCCCCCTTTCCTCCCCCCCCAATTTTTCCCATCCGCCCCTCAAAAGGGGAATCCTCCTTCAATCAAATTTTCATGACCCCCCCCTGCTTCTTGCCCCCATATAGACCCCTTCTCCCTCCCTTCTCCTTCAATTCCAACTTCCCTCGACTTCCACCGGGGCCCCAAACCCTCCCCCGCCACACACCACACATTTCACACAAACGAATTACCCCAAACACTCCCACATCCCACCACACACCACACCACGCACCCCACACACACACCCCCCCCACCCCACAACACACACCCACCCATACCCAACACACCCAACCAAAAGAAAAATTTTTTTAAAACAAAATTTTTTTTCCAAAATTTCAATACCACGGTTAACCAAATTTGGGGAAACCCAAATATACATAACTCCCCCACATACACTCCCTTTATCCCCCTAAAACTCCTAACACTTTTCCCTTTTCTTTTCCCGCTTTAAATTTTACTTTAAATTTTTCCCTCTTTTCATAAACATGACAAATGTTAAACTTCCCCTAACCACCCCGCCCTTCCCTCCCCTACTCCACCCCCTCCTCCCCCACTAAACTTGCCTTCTTCCTTCCCCCCCCCTAACCTCCCTCCCTCCCCCCTACCCCCCCTTTTTTAAATTTAAAATTTTGTGTTTTCTTCGTTCATAACTGGGGTTTTCTGGGAATTTTTTTTAAAAAAAAGGTTTTGGGACTTACTGGGAATGATTAAAGAAAATGAAATGGGGAGGTGTTTATTTCAAACAACCAAATTTTTTTTTATTGAAAGGGGGAAAACTTAAACTTCTAGTTTTTCGATAAAACGGGGGCTTTTTTCCCCCTTTCCCCTATTTTAATTTTGCCCCAGGGGCCCTTCCTCTTTTCTTTCCTTTTTCTTTTTTCTCTCTCTCTCCCCCTTCCCCCTCCACTCTCTCTCTCTCTCCCCTCTCTCTCTCTCTCCTATCTTCTTTTCCTTTTTGATTTTCCCCCTTCCTCCCTCCTCTCTTTCTTTCCCTTTTTTTTCTTTCTCCGCTGTTTTGTCTCGCCCCTCCCTCCCTCCCCCTTTTTTCTTTCTTCTCCTTTTTTTCTCCTTCTTTTTTCCCCCCCTTTCCTCTCTCCTCCCCTCTCTCCTTCTCCTCTCTTTTCTCTCTCTCCCTCTCTCTCCTTTCTTTTCTTTCTTTCTCGCTGTCTCTTCCTCTCCCTCCCTCTTCTTTTTTTTTTTTTTCCTCTGCTCTGTCTCTCTCCCCTCCCCCCCCATCCTCTCTCCTCTCTCCTTTCCTCTCCCCCTTCCTCCCCTCTCTCTCTCTCCCTCTCTCTCCTCTGCATTAATCAAACTACTTATTTACTTAACCTCTTCATCCCATGTCCGGACACAAGGCCCCAAAAAAATCCCTCCGCCTTTCTGTCTTGGGCAAGCCACTAAATTTTCTTTCCAGGTCTTCCCCGCCTCTCTATCTCCTCCTCTACTGCCCTCCTCCAAGTGCCGAGGGTCTGCCTCGTTTCCTCTTCCCGGGTGGTCCCCATCTCAGCGCAGTAGAGGGAGTCTTTTTCTTGCCCATTGGAGAGAGTGTCCCGCCCCTCCACGCCGCTGTTTTTACCTGGGCCCCCCCAAATTTTTAATGCCGGTGCGCTTTGACACTTCCCTGTTGGTGACATGCTGCGCCAGTAAGTTTCAGGTTTGGGCAAGACACTTCCTTCAAACCTCGCCTGCTCCATCTTCTTTTGGTTCTCCTTTCCCCCGAGGCGATGGGAGTACTGAGCGTACTTTGGGACTTGTAATCTTCAATTTGGGTTTTTGGGTCGGACTTTTGACTTCAAATTTTTTCAACCCACTAAATGCCCGGGCTGCAAGCCATCCTGGTTGAAATTTCTTTCTAAATGTTACTGCGGCTGAGATGTACTGCCGAGGTACTTTTTGGGTTCTACCTCCTCTAGAGCTGACCTCGACACTGGGCTTCTCTGCACTCTTTGCTCACTTTCATGATCTTGGGGTTTCGGGGGGAATCGGAGTCCCACGCTGCGGCTTTTGGCAACTCGTGATGTTTTTTTTTGGATTCTTCGTGCATGGACACAGTGAATATCGTCGGCAAAGTCACAGTCTTCAAGCCTCTGTCAGTCCCCTACCCGCCCTCTTGCCCCCCACGCTGGGCCCCCCATCACCCATTTCCCCATGCCCCACAAAGGAAATGTCGGCGAGATCACGCAACCTTTCGACCCCCGTCTGCACGGAACCCCTTTGCCTGCGCCATCAGCGCACACAGCACGGTTATCGCGTACATGTCCGTCGAATGTTTATGACTTTTCAAGGAAAACCCCAGGCTTCCAAGAACTTTCCCCACGAAGGTGATGGTCGTCAAAAGCCTTTTGGGAAAACGATATAGTTGATGTAAGTGATGAGTTCCCTTCGATGGGCTTTCCCAAATTTCGAAAAACAAAGATCTGATCTGTGCGCTTCTCCCGCTTCTGAACCCTGCCTCCCCTTCCCGTAGGGTTCTCTCGAGGCTTGCCTCATACGCTGTAGAAGGACAGGGAAAAATCTTCCCGGGGGCAAGACAAATTTTATTCCCCGCCAATTGCCGCATTCTGAAGTCGCCTTCTTGGAAGTTTCCTAATGCCTTTCTTCCATGTGTCTGGAACCTTTTCCTATCCCAAACTTTGTTGAAAATTTTTTTAAAAACCTTTGGGGGGGGCTCGTCTTAGGGGGGCTGCCTTCAAAAATGTCGCCGTGATTCGTCCCCCCCTGGGCCCGTTTTCCTTTTTTTGCCTATGGCCTCCATAATTTCCTGCAGTGATGCATCCACGTCTCATCTCTACTTTAAACCCTGTTTCGATGGTTGCTTCCCATCTGGGTCGGTCTGTTTTAAAATCTCCTAAAGTGTTCGCCCATCTGTTGAGTTGGTCTATGTCTTTTTTTCAAAACTTTCCCGGGCTTGTTCTTCACTACATGGTTTTTTCTGGTGAATCCCCGTTAGGGTCTTGGTGATTTTTAACGGTTTCCCAAGTCCCTTTCTCTCTGCGGGTTTTCTCTCTGCGCAAGTTGTCGAAAATGTCTCTTTTCCTCCTTGTGCTTTTTTCACCCTTTTTTTTCTCTTTGTAGTTTCGGCGAATTTTGTCTATCGTTTTTCCCTTCCAGGAGCATTTCCCAAATTTTGCGATCTTTTCTCTCCCTAGATTGCCCTTGGTGTCGATAACTACTCCTTTTTCTCTCTTTTTCGTACCCATACAACTTTGCTGGTGTCATGAAAGCTACTGTAATTACCGATAGGGCGTTTAGTCATCTGCAGGTGTTTGTCCAGGACTTGAAAACTGTTGGAAAGCTCAACAGAAAAGACTTTCCCCTGCCCACTGGAGTTTTCCCTTTTTCAAAGAGTTGCTCTTTTTTTTTTTTTTGTGTTCCTTGAGTTTTTGCTGAGTCTGCACAACACAAGATGGGATCGCTGCCCCAAAGCAGCTCCCCCAATGGCTCCCGCCTTCATGGGCTCCTCCACTTCTGGGTTTATGGAAAAGTGGTCTTCTGGTTCTGGGTTTTTCCCTGGGAACCCCTGCAATTTAGGATGGTTTTTTTGTTGGAAGATGGACCACCTAAACACCAAACGTTTTCAAACATGTATCTGCAAAACGCTGTCCATTGTCGTTCATTTTCCCACTCCCCCCCTCCCCATGCAATTTTGTACCCGGGATTTTTAGAAAGTGTGTGTGTGTTTTTTGGGGCGTGCGTGCGGTTTGCGTGACGCGTGCATACAGGCACCACAAAATTTATTTCAAATGTAAGGTTTCCATTCTGTTCATCTCATATCTGCCTTGCTTAAACCCCAAAATTCCTACCCCCCGGCCAAAGTGATACCTTTCATTGGGGTTGTAGGAAAAAAGGAGGGGTAGCGGGGGGAGTATTGGGGAAAAGGGGGGTACTGGGAAGGGGGGGGAAAATGGGTGAGGGAAAAGGGGGAAGGTTTTTTATGGGGAAAACAATTTTAGGGGTTGATTGATGTGTTACTACCCATTTTCCCCTTGAAAAGGTTATTGTGTATTTATGAAGATCACGTGTGGTTTTTTTTGCGCGTGTGCGCGAGGAGCTGAGATAAAAAAGTGTCGTTTGGATGTCTTTAGTCTCTTATTTGTTCATGTGTGTGTGTACCAAATTTTGTTTGTTTTTTTAAGTCCAGGGTTGAGAGACAGATGGAGAAAAGCGGTGGTCACTTTTAGTTGCCGGGAAAGCAGGGCAGTGAGGTTTCCCGGGACGGGCAGTGGCCGTGCACACTCCCTCCTTCACTTGTACAGCAACCCCGTGGGGAAAAAACACCCCAAAAACACGACATGCAGACAACGGCATATGGACAACAGACAGACTAAACTACCAGATCTAATATAAGGGATAATTATAATAACGAGTCAAATCAAATCAAAATTTTTTTTATTTTGTAACAAAATAAGCAACCCCTGTCTGTTTTAGGAAGGGAGGGACACACAGGAACAGAGAAGACGACAGACAGAAAGAAAAAGACAGACCCGGCAGATAGATAGATAGATAGTGATAGATCCCATAAATTTGCCATAGCCGAGAGATTGACAGACAGACAGACAGAATAAGAAACAACAGAAGCAGACAGACAGACAGAGAAGAGACAGAATAAGAAACAGAAGCAGACAGACAGAGAAGAGACAGAATAAGAGACAGACAGAAAGCAGACAGAAGACAGAGACAGACAGAGAAGAGACAGAAAAAGAGACAGAGAGACAAACAGAGAGACAAAGACAGAGAGACACAGAGAAAGAGACAGACAGACACAGACAGAGACAGACAGAGAAAATAAGGAATGTCTCTGGTGGCGTTGTTGTTGCTGATGATGGTGTAGTAGTTAACACATGGCATACCGCTGGGTAGTAGTACAAATAGTAGACGGCATAGTGTTGGCCATTGCGCGTGCCTGTTTCGTGTGACACCAGCCTCTGTCCGATCACATCGAAGCTGAGACTGCTGGTACTCTGCACACAGTCATAGCGTGTACATGCATGGCTCACCTGGCTCACCTGGCTCACCTGTCTCACCTGCTGCCGTGGGCATCACCAAGTTCCGCGTTAGCCGCAGCACCCAATGACACGGGCATGATCTCCAAGTCTAGAACCCTGCGATATATAAACAGAGTTTTATTCCCGCCTCAGTTCTGCTGCTTCAGATGTGCACGACAATAAATCTGAACTGAACTAAAACCCACGTGAAGACAGAGAGAGAGAGAAAGAGAGAGAGAGAGAGAGAGAGAGAGAGAGAGAGAGAGAGAGAGAGAGAGAGAGAGAGAGAGACACAGACAGACAGACAGACAGACAGACAGACAGAGAGAGTGGGGAGTGGGGGGAGATACATAGCTCAGGTAGAAAAGGTATAGGACATTATTTTTTAAGTACAGGAAAGGCTACTTTTTATTACTTTAAACTGTGTTCGATATTTTAATAGAATAGAATATAAAATTTCATTATATTTGTCTCATTATACATTTTATACCAATTTGATTTATATCATATAAATGCGTGTGCGTGTTATTATTTTAGACTGTGTTCAATATCTTAATAGAACAGGGTATTAAATTAATTGATATTTGTCTTATACAACATGTTATAACAATTTTGGATTATGTCATAAAAATGCGTGCGCATGCGTGCGAATGTTTCAGTGTGTGTGTGTGTGTGGTGTGTTGTGTGTGTGTGTGTGTGTGTGTGTGTGTGTGTGTGGTGTGTGTGTGTGTGTGTGTGGGGTGTAAGTGTGTGTGTGTGTGTGCGCGCGCGCCTGGGGTGTTGTGTGTGTGTGCGTTATGTGTGTGTGCGTGCGTGTGTATGTGTTTTGTAAGTGTGTGTGTGCGCGCGCGCGGATGCATGAGTTTACTGGTGCACACATGAGTATTAGTGACTTTACTTGCGTGAGTTTATAACTGGCTGAGGTATTGCTGATTTGTGGGTGCTTTTTATCTTATGATGGGTGCCTGCTGATGTTTGGATAGCGTGTGCTGGAGTTGTTTTTTGTAATATTATGTTTGCATGTTTATTGTTTTTATGTATGGCTCGTGACCCAATGGAGTTTCTCTGTCTCTGAAATAATGAAGTTTTTGATTTTTGAATTTTTGAAAATCCTCTGTTCTTGCTTGCTCTCTTGCTCTGCGTGCTGTGTGTTGGGTTTAATTAATAATTTGATTAATAATAATTAGTAATAATGTATGGAATTTTATAGCGCTGTGATGTGTGTGAGTAATTGTTAAAGTCGCTTTTTTATGCGTGGATACGGTTTTAAATTTTGTATGTTCCTCCGGATTAAATGGCCTGACTTTCGAACAGCGGGAACAGGATTTAATCGTTGCGAAGATGTCTGCTTTGGTCGCCAGGAGCTGGGTTTTATAGTCTATCCGAAGGATTTGACATTCAGTTTCGATTTTTTTGGTCAACTGGAAAATAGGGCGTAGGCTGGGAATCGAACCCAGAACTATTTAATGTTTGGAGCAAACGTCTTAACTCATTGCCCCGTCTTCATATGCCCAGTTTCGGTGTTTTGTAATTCCAGAGAGTTCGGTGGTTTCGGTGGCCCTTTCTTGTTTTTTTTTTTTTCCCCCTCGGTTTTCCCATGAAAGATGGTAGAGATGATTTGGGGGTAAAATAGGGAGAGGAGTTGAGTTAAGAGGAGGGGGACATGCAAGGGAGGGAGGCGGGAGGGGGGGATTAAGGAGGAGGAAGGGCAGGTACAGGGGAGAAAGGAGTGAACAGATATAGGAGAGGGAGGGATAGATTAAGGAGGAGGGAGGGGACATTTTGTGAGGGAGGGAGGAGGTTAGGGGGTAGGGAGTAGGTAAGGGGGTAGATTTAGGGGTGGAAAAAGGATAGAACAGGAGAGGGAGAGTCAGATTAGCTGAAAGGAAGAGTGGGTAGAATAAAGGAGGGAGCGAGTAGTTAAGGGAAGGTTGCATTAGTCACGATCTGTAATAAATGGACCATACATTTTTTAAGCATCACATTAAGTGGGGAAACAGATGGCCTATTATACGGTAAAGGAGCGTCCAAAATGTCGCCTGCCAAAAGGGCACGCTGTCACCCTCACTTGCAGGTTTTAACCAAAATCGTTGTCTTAACCGCTTGACTGGCACAGCCGCCAAGTATCGAAAGTCTGACATGAAGGGTGACACAAGCCGGTTTGGGCACCTATACTTATAATCATAGTGAAGTGGGAAACACGCAACCTCGGTCTATCGACTCATTCAAAAGACTAGCACCCAAACCGCCACTCATGGTCTAGTGGATCGGGGGAAAAGTTTCGGGCACAAACGGGGTTCGAACCACCACACACTTGAAACCCGCACTTTTCGCTAACTAGGCAGGTGCGCGCGTTACTCCTTAGACCACCGATACTCTGGATGTGTTGTGTGTGTGTGTGGGGGGGGGGGGGGGGGGGGATGGGGGCTGTCGTGTGTGTTTTTTTTTTTTTTATGTTGTGAGTGTATGTTATTGCGCGCGCGCGTGTGTGTGCGTGTGTCTCTATGTGCACACGTGCGTGCGTGTGTATGTATGAATTCTCACCTCCACAATCTCTGCCCCTTGGTCAGTCTGTCTGATCTGCAGTGTCCACCTCTGGGTTTCAAACAGCTTAGGAGCACAGAACTGACCACTGACCACACGGACACTCAGCTCCAGACATAAGACACAACACAACAACCATGTCACTGCACGCAGTATCGCCACTACCATTGTCCTTTTTACACTTGACAGTTCGTTACTTCGAGCTTTGACTTAACAACAACAAAATCTCTTTTGCTCTTTGCTGGTCACATTAGAGAAATGCAAACTAATAATTGGAGTAATAATGTCACTGTACATACTATCACACCATACCAATGTTGTCTGGGTTTTTTCTTGAAGGACAGTTCCACAAAATCTTTCTGTTTGCTAATGCTGATGAGATAAGGGAGACGGGGAAAGAATTGGTAGTGTGGTTATCTATAAGTATGGTGAGGTCAGGCTGGGATAGATTTGGGTTTGGAATGAAAGATAAGAAGAGTGGAGGAAGCCGGTTGGAAAAAAAATTTTCAGTGGTGCCCCCAACAGTGTACTAGACTACGGGATAGATGAAAGTGAAGGTGGAGATAAGAGGAACATTTGTAAAGGAGGTAAAGGTAAAGGAGTCCCTATTATCAGGTCGTAGGGCTGCTCGAGCCTCACTTCTCTAGCCAGCATATTGAGGGCGCGCCCATCCCTCTCCTCGTGCTTGTTTACCTTCCCGACCTAAAGTGGAGGTTCCCATTAAGTGGGTGAATGGGGGAACTGTACTGAAGCCAAGGCGCGCAATACGTGTACCATCAATGGTTACACACTCGAGCTGCTTAACATGGCTTGGTGTGAAAGCGAGTCTCGACCATGGCAGCCCGTCCCCGAAATTGAGTATAGGACTAAATTCATATTTTATTTTTGTGTTTTTTCTCTTGATATCTAGTTTTTTCTCTCTCTCTGTCTGTTTCTCTCTTGTGTTATCAGTGTTTCTCTTTTGGTCTGCTTCTTTTTCTCTCTGTTTCTCTCTCTCTCTCTCTCTCCTCTCTCACCTCTCTCTCTCTCTCTCTCTCTCTCTCTCTCTCTCTCTCTCTCTCTCTCTTGCCTGTGTTTCTCTTTTGTCTGTTTCTTATCTGTTCTTATGTCTTGTTCTTTCATAATGGAACTATTGTTTATTGTGTATATGTGTTTTGTTTCGGGGGATTGTTCTTCTTTTATTTTACTTTTACATCGAAAAGAGTGAGACAAAATCCAGCCACTCCAGTCTGGAGTGTCGCAGCTTCAGTCTATTCATTTTAGGGGGGAGTATGAAAGGCTTAGGGTTTTTTGGTTGTTGTTGTTCTTCTTCTTCTGCTAGAGCTCCCAGATTCACCACAAGTGAATGCTTTGTGTATACGACCGCTTTCTTAACCAGTCTACCATTCAAGGTAGCCGTATTCCGACTTCAGGGATAGAGTGTTTGATCGTCGAGATCGATCGCGACACAAAATACACTAACTCGTTTTGGTGGTGTTTTTTGTACCTGACACGGAACATCATCGCTTTCTTGTCTCATCTTAAAAGCTAGTTTGTGTTCGAAGCCAGGTGTACAATAATGTGTTGTGCAGGGAAGCGGACAGTGTGGGGGGAGTAAGGGGTCCAGAGGTAGACCGCCCAGATCACTTCCACCTTGGCCTGCAGCGTGGGATTTCAGCGCTCAGAATATTGTGAACCGAAAGTTTTTGCTGTCCAAGTTTGAGTGTGAATGAACGAAGCCAAGACTGAGGGGAGCAAGACTGACATGAAAGCGCGTAGCAAGTTGGATACGAATTTGTTATTGACTATCAAAATCTAGTGTGAGTGTGAGTGTAACGTGATTGTGTATGTTGAATATTTGATGGTTTCTTTCTAATATCATAATGTGTGAAATCTCAGTGAAGTTTCTGGATAGTTTGTGTGCACATGCTTGTGGCTGTGAGAGAAAGATAGCAACATGTGAAGAGAGAGAGAGAGAGAGAGAGAGAGAGAGAGAGAGGAGAGAGAGAGAGAGAGAGAGAAGAGAGAGAGAGAGAGAGGAGAGAAGAGAGAGAGAGCATGCTATTCTATTCAGTCTTTCGAGTCAGTATGAATTTCTGAATGGATGAGCGCATCCATGTATACATAATAAAGTGTAGTTGATCTTTGATGTGCGCAAGAGTTCTGTAACCGGGAGTAGTGGTAAATCCCAGATTATAACACAAAGTGAAAGTAAATGAACACAACTGAACGAGCAAACAAAGAGTGAAGACAAAGGAGGAATGAAAAAATGAAAAGAAAACAGCTAAAGGAGAAAATATTCACATGAATACAAAACTAAACTTGGAAGAGAAAAATGAGAAGAAACAACTAAAGGAGAAAATATTGACATGAATTCAAAACTAAACTTGGAAGAGAAAAATGAAAAGAAACAGCTAAAGGAGAAAATACTGACAATACAAAAAACGTACCCCCAAAAATACTTTATACATCTTGAGCATTTGTGTCTATATCATAGATAAAAGTGTTGGATGTTATATCTATTTAAAAAAAATTCTATGTGGGGTAGGGGCGGATGTTGCTAGCATAAATAGCCTCCCGACCCCTGTCAATTCTGTGCAAGGTTCCTTCTTCTCTCTCGCTCATCTTTCCAATCTCTCCTTTCTCTCTCTACGTAGCTCCTCACTCTCACTCTCTCTCTCATCTCATCTCTCTTCTCTCATCTCTCTCGTCTCTCTCTCTCTCTTCTCTCTCTCTCTCTCTCCTTTTTTGTACAAGCTTGGTGGACCTGTTGGTTGGTTGTCAAAAAGCAATTTTTTGGCAATTTCATAATAAGTTCTACATGCAAACAAAAAATGAATGTCTTCGATTTCTTCTCCACATGCTGGACAACAGTTTTGTACTGCTTGGCTGTAAATACCTATTGTTTTGCAGTCAAAATGTACAAAAGGTACAAAAGGTGTACAAAAGTGTTATTATTGAATATTTATGCCAGTTCACGGGAGGTAAATCTTAGCAAAAATAAATAATGCAGCACTAGAAATAAAAGTAAGACATATGAGGAACGGATCCATAGTAAAACTGAAAATATTGGTGAAATTTATCTGGACTAGCTAATTACAGCCTTTTCATAATTCACTATAGTAAATAGTTACTTACAATACTACCACCAATTGACTGATGCTTGTGCTTTTGTCAAATAAAATTCGTTATCATTGCATTTCATTCTCTCTTCAAAAAATGCATCTGCCTTCTTGCCTTTGTTCTTGTCTCCTTCTTGTCTATTTTGCCTTTTTGGTCCTTCTCCAGATTCTTTTTCCAAAGCTTGAAAGTAACATTCTCACCCACCTGAGGTTGAATGTCCTGGCCTCATCTGTGTCTAGCCGCAGCGCAACATATTCGAAGATAAAGTAATGCAAAGAAGAGTGAGAATGAAAAGAAGAAATAGACAAAGAAGAAATGACAAGAACCACAGACATGAACAAGAACTTGAAGAAGAAAGGAAGAGAAAGAAGAAGAAGAAGAAGAAGAAGAGGAAAAGAAGAAAAGAAGAAGGAGGAGGAGAGAAGGAGAAGAAGAAAGAAGAAGAGAAGAAGAGAAGAAGAAGAAGAAAGAAGAAGAAGAAGAAGAAGAAGAAGAAGAAGAAGAAGAAGGAGGAGGAGGAGAGAGGAGGAAACAAAAGAATGCAAAGAAGAAGAACAAGAACAAGAACAAGAACAAGAATGAAGAAGAAGAAGAAGAACGAACGAACGAACAACAACCAACAGGAAACAAACAAACAAACAATAACAACAACAACAAGGTTTTATTTTAAAGTTTTATTTCCATTAGTCTCAAATTCTTCTACACATCAATAATTTTGCACTGCTAGCTTCCTCCTTGTGTCCGTTTACAAATCCAGGACCACAGAATGCAGTTTAGGCACAGAGTCAGGACCAGTGCCTTGAGACACCTGCAACACACAGGAGATAATTAAGTATGATCATTAAGTATGTCAATAATGCCCACTATCTACACCTACGATTGCAGGCAGGGATGCATGGTCATAGTTATGCCACAAGCGCCTGCAAGCATGCATGCATTCGTGCACGCTCACACGTATGCATATTTGTAAGCGCGCATTAGCATGCACGCATATACATGCATACATGCGCACATGCATGCCCGTAAACACGTAAGCACATACACACGCACGCATGCACGCAAACGTACACACTTCGAATGAGACTATAAACCGAGGTCCCGTGTTCGGACGCATGCAGAACATCTTGCGAACACTTAATCGTTTCCGCTTTCGGAAGAGTAAGCCAATGTGTCCGGTGGAACGGATGACAAAATTGTTACAAAACATCATACACACGGGACCTGGATTAAAAAAAAAAAAAAAGCACAATGAGTGTTTCTTTATTCCATTGCTCTCGATAAAAAAATAAAAATTAAAGAATAATAATCAAACACAATTCTTTTGGATGAATTAGACAGACCTGTCTACTACAAGCATTAAGTGCACGAAAAGAACCCAGGGCAACAAAGAAGTTCTCCCTGGAAAATTGTTACGAAAACAGAGCACTCTGTAGAAACAAAATCAATACACTTGTCAACATGGCAACTAAAAATAATGGGTTGATCTGCCCTTGAGTGACCTTCTCTACCCCAGAGAGAGCAGCCCAACTTTCAGCTCGACAATCTGCACACTGAAGTGATTGAATTCAATTCAGTTCATTTCCAGTCTCTTATATCAGTTTTCCATTCATCTGAAGCAGGAAAGAGCAGGTGTAGAGACAGACTAAATTTAATGCGTCTTAGGAGGCGATTAGAACCATACCGTGAGGCCAAAGCTTTATCATTGGTGATAAAATTTTCCTGTTCTGAGCTAGAGCTTGGAATCACTAAGTAGATTTCTGGTCTTCTTCTTCTTCTTTTTTTCTCGCTTTTTACACCCCAATTGTTTGAGAGAAATAATGGCAAGTTCTTTCCTGCTTCTCTCGTGGGCCGTGCAGCTTGGTTTGCAGGGTTATCTCTGTCGGCCATACCATGTTCCTCAGGTCACTGAATAGCGTGCATCTTTGAAGGATGTGCTCGCCTGTCTGGTTTTCTTTGCCACAGGCACACAAGAGAGAGGGAATTAGTTTCAGCTTTGTGGACATGTGGTGATTTAACCTGTTGTGCCCAGCTGCGGATTCTTAAAATGATGACTTGTTTTTCTCTTTTGAGATAGTGGTAGTCATCCTTCTCTACTCTGGGTCGAGCCATTGTTTTGATGATTGTCTTCTGTGAGATTTCTGTGTATGCTACCGTTTTTCTTCGCCATCATTTAAGTAGCACATTCCGACTTCGGGATGCTGCCTAAACACGATCCTTATGTGCATGCTTTCCTGCAGACACGAACAACCCTACTCTTTTGAGAGACAGAACAGTTCTTTATGTGTGAGCAAGATGTTCTGTGTGCATTCGCACACGGGGCCTCAGTTTGTAATCCCATCCAAAGGACTTTGACATTCACTTCTTCTTCCTCGTCCAACACTCAGATAACAACTATTATCTTCTGCCATAATTATGAGCGAAAATGCCTTCCACTACTGTTAAGCGCCTAACAAGTCAGGACCAGAGCATTCCACTTCGGCATGGGATAGAATTGTCAACTTTTCAATCTGTCTGGGAAATATAGGCAGGAGAATAAACGATGAAGGCAGAAAATAGACAAGAAGGAGTGACAGGAAGAAAAGAAACATGACAGAAACAAAGGAGGTATATGAAAAGGGCAACTCCTAGCACAGAATTTCCAGAAGGTGGGAGATGCTATTAATTTTATACTTGTCAAACCCCCTGGCATCCCCATAGGGACTGTAGTGTCTGTGAGATATCCTATGAGCTGTGATGCCTTATCCTTAAAGGTGGTAAAGGTGTTCCCATAACCTATGGGTCATAAGGGAGCCAAGTGTTAGAGACCTCAACTTCCCCAGGGGCCAAGCATATTAACTCAATGGAGTCGCGATGAAATGGATTCCTCTGTTTTGTGGTGACATGTGATTTTGGCTATATTTGAAAAACTCAGCAGATTTACCCAACATAATAAAGACATACAAATTACACATCATTGAACAGTTTATTATGTCTACTTTTGAGATTGTAACACAGTTTTTAATAGACCACTGTAATTGATTGTTACACAGTTTTTCAATAGCTGACTGTAAATTACTTTTTACAAATTTTCAAAATATGTCACTGAATGCTGAAAAATAAAAAGTTTTGAAAATTAGGGCTGCTTGCCTTATATGGCTTAAACTTTTTATCAACTAGTCCCCTTCAAACAATGCATGAAATAAATTCCAGCAAGTAACAGTTACCCTCAAAATAGATGAAACCCCAAAGCTGATGTCACATGTTTAGCACACACAAATATTCATTTATTCAGGAAAAACTGGAAGCTAAAAAATTTTCCCTAAGAAATGCCTGTTCGGTTCAGTGAAAATTGCCTGCAAATTCAAACTAAGCAAGCTTGGGGTGAAGGGAAGCAAACTGTGTTTAGAAAACTCAGTGCCCCAGGCCATCTCTCGTTTCCCTTTTTAACATTCCTTTAAATCGGCAGTCCCATTAATCAAAGCCCCTTTGGCAGTCAAGGGAGGTACATTAACTCTGAGTATTCACAAACTCATGAGAAACAGTCCCACTTCCTTCGCTCCCCGTAATTTACACCTTCCAAGTTCCTAAAAGAGGGCAGGTACCCATTTACAGCTCAACGGCAGGTACCCATTAACAGCTCAACAGCAGGTACCTACTCACAACTCAACTGCAGGTACCCATTTACAGCTCACCAGCAGGTAGCCATTTACAGCTCACCAGCAGGTAACCATTTACAGCTCACCAGCAGGTGCCCATTTACAGCTCACCAGCAGGTACCCATTTACAACTGAAAAGGGAACATGATATTTTCACTACACTGACCTGGGCCTTGATACAGGTGTCGGGAGGTACAAACACAGTGGGGTCAGCTATACCCAGGGTGACATTCAGGTAACTGCTGAGCGTGTAGGTGGGAACTGTATACACACACACACAGGTGCATGCACACACACACACACACACACAAGCACACGCATACACACACATGCACACACACGCACATGCATGCACACACAGAGTCACACACACAAACACACACGCACACCCACAAGCACACGCATCATTAACACTGCATGCAAAACAATACAAATCACATATGTTCAAAACATTTTTTAAAAGTAAACAAACAAATCCATTCTGAGAAAATCACACACATAAGTCATCTACATAACACAAACATGTTCAGAGTCACAAATAGCATAGAACTTTTTTTTTAATTAACCAAACAAACAAACAACGGAAATCATAGTGGGAAAAAAAAACTTCAGGAAGTCAGATAAACTGCACACAAAACATTCAGAGTCATAACTAGCACAAAACTTAAGCAAAAACAAAAACAAAAACTATGAAACAAACAAACAAACGAATGAACAAACAACCAACTAAAAATCTCTCTGATAAAACAGCGCAAACAAGTCACCTGTACTGTCCACAAAAAAAGCTCAAAACCACAAAATGTAATAGTATAAAGGCGGTGGTCCTATCATCTATGCAGTCTTTGGGGAGTCAGGTGACAGACAGCAGCTTCGCTAGGGGCCAACACATTTTAAAGTGCTGTTCCCATCTCATCTCTCTCGCTGCTTTACCTTCCCTGACACCTCAAGAGGGCAGGTGCCCATTTGCAGCTTGGCCAAAAGGAAGGGGGGGGGGGGGGGGGAGGCTGTGCTGAAGCCAAGACGCATGAACAGTAACCCACTCAAGAGGTAACTACGCTCAATGCTGCCTAACCTGAGCTTGGGAAGAAGTGAGAGTACTGCTGGACCACTGTCTAATCACTCCCCCAAACAGCACCTAACTTCAGCAGTAAGTAAAGCATACCAAAAAAAAAAAATAATGGAAACAAAAAAGCAGTCAAACAAAACAGTATCCCTGTGAGAAAGTCGTCCTTTTTACGAGAAATGAACCATATCAAGCTG
>CM054138.1:16933022-16955522 GCA_028751875.1 Rapana venosa | reverse complement strand
CTATCCCTATCTGGTGAAGGATGGGCTCCGCCAGGTTCAACTCTTTTTTTGATACCTGTCATCATCATCATCAGCAGCAGCAGCAGCAGCAGTATCGCCAGCTGTCTGTCTGTCTGTCTGTCTGTCTGTCTGTCTGTCTGTCTCTCTCTCTCTCTCTCTCTCTCTCTCTCTCTCTCTCTCTCTCTCTCTCTCTCTCTCTCTCTCTCTCTCTGTATGTGTGTAGAGAGAGGGAGGGGGTGCGTTGTGGGGGTGGGGTTGTTTTTGGTTTTTTGTGGGTTTTTTGTTTTGATGTTACACATGTAGTTCTCACATGTTAGCCAAGTATAGGCCAGAGCAAATCATCCCTGACAATTGTCCTTGACGTTTGTGTTGTGGCCTTTTTGCTTGTTGTCTAATTGTCACAGGCTTTTGTGTATTGGCGACTTTGCCCTTGAAAGACTGCTGTGTCTTGGTTTTGCATCATTGATTGCTTACAGTATCTTGTTGATTTTGACTACATTACTATTGTTATTACTTTTTCCTTCAATTTTGTTACATTACAATTGTTCACAATTCCAGTTTAGCTTTATCTTATCACATTTGTTTACATTCTTGCTCAACCTTATTGAATCATTCACCATTCCTTAATTTCGTGCCTTAGCCCTTACCTCATCTACTTTGTGGCTAGGGTTAGTGTCCATACTTAAGTCAACTGTGATTTCTGTATGCTGTGTAGTAAACTATCGAATACAGTCATTGATATGCCAGCGACTCGTGACACCTGGCCTTCAACAGATGGCTTGAGAATAGGTTTTCTAAATATCAATCATATTATCAACAAAATGTCTGATGTTGCTCAAATTCTATTAAATTCTCATAAAAACTTTCATTTATTGGGATTTTCAGAATCCCGATTATCAGAACACATACCTGAAAATGAACTTATGATCCCCAGCTACCAAATAATCCATAAAGATCCACTCCAACGAAAGGAAACGAGACTACTAATTTATTTACATGAAAATATCCGCTACAAACGAATTGAATCACTCGAAAACTATAATTTAGAATCAATTTGGATTGAGATATCCTGGAAAAAACCAAACCGTTCCTAGTGGGTTTCATTTATAGAAATCCAACAGAACTTGTTGATTGGTATGACAGGTTCAGTTAATGATGGAGGAAGCTTCACTCCTCTCTAATGAAGTTATACTATTAGGTGACTTTAATATAGATTTGTTAAAAACAAACCAAAACTGGATACAAACTTACGATTCTTATTACCTTACAGCAGTTAAATGATAAACCTACTAGAATCACTAATACATCCCAAACACTGATAGATCATATTTATACAACTTCATCAAGTAATATCACAGAAGTATGTTGCCCAGCCTTTGGATGCAGTGACCATCTTCCAGTGTGTTTAACATGGTCAAAAAAGGGTATCAAGATTTTTAAAAATGGTCAAAAAGTCATTAAATACAGATGCTTATCTCACTTTGACAAAATGCATTTCTAGTAGATTTACTCACCTCTTCTTTATCATTAGTCTATCAGTTTACTAACCCTGATGAAGCGTTTGAGATATGGTACCATAGTTTTCTCAATGTCTACAATGCACATGCACCCATTAAAACAAAGTGTATTAAAATCAGTCCAAAGATTCCATGGATAACCGAAGAGTTGGAAAGTGCCATCAGATGGAGAAACCAGCTATCAGTGTCAGGGACTAGGGAAGAATACAAAAAACAGCGGAATATAGTAAACGTATGAAACGCTTAAGTAAGAAAAGTACTTTCAACAACTAATACACTCTAAGTCAGACGATAGATCTGTTTGGAAAGCAGTAAATCATTTGACTAATAAAAATGTAGCATCTCAAAGTTCATTACTCAAAGATATATCCATTGATGATATTAACACCCATTTCTGCAATATAGCTTCTTCAACAGTAAAAACAGACAAATCGCATCTTAACAAATTAGAAACATTAAAGCATTTATGTAGCTCTAAAACATTTCTTCAAATTTAGAGATTCCTCTCATGTGTGTTAACAATGTTTGCAATGCTCTCATTTATTTAAAACAGACAAACACGAAAGGCCTTGATGGCATTGATGGTAAAATTCTGAAAATAGCTGCCCCTGCTATTGCAGAATCTCTTACATAACCTTTACAATTTATGCATTACTGCTAATACCATTCCTAAAGCATTCAAAATTGCCAAAGTTATACCTATCTTTAAATCTGGTGACCGTTCAGACTCCTCTAATTACAGACCAATCTCTATCTTGTCCATATTATCAAAACCTTTAGAGACCCATATCAACAAACATATTCTACACCACTTAAACCGGTATCATTTGTTCCATCCTAATTAATCTGGTTCCAGAGGTAACCACTCCTGTCAAAGTGCTTTGACAAGCTTAGTTGATCAGTGGCTTACTAATATCAATAATAATTAAATCACTGGAGTTATTATAGTGACTTTGCTAAGGCCTTTAGTGTGATTGACCACACTGTTTAAAAAAAAAAAATTTATGGTCTTTCAGATAATACTGTCAAACTCATGTTATCATTTCTTTCCGAGGGAAAACAAGTTGTTTCAGATAAAGGCAACATATCCTAAGTACTGTTCAACAATTATGGCGTCCCCCAAGGATCTGTCTTAGGACCAGTTGTTTTCTCTGTATACATAAATGACTTACCCTTATCTCTAACATTTTTTCATTCATTCATTCATTCATTCATTTATTTTTTTATATCGAGGATGATGGAATAAGCACTCATGTGCTTTTTTACATCCAGTCCCCGTGTGTATGCGGTTTTGTATATTCTGTCATCTGTTCACACCGGCACACAATGGCCTACTCTTACGAACAGCGAGTTATTTGCACATGATACAACTATCTATACCTTTCATTCTCAGTTGACTTAAGTTTCTTCTGCTTTACAAGAAAGTATTCATCACTTGCTTAAGTGGTGAGAGCTAAATCACATGAGTCTTCATCCCCAAAAAACTAAGCACTTAATTATTACTACTCGACAAAAACAGCAAATAATATTACGGCAATATACATAAACAATAACAAAATTGATGAAGTAGATCATCACAAAAGTCTTGGTATTTCCTTTTGACAACAACCTTTCTTGGATATACCACATCTCAGTCTTGTGCAAAAAAAAAATCAGAATGTATATATCAGTTATCTAAAATAAAGCATTTTTTGGACCCAAACGCTAGGAAAATGTTTTTCAATGCATACATCATATCCCATGTGAGTTATGCTTCAACGATTTGGGACTCGGCTAGTGCAAATATTCTAAAGCCATTGTTCAGTATGCATAGTCGAGCTCTAAAGTTTGTTCTTTTAAAATATTCGTCATTAACTGTCTCTGGCTATAGAACACTTGATATTCTTCCATTAAGATCCAAGCTTAAGCAAACTAAGGCCGTGTTTATGTTTAAAATCATGTCTGGTTTAGCTCCCCCTTGCTTCAAAATAGATTCGTAATAAATGTAAATCGTCATGCCCATAAGATAATGGTGCCACTTCCGAGAATTGACTTATTTTAATCCAGTCTCACATATTCCGGTGGTTCATTATGGAATGAAATGTCTAACCTTAACCTCCATAAGACTAACAGTGTTTCTGTATTTAGAAAAGTGTACCATGCGCATCTTATGAATAATGTATCACTATCTTGATGATATGGTATTTTACTTTGTAAAGCCACTAACTAATTATGCCATGCATTTTCAATCTGCTGAAATATGCATGTCTGCTCCTAACAACCTCCCTCCCCACCTATCTGTCCCTTTCTTACTCTTGCTGTCTCCTGCTTCTCTCTCGTCCTCTCCTCTATCTATCCCCCCCCCTCTCCCCCACAGTTTCTGTCTGTTTGTCTGGCTGTCTGTCTCTGTCCCTGTCTCTATGTCTGTCTGTCCGTCTGTTTCTCTCTCTCTCTCTGTTTCTCTCTCTGTTTCTCTCTCTCTCTCTCTCTCTCTCTCTCTCTCTCTCTCCTCTCTCTCTCTCTCTCTCTCTCTCTCTCTCTCTCTCTCTCTCTCTCTCTCTCTCTCTCCCCTTCTTCTTCTCTTCTTCTTCTTCTTCTTCTTCTTCGCAATTTTTCTTCTTCTTTTTCTTCTTTTTTTTCTTCGTAATTATTCTTCGCAATTCTCCTTCTTCCCCTTCCCTCCCCTCCTCACCTTCTCACCCCTTGTCTAGCTGTCTCTCCATGTAAAGCATTTCTGTCTCACTGAAATATTTTGGTAGGTGCATTATACTTATGCTATGAGATGAAACCTTGTATATTCACGTGTATGTTATGATTTTGTTCATTTGATATTTATAGGTGTTATAACTTGCATAAATTGTAATTCTGATTGTTTCCATGTTCCTTGCCCTTTCCTCTCCTCCTCCTTCAACCTTTTCATTCTTCTCTGCTCCCTCCTCTTGTTCTCTTTCCTGTTTTTTTCTGTTTTTCTTCCCTTTCGTCTTGTCCTCTACATAAACTAGTAATGACAAATACTGCACACACCTCACCCCCTTTCTCTCTCTCTCAAATAAAGATCATTCATTCATTCATCCCCTCTCTCTATCTCTCTCTCTCTCTCTCCCTCTCTCCCTCCCCTCCTCTCTCTCTCTCATATCTGTCCTGTGTATACAACCATCTCTATTCTGTTTGTTTATGCATGTTTACATGTTACCTAATTCTTTAGACATTTCATTCTTGTTTGTTTAATTGAATGCTTGGTTGATTGATTTACCTTTTGGACTGAGGGCTGGATGAAAGAAAGCCAACATTGTGCTTATTCTTTTCCCTCAATAAAAATGTTCATTCATTCAAAATGTTCATTCATTCTCTCTGTCTATTTGTCTGTCTTTCTAACTATGTCTGGATCTGATCTATGTTTCGTTCCTAAATAATGTGCAGGCACACCGATGTGTGTCTTCGATTTTACGTCTTTTGACTTAAAGTGGTATTAGACGAGAGGTGGAGAGGGAGCGATGAAGTGAGAGCTTGAAAGCAAAGAGATAAGTGTTGGTAATTAAAGAGTTTGTGTATGTCTAAATTCTGATTCCAAACAATACATACAAACAATATGTTGCAAAAACTTGGCAAAGAAACGCAACTAGAACAAAAACACAGAACAATTGAACACTATGCTAAAAGTGGAACCTGTACAATTGCAAATCAATGGAAAGTAAAACGATTACAGTCTCACGGTCGTACTTTACAAAAAAGACATTCTTGAAGACCGCATCAGCGACAGTGTTATCTCGCATAATCAAGTTTGGATTGGTTGGAAACTCGTTCAGAGATTTATCTTGAAAGGCGGGTAGGAACTTTTTTAAGCCCTTACATTGGTACAAAATATGATTACTTGAAAGTTTTTCACCGCATATACATTGTTTACTTTTTTGCAAATTTTGCTCGAAAGGCATTTAATTTCAGTCTGTGAACAAGAGAAACATGTTTTCTTATACAAGATTCCTGTAAGCCATACTGAGCACAAAGAATATTCTCAATACCCAGAAGTGAATAATTGTGCTGGGGATAGCCAGCCTCTTCCTGTTTCTTTTTCACATGTTTCCAGCAAGCATTTTGAAGCAAAGTATAACCCTCATGAAGAGAAGCAGGAACCTGTAAGACAGCTGAACAACTAGAGTGATTTGCTGCTTTTTTTTTTAGCTGCTTTACCAATACGGGATAGCTCAGTGGTCGGAGCACTCGCTTTCCCCCAGCCAAGTTAAGCAGCGTCGAGCGTGGTTACCACTTGGATGGGTGACCGTTTGCGCACCTTGGCTTCAGTACAGTTCCCCCAGTTCACCCAGCTGTAAATGGGTACCTGCCCTCTTTAGGGTCAGGGAAGGTAAAGCAGCGAGGGAGAGGAGATGGGCGCCGCCCTCAATATGCTGGCCCTAGAGAAGTGAGGTCTCTGACGCCTCGCTCCCCTACGACCTTATAGGTTATGGGACTCCTTTACCTTTACCTTCCTTTACCAACTCTCTCTTTAAAATAAATACCACAGTGAGATGGAACCCAGCAGAAAGTAATATTCGAACCTCTCAAAATTAGAAATTGTACCAAATTATTAATTTCTGTCATAAGATCCTGCCTAGCAATTGATTCAGAGTTTCCAAGAGAGTGTAATACAGATTTAGAGTCAACACAGAAAATAATTTGTAAAACAGTATTATGAAAATCAAGCAGAAAGTACAAAGCGCAAGTGCGTGCGTGTGTGCGTGTATGTTTGTGTTTGTACATGCGCACGTGTGTGCACGCATGTGTACGTGTGTGTATGTGCAAGTGTGTCTCTGTGTGTCGGGCCACTGATTTGATGATGGTCTTCTTTTCGTGGAAGGTGAGGCTGCTTTCACACTGTTCTTTCTGTGCTCCCTGTTTCACAAGCTCATCATCAGCCTGTTCGTTGCCAGGTATACCACAGTGGGCAGGGATCCATTGCAGCTTTACACGTTTGTTTTGTGTGAGGAGCTGTAGTTCCCTTTGGAGTTCTCTTTCTTTGTCTGCAGACAGGGCTTGTAGGACTGACAGGGCATCGGTGAAGAAAACCACTTGCTGGCATTCCTCTTTGGAGTGTCTGACCATAGTGGCAGCTTGTTTCAGGGTTTGGGTTTCTGCACGGTAGTTGGTGCAGTGTGTCCCTGTTGGGATGTTCGCTGTTTCCACTTCTCCAGATGGGTGCTTGATCAGTACTCCTGCTCCTCCATTACACATTTGTGATTGAGTCTGTCTGTCATAATCTGTTTGTATCTCTGTGTGTACCAAAAAAATGTGGGACCGTTTGTGCGCCTTGGCTTCACTACAGTACCCCAGTTCACCCAGCTGTAAATGGGTACCTGCCCTCTTTAAGGTCAGGGAAGGTAAAGCAAGCATCGAAGGAGAGGAGATGGGCGCCGCCCTCAATATGCTGGCCCCTAGAGAAGTGAGGTCTCTGACGCCTCGCTCCCCTACGACGTTATAGGTTATGGGAACACCTACCTTTACAACAGTTTGGTGGTGGTGTTTTTTCTTAAGTTCAAGCGGTCAGAGAGACAGATTGAGAGACACCTGGTGTCAGTCTTACGTGCGGGGGAGAAGCAGGGGTCAGTGATGTTACCGGACAGGGCAGTGGCCGTGCACACTCCGTCCTTCACTGTGTACAGCACACCCTGCAGTGACCCACACACACACCGACACGCAGACATACGGATATGTGGACAGACATACAGACAGACATCAAAGATGTGCAATCGCACGTAGATAGATAGATAGATAGATAGATAGATAGATAGATAGATAGATAGATAGATAGATAGATAGATAGATAGATGGATGGATGGATGGATGGATGGATGGATGGATGGATGGATGGATGGATGGATGGATGGATAGATAGATAGATAGATAGATAGATAGATAGATAGATAGATAGATAGATAGAGTGAGTGAGTGAGTGAGTGAGTGAGTGAGTGAGTGAGTGAGTGAGTGAGTGCGTGAGTGAGTGGGTGGGTGAGTGAGTGAGTGAGTGAATGAGTGAGAGACAGACAGACGGACAGAGACAGATTCAGACAGACAGACAGACAGAGAGGAAGGAGGGAGAAAGAGGGGTGTTGTTTTACACTGTGCAAAATGTATATTGCACACAGTCTTAGTCTCTGTTTCATTTAAAGGACTAGCACCCAGATCGTCATTCCTGATCATAGTGGGAGGGAAAGAAGGGTGGGGGAGTGCCTGTTTAGACTGGGATCGAACCAGGGACTTCCTGCTTTGTAGGCTGCCTCTAGACCACTATTGTTATCATTATCTATGGATGGATCGGTGGTCTAGAGGTAACGCGCCTGTCTAGAAAGCGAAAAGTCCGGGTCTGAAGTGTGCGGCGGTTCGTACCCCGTTTGGACCGGAAACTTTTCCCCCATCCATTAGACCATGAGTGGTGGTCTGGGCGCTAGTCTTTCGGATGACACGATAAGCCGAGGTCCCGTGTGTTACACGTAATTATTTAGCGCACGTAAAAGAACCACACGGCAACAAGAGAGTTGTCCCTGGCAAAATTCTTAGAAAAAAGCCACTCTGATAGGGAAACAAATACAGTTGCAGACAGGAAAAAGAAAAAAAAATGGGTGGCGCTGCTCTTGTGGCGACGCGCTCTCCCGCTCTCCCCGGGGAGAGCAGCCCGAATTTCACGGAGAGAAATCTGCCGTGACTTAAAGTGGTATGAAATGAAATCTGAGCGCTTTGATTTGTTGCTTTACAAGATTCAGCGCTAAATAAATTCCATACATTATTATTATTATTATTATTATTATACTCTTGGGTTTGGATTTTACAGAAAAAACAATGAGTTACGGCTTTGAGATCCGCAAAGTAGAGCTTGGGGACGGGATAGCTCAGTGGTCAGAGCGCTCACTTTCCCCAAGCTAAGGTTAAGCAGCATCGAGCGTGGATACCAAGTGGATGGGTGACCGTGTGCGCGCCTTGGCTTCAGTACAGTTCACCCAGCTGTAAATGGGTACCTGCCCTCTTTAGGGTCAGAGAAGGTAAAGCAGCGAGGGAGAGGAGATGGGTGTCGCCCTCAATACGCTGGCACCTGGAGAAGCTGAGGTCTCTTGACATCTCGCTTCCCAACGACTGCGTGGTTTATGGGGCCCCTTTAAGACTTCTTGCTTCAAGGAAGGAAGGTGGCAGGATGGTTAAGACGTTTGCCTGCTAACAAGTAAACCGTGAGGTTCTGGGTTCGATTCCCAGCCTCGCCCTTTCTTCCCAGTTTGACCCCAAAAATCGAACTGAATGTCAAAGTCCTTCGGATGAGACTATAAACCGACGCCCCGTGTGCGAACGCATGCAGAACATCTTGCGCACACGTTAAATCCTGTTCCGCTTTTTTGGAAAGAGTAGGCCATTTTGTGCCGGTGGGAACAGATGACAAAATTTACAAAACCGCATGTACACGGGGACTGGATGTAAAAGAAAAGGCACATGTGTGCTTATTCCATTGTCCTCGATTTAAAAAAAAAGTCATCTGAGCGCTTTGATTTGTTGCTTTACAAGATTCAGCGCTATAAAATTCCATACATTATTATTATTATTATTATTATTATTATTATTATTATTATTATTATTATTATCATTATTATTATTATTATCATCATTAATGTTACAGGTATAAGGGGATTTTCCAAATCACTGGCTGATGGACGATACAGCCTAATGGTTAAGACAATTTTGACTTTAATCCTGTGGGCATCGTCTGATGACTTAAGCGTGGGGATATTCACGATCCTTTGGGTCAACTTAAGGTGCAGACCTGCCAGTGCCTTAATTCTCTTTACATGCTATAAAGATCAATATATGCACGTTAAATATCCTGTAATTCATGTCAGCGTCTGGTGGGTTGCAGAAACACGAGCATACCCAGCATGCATCCTGTACAAAAGAAAATGAGCTTCGAGGTCAAAAAGTGTCGGCTGAGGCCAGCGGACAGTTCCTCTGTAGAGTTAATTACAGGCACAGGATAAGACCGGCCAGGCCTTATGCATGACATCAGGTAAAGTAAGGCAGGAGAGAGACAGACACAGAGAGAAAGACAGAGAAGAAACAAAGAACTCTTAATTCTGAAAGAATTTGTTCATGAAGAGGCTTGGCCAGTACATAAATGTGGTTGCTGAGAGAAGAGAGAGGGAGAAAGAGAGAGAGAACTCTGAACTCTGACAGAATTTCTTCATAAAAGGCTATTGGCCCATACATGAAGGGGGTTTACTGATCAATACACTGAGTAATGATAGGGATACACAGTGAAGTACAGTGGTGACAAACAAATCCAAACATATCCACAGAGGGGGGATTAAAACAAATCTTACGATCTTACGACAACACAGTATCTCTTATTTGATCTGCTGTGTATAGATATGAAACAAAATCTCTAATGATATTATGAATACTGCATGCTAGAAGCAGAGTCCAAATGCAGTAGGCTGGTTGATATATTTTCCTGGGATATATATTTTTGCCTGATGTCATAAAAGAGGGAACAACTTAAAACAAAATGTACTCTTCTGTTCCTTCATTACATAAAGAGCACACTGTACAAGATCCACAATGCATTCGGTATCTAAGTTTATGAACATTTACGCCTGACACACCCAGTCTGAATTTAGCCATTGTTCTTCAAAAATTCATATCCATTTCAAGCTTTTTAAATAAAGTTTCATGTCATGTGAGAGAAAGAGACAGACAGTGAGACAGAAATGAATGTTTTGGTGGTTGCTGATGGTGTAGTAGTTAACACATGGCATACCGCTGGGTAGTAGTACAGATAGTAGACGGCATAGTGTTGGCCATTGCGCGTGCCTGTTTCGTGTGACACCAGCCTCTGTCCGATCACATCGAAGCTGAGACTGCTGGTACTCTGCACACAGTCATAGCGTGTACATGCCTGCCTCACCTGGCTCACCTGTCTCACCTGTGGGCATCACTAAGGTCGGTATTAGCCGCCCCACCCAATGACACCGACATGATCCTCCTCCTTCACTCTTTTGTTCCGATCTTCGCTGTACTTCCCTTCTGACCTCGTGGATTTTTCTGCAACAGGACTCAGTGATGTTGTTTGCCAATGAGAGAAGTTGGTGGTCTGGCCTTTTTTTCTTCTTTTTTGCCCCTCGGTTTTGCCTTGAAAGATGAGTCTTTGTGAGAAAAGTGTCTTGGATTTCGTATATATACAAAAAGCGAAATTGTTCGTAGAATGCCATGTAACAGATACACCCATACAGGTAAAATAGGGATGGTTTTGCAAAGTTTGATAATTTGCTGAAGATACAGCAGATAAATCTTTTTTTGTGGCAGCCGCTCATGCATACCCCGCAATCTGTCTCTGTGCCCTTTTGTCCTCAGTCCTTCTGTAGGTTTCTTGAAATTCAGGGTTCTTGTATTTTGAACCTTGATTCTTGAATCTTGACAACAGTGAGTCACTGCTGTTTGAAAGAGATTCAACATTACAGGCACTAAAACAGAGAGATACATTCACACACACACACACACACACACACACACACACACACACACACACACACACACACACACACACACACACACACACACACAAACACTCACACACAGGGAGACAGACAGAGACAAAGAATATATACTTGACCTATTCATCCCATCACTCCCTGCAGGATCACAGAAGTGTCACCATTCTGAAATGTTCAGGCAGTGTCTTTTGGGGAAATTTAAACCTAGCGGAGCCCATCCTTTTCTTAAATCGTAATGTGCATGCTGGGTATGTTCGTGTTATGTAATACTATGTGCATGCCAAGAGCTGGCCTGCTTCTTACTTTTTACAAAAGAAAGTAGAGATTTCTAGTCTGTCTGCCAGAAATCATGTATACTCGATGATTCAGTTCATAATCTGAACCTAGTGGCTTAAGTAGGGGTGCTATTTATACTTACAGACCCCCGTATCCCTACAGGAGTACTGGGTTTCATTAACAGTATTGTCTACCAAAACATTTCACACCTCCATGGAGATAGATAGATAGATAGATAGGTGGGTGTGTGGGTGGGTGGGTGTTTGTCAGTGTCTGTGTACACGTGTGTCCATGTGTGTGTGCGCGCCCGCACGCGCGCGCGTGTGTGTGTATATGTATTCTCACCTCCACAATCTCTGCCCCTTGGTCAGTCTGTCTGATCTGCAGTGTCCACCTCTGGGTTTCAAACAGCTTAGGAGCACACAACTGACCACTGACCACACGGACACACAGCTCCAGACATAAGACACAACACAACAACCATGTCACTGCACGCAGTATCGCCACTACCATTGTCTTTTTACACTTGACAGCTAGTCACTTCAAGCTTTGACTTAACAACAACAACAAAATTCTCTGTTGCTGTTCGCTGGTCAGATTAGAGAAAATTAATGCAAACTACTAATCCTAGTAATAATGTCACTGTCCGTACTGTCACACAACCACTGTTGTCTTCTTCTTTTTTTGTAGGTCAGTTCCAGATTTTACTTCCAAAACCTTCCTGTTTGCTAATGTTGATGAGATAAGGGAGACGGGAAGAATTGGTGGTGTGTGTTATCTATATAGATTTAGGATCGGAATGAAAGATAAGAGGAGTGGAGGAAGCTAGTTGGAAAATCTTCAGTGGTGCCCCAACGGTGTACTAGACTACGGGATAGGTGAAAGTGAAGGTGAAGATAAGAGGAATATGTGGACATTGGAAGTATGTATGTATTCTCTCTCTCTCTCTCTCTCTCTCTCTCTCTCTCTCTCCTCTCTCTCTCTCTCTCTCTCTCTCTCTCTCGCTCGCTCTCTCTGTTTCTCTTTCTGCTCTTATATCTCTTTTCTCTGTGATATTGGAGCTACTGTTTGTGTTGTGTTTTGTTTTCTTTTCTTTTTTTCTCTTTTGTTTTAAGGTCAAGGTGTCCTATAACCCATATGGTCGTTGGGGAGCGAGGCGTCAGAGACCTCAGCTTCTCTAGGGGCCAGCATATTGAGGGCAGCGCCCATCTCCTCTCCCTCGCTGCTTTACCTTCCCTGACCCTAAAGAGGGCAGGTACCCATTGACAGCTGGGGAAACTAGGGGAACTGGAGGATTGTACTAAAGCCAAGGCGCGCAAACGGTCACCCATCCACTTGGTAACCACGCTTAATGCTGCTTAACCTTAGCTGGGGGAAAGCGAGCGCTCTGACCACTGAGCTATCCAGTCCCCGTCTTTTGTTTTACTTTTACATACAAAAGAATGCGGCACGGTACAGCCGCTTCCTATCAGTCTGCAGGGCCACAGCTTCAGTCTGTTGGGCGTGGTGGAAGGGGGAGGTGGGGCTGTTATTTATGGGGGAGGGGGGGAGGGGGTTCTTTCGTTCTTCGGCTACAGCTCCCAGGTTCACCCCACTGGTGAAAATGTTGTGTGTAGGACCGGTTTTTTAGCCAGCCCACCATTCAAGGTAGCCGTATTCCGATTTCGGGGATAGAGCGTTTGATCGTCGAGATCCATCGCCACACAAAATAAACTAACTCTATTTTTGCTTTTACAACACACAGGACTTCGCTTTATTGTTTAATAAAATCTTTTTTTTTTTAAACTAGCACCCAGACCACCACCCAAGGTCTAGTGGATGAGGCAACAAAAATAAAAACACAGGCTGAGCCGTGGGATCACACCTGCTACCTCTCCCTTTCCAGACTGGTACCTTAGTTATTGCATGACCACTTGCAGATCCGCAAAACTCTTTTTTTTCTTTTTTGCGTGGCATAATATGTTAAATATATGCTGTTTGTCTCTCATTGATGTCAGCAAGCAGTTTTCTGATGGGGTCAAGTTGTGGGGGTTTTGTTTTCCCCAGGATACTTTCATTTGTTTTGGGTTGGTTGGTTGTTTTTACCGTCAACATGACCTGGGTAATTTCTCATAGATCAACATCTCCACTGTCCCTTACTTTACAAACAGCTTTTCTGTCAGCACATTAAATTATATGTTTGTCCGTCGTGTTCGACGATAACCTCCAAAACAGCAAATAAGAGGCAGCTGCTGTTTTGGAAATTGGGCAGAAATTTGATTGTAGGGGTGATGCCTTGCCTACAGTACATCCCCACTCTCTCTCTCTCTCTCTCTCTCTCTCTCTCTCTCTCTCTCTCTCTCTCTCTCTCTCTCTTTTCTCTCTCTCTCTCTCGCTCTCTCTCGCTCTCTCTCTCTCTCTCTCTCTCTCTCTCTCTCGCTCTCTCTCTCTCTCTCTCCCTCTCTGCCAAGTGGGCATAAGGACAGTCAGCGTTGGAGATGTTCTCCAAAGGCCAACCAGCCCCCAGGGCTGCAGCACGTAAGGACTGTGCAAGTCAAAAAGCCTCCTTGTCAGAGAGTCATCATAGTCGATCACTAAAGACTAAGCTGTAAAGTGGAATTCCATGAGTGGGAAAGCCACTGATCATACAGCCTCTCACCTAGCTGTTATGGTTTAATCAAGAACTGGGATTTTTTTTTTAATTTAAAAAACAGGCGCTGAAGGCTCGTCAGCACATTACAGATACAAATTTAGAGTGTCTGGAAGTCAATGTTTGTATTTCGTGTTGGTATGGGAAACGGTCTTTCTTATCTCCTCACTGAGTTCACTTAGTAGGGGGCGGGGGGGGGGGGGGGGGGGGGGGGTAGTGCCTAGCCTGGTCCTCTCCTAGCTATGCAGGAGGTCTGCCCGTTGGCCTCAGCCGACACGTTCCAATTTCAGAGCTCATAAATTTTCTCTGTACAGAATGCGTTTTGGGTGTGGTCGTGTTTCCATGATCCATCGAAGACTGATTTTGTTTTTTAAATGACGGGATCTTTGATGTGCACATTAATTTTGATTCTTTGCATGTATGTTCTTTAATTTAACGTCTTTTCACATTACGTGATATTAGCTGCACATATGTGTGTGTGTGTGCGAGCGTGTGAGCGTGTGAGCATGTGTGTGTTGTTGTTGTTGTTGTCTTCAATTTAACGTCTGTTCACTCTAAGTGATATTAGACGAGGGAAGTAGAAAGTGTAAAGGAGTTTAGAGAAGGAAGAAGAAGGAGTGGAAGGAGAAAGGATTAAGAAATAGCATCCGTGTTGGGTGTTTGTTTGATTGTTTGTTTAAGAAAAAGAAAAAAAATAATAATAACAACAACAAAACCCAACAACACACCTAGAAAAGTAATAATAATACTCTTAAACAGGAGCAAACTTAAAACTCAACAACGTAGAAAAATGAAATAACAATAATGTAACTACAATAAATAATCGAGTGGACTATGCAATAAACATCTAACAATGGCAAGGGCTAACTTTGAATTTTCAAATATATTTTCCAGAGACTGTTCAGAAAATGTAGGTAAAAAAGGTTTTACAATAGGGCACTCAAATATGATATGAGTATTGGAAATATGATCTCCACATAGACATCTGACATCTTTACAAAATTTTGTAAGGAATGCATTTAACTTCATTCTAAAATATAGTGAATGAACCCTTCTCACAGTTATAAAACGCGAATCTATTTGAGGAGTCATATAACCAAAAATATGGGAAGTGGTCGGGCAATTTTTTAAATATCTTTCCTTGAATTGACCAGATTCTTTAAACTTACCCCATGAAATTTGTTCTAATATACGGTATCCCTCCTGTATAGATAAGGGAACATCCAGTTCTATCGATTCCATGTCATGTCTTGACCCCTTTTTTGCAGCTCTGTCAGCCCACTCATTTGAAAAAATTCCAACGTGAGAAGGCACCCAACAAAAAGAAACAGGAATACCTCTTAAACTTAGGAGGTGTATGACATATTTAATTTCAAAAATAATTTTAGAGACTTTCTTGAAGTTTGGGGATTTTATAGCATACAATACTGATTTGGAGTCAACACAAAGCAAGATATGAAAGAAAGAAAATGGAAAATTAAGAATATAATTAAGAGCCATAAGAATTGCAATAAGTTCAGCTGTAAATATTGAACGATGTTTACCAAGATAGTACGATTTCTCAATTTTAAGTGCTGGTATGACAAATGCAGAGCCTGAGTCATGATTTTCTGTGTTTGTGTGTGTGTGCGTGCGTGCGTGTGTGTGTGCGTGTGTGTATGCGAGGACACATATGTGTGTTTGTGTGCATTCATCCTTGTACATGTGTTTGTGTGCATGAGTGCATGTCTCTCTCTCTCTCTCTCTCTCTCTCTCTCTCTCTCTCTCTCTCTCTCTCTCTCTCTCTCTCTCTCTCTCTCTCTCTCTCTCTCTCTCTTCTGTCTGTCTGTCTGTCTGTCTCTGTGTGAGGGGGATGGGGGATGCGTGTGTGCGTGTGTGTGTGTGTGTGTGGGTGGGTGGGTGTGTGTGGGTGTGTGTGTGGGGGGGGGGGGGTGAGTGCGTGTGTGTGTACGAGTGCGTGCGTGCTTGTATTTGCAAACAACTGCTGTGGATGTCGGCATTTATCGCATACACACCAATAAGACTTTAAAAACATACAGACAGAAAGTATATACAAAAAAACATCTTGGAGGGTAAAAAAAAATCTTGCAAGGTTTACAACTTGTAAAAAGCTGTTTATTTTTCAAAATGCATACATACAGTATAAACAAGACAGTATAAACAAGTAAACATATCACCCAGAACATGGACATAATGTCTAATGCGATCCAGTAGTACATCGAGACACTTTATGATACTAAAAATCAATACTTAAGACTGTTTTATAAAATAAAAAGGTGGGAGGGGGGATTCAAAGATACGATTATTTGGGTTGTGGGCATGATCAAATTAAAGTACAAACTGCATGAATAATCCCGATAGTAATCATTATTTCTTGTGAATATATTTTGAAATTATTTTTTTTAATCTTTTTTTGAAAAAGCAATTATTTCAACAAAAATCCTAACAAACGTCCGAAGCTAAAAACATGTTCTCCCAGTCCAAATTTTAACGGCAGGTGTTTAAAACTACATTCAAATGGAAAAGTGCTGCAATACACTAATAAAACGTTAAAATCATGTCTTTAAAACATAACTTAATCCTTTAAAACGCGCTCAGCAATACTTGTGCGTTTATTTTCTGAAGATTCGTCGGTATTCTGCTCTATACTATATCTACACCCATTCACAATCACGTGATCTGATCACTGAATATATTATCCGAAATTTTTTTAAAATCTTTTTTGAAAGGAAGACGGATAAGATTATCAAGACAAAGGATTTTAAACTAAGCATTGAACTGACGACAGCATTTACAGACTGTACTCTAGGAAAATATATTAAACAAAAGAGAGGGCAAGTGAAGGGAACTATTTATTCTAAAAAGGCACGATTCAAATGCAACAAACATGCTAGTGTCTGTTTGATGCGCAGTGGTTTGCAGAGTCACAAGAGCCAATCCAATCCAGTACAATCCAATACAATCCAGTCCAATCCAATCCAATCTAATCCAGTCAAATCTGATCCAATCCAGTCCAGTCCAATCCAATCGAGTCGTTTATAGCCATCCCCCGACCAAAGAGACCATGATCATTGTCAGGACTATCACTTTGTACTGTGTACTTTTTACTTTTTACAAGGCACTGTCCAAGGAGGAAGAAGAAGAGGCAGACCAAGGAAGAGCTGGGAGGATAACATCAGCGAATGGACAGGCCTAGAACTCAACAAAACCCTGAGAAAGGCAGAACAGAGAGAGGAATGGAGGGAACTGGTTGTTGAGTATTTGAGGGTGCCCCCACGGTCGTCAGACTACGGGACAGATAGATAGATAGATAGATCACTTTGTAAGATTTTTTGGTTGTAAAATCTCATATTAAAACTGTGCAACCATTTACAGATTAAAACAGGGTTTAAAGCCCAACTCTACTGTAGGTGGCTCCTTGTAAAATAATGACACTGAGAATCTGTGCTGTAACTCACTTGTGTTAGGAAGCATAACTATGGCACGAGGATAGGATCAAAAGATTGCCAGTGATTATGCATAGACCGTAGCAAGCCAGACCGTGAGAGAGAAAAGAATCTGGTGTAAGCGTAACATGAAAGTTTTAGACTACTACACTAGCTTCTACGTTAAGTGCGAGTCTTTGTAAACATTATTTTCTTCTAAAATTGAACTATTTGAAAGACTAAAACACGTTTTCTTTTAAAGGTTTAATTAATGAATAATTTTATCATCACCAACTGAAATATCGAAAGTCATATATTATCAATGTCAAGTTGATGCTTATGTGTGGTGATTTGTATATACAAATTAAGCAGGATGGTCCCATCCTCGCATCCTCTATCTGTAAAAAATCTTTCTTGATCTAAAACCCTTTTTTATATCAACAAAAATAACGTCTACAATTGAAAAACACACACACACACACACACACACACACACACACACACACACACACACACACACACACACACACACACATACACACATGGATGAAAGTAGATGACAACATTAACAAAACCACATACACACGGGGACTGAATGTATAAAGAACATGAGAATTCATTCCATTATCCTCAAAATGAAAAAAACAAAATAAAAATGGAAGAAACACACACACACACACACACACACACACACACACACACACACACACACACACACACACACACACTCACTCACTCACTCACTCACTCGCTCACACTCACACGCACGCACTCACGCACACACGCACGCACGCACGCACGCACGCACGCACGCAGAGCTAAAATAACTATCATATACAGGAATAAAACATCTCCATCTATATGCACAGCTGTACAGTTGCAGATTCCGTCAGGTCAGCGGTATCTGTGCCTCTGCCACGGACCCTGGAATGACCACACAAGAAATAGGCAAACTTAACAGAAACAAGAGGAAGAGGATGGTGGTGGTGGTGGTGGTGGTGATGATGATGATGATGATGATGATGATGATGATGGTGGTGGTGGTGGTGGTGGTGGTGGTGGTGGTGGTGGTGGTGGTGAGTGGTGGTGGGGACAGACAGACAGGCACACAGACAGATGGACGGAGAGAAGAGAAGAGAAGAGAAGAGAAGAAGAAGAAGAAGAAGAAGAAGAAGAAGAGAAGAAGAAGAAGAAGAAGAAGAAGAAGAAAGAAGAAGAAGAAGAAGAAAGAAGAATGCAAGAGAAGAAGAAGAAGAAGAAGAAGAAGAAGAAGAATGCAAAGAAGAAGAAGAAGAAGAAGAAGAAGAAGAAGGCAAAGAAGAAGAAGAAGAAGAAGAAGAATGCAAAGAAGAAGAAGAAGAATGCAAAGAAGAAGAAGAAGAAGAAGAAGAATGCAAAGAAGAAGAAGAAGAATGCAAAGAAGAAGAAGAAGAAGAACAACAACAACAACAACAACAACAACAACAACAACAACAAGGAGAGATATATATAGAGAGAGGGAGGTAGAGAGAGAGGGGAGGGAAGAGAAGGAAGAGAGACAGACAACAGACAGACAAACAGACAGACAGACAGATACAGGCAGAACAGACAGACACAGGCAGAACAGACAGACAGACAGACACACACAGAGAGATACTGAGAGAAAACGAGAGAGAGAGAGAGAGAGAGAGAGAGAGAGAGAGAGAGAGAGAGAGAGAGGGGGGGGGGGGGAAGATAGACCCCAAAAAGATGAAATTTCTGCTACAGGGGCACTTCTCCGAATCACCACTAATAAGGAACTTAGTCAACATAATTATGATGTCCGAGTCTTCATTGTCCAGTCCTCAGTATCACAATTATTTACTTGGTCTGCTCTGGGCAAGAGGTAACAGTCAGTCACCCTTACTGGTGGAAATTAGGGCGCTGCTGAACCCATCATCTTTTTTTGCCATCTGTGAATCCATCTGTGAATGCATGAGTCCAGACCTCTCTTGGGTAAGTCTTTTCTACGTTAAGTTACCGCAAGGATGAGATGGTGATGTAATGGTGGTGGTGGTGATGATGATGATGATGATGATGATGATGATGATGATGATGATGATGGTGGTGGTGGTAGTGATGTGATGATGATAGTGGGGACAGATGGACAGAAAGACAGACAGACGTACAGAGAGAGAAAGAGGACAATGAAGGGTGTATAATCAGACTGCAGTATTCAAACCTCGACTGGAAGGTGTGTGTGTGTGTGTGTGTGGGAGGGGGGGGGTAGGGGGGAGCGTACCTCTAAGACCACTAAAACCAACATCTCATTTCATTTCTTGTTGTTTATAGCCTCGCCAACCGCAAAGGCTGTATCAGGGTTCATTTATTTATTTATTCATTTATTTATTTATCTATACCACTTTAAGTCACGGCAGATTTCTCTGCGTGAAATTCGGGATGCTCTCCCTTGGGGAAGAGCGCGTCGCCACAAAAGCAGCGCCACACTTTTTTTTTCTATTACTGTATTTGTTTCCCTATCAGAGTGGCTTTTTTCTACAGACTTTTGCCAGGGACAACTCTCTTGTTGCCGTGGGGTTCTTTTACGCGCGCTAAAATAATTGTGTATAAAACACAGGACCTCGGTTTATCGTCTCATCTGAACAACTAGCGCCCAGACCACCACTCCTGGTCTAATGGATGGAGGAAAAGTTTTGGGCCCAAGCGGGGATTGAACCACCGCACACTACCGACCCTGGCTTTTCACTTTCTAGGCAGGTGCGTTACCTCTAGACCACCCATCCTCTGTCACCTTGTATCAGTTTCAACAATTCCAGCGATGTTCACCTCAAGTTTAAAATCAACACCATCGAATCCCATCCCTCTAACTCCGTCTATTTGGGAAGAAAAAAGCATGAAATAACAAACTACTTTGTTTTGGTTTGGTTTTTTTACTTGAATCTTTGATAAATCGTTTTCAAAATGATGGAGAAGTTTTAAGGGGTTATCTGCACTTGATTTCCTCCACTACTCTTTCCTCATTATTATTTTTTTTAATAAATGACAAAGTATCTTGATGATTTCATTCACTAAGTAAGGCCACTAAAACCAGGCCGCGCAGAAGACGCTGCTTTAATTTTTCATACCTACGCTACAGAAAAGCGTAAAGAAATTATAATGAAAACTTCAATGTACCACACACAAAAAGATGATGCCAAAAATGCTGTACAGGGGAAAAAACACTGCAGGACCATGAGCCCATCCCAGTGTTTACACTATCACTTCAGTCCCCGTGTCCCCGTGTGTATGCGGTTTTGTAAATTCTGTCATCTGTTCCCACCGGCACACAATGGCCTACTCTTACGAAAAGCGGAACAGGATTTAACGTGTGTGCAAGATGTTCTGCGTGCGTTCGCACACAGAACCTCGGTTTATAGTCTCATCCGAAGGACTTTTGGGGAGAGTGGAGTCTATACTGATGTTAACTCCAGGGGAAAATACGCCCCCTTGAACGGGAATCGAACCCGGGTCGTCAGACTGTGAGCGCAATGTTCTAACCACTAGGCTATCCCCGTCCCCCTGGTCACTACCTGGTCACCAGTACAAAACAATACAGACAATTTCTCATACAATGTTTGAAAAACCAAAAAAAGTACTTGTCAGATTTTCTCGGGGGATAAAAATGCAGGAGAATGGAATTGAGAAGGTCGAAAATTAAGCAAAAGACGGATGATATAAAGGTAAAGAAAAAACCACAGGAACCAAAAAGAGACATAGGAAAAGAAGCATCTAATTTCCAAAAAAATTAGGGAATACTTCTTCTTCGTCGTCAAATGCTTAGACAGCCTGTTGTATGAGCGAAAATGTGTTGCGCTGCCGTTAAGTGCCTGTCAAGTCAGACCCAGCGCATCTGACTTCGGCATAAGAGAGAATTGTTATATTTTAAGTCTTTCTGGAAGAAGAGTGAACCAAGAAGGCAGAAAATACACAAGAAGGAGGCAATGGGAAGAAAAGAAGCAAGGCGGAAACAAAGAGAGCGATAGAAAAGAGGAAATTTCTAGCACATAATTTCCCAGAAGGTGGGGATGCTAGTTATACTGACAGGCGCCCCGGCATTCCCATTGGGAAAGTAAAGATTCAGCGCTATATAAATTCCATATATTATTATTATTATTATTATTATTATTATCATTATTATTATCATTATCATCATTATTATTATCATCATCATTATTATTATCATTATTATTATTATTATTATTATTATTAAAGAATACTATTTCTACTGAAAAAGAACCCCCCAGAACCTCCCACCAACCACAACAAGAAGATAACCAAACCCACACAAAAAACACAAAACAAACCCAAAAAAACCCCACAAAACTACCCAAAAAAAATCCTTACCTGACAACATTTTCCAACATCAAACTTCCTTCCCCCCCCCCCTCCCACCACCGCAACAACAACAACAACAAGCCCTCCTGTCCACTACTCCTCGTGACAGCCCAGCACCGCCTGGTAACTGGCTTGGACCAGGCCACTGACCAGACCACTGACCCTGGTCAGCAGCCAGCGCTCCGTGGGCTCCTCCTGGTCATTCAGGGAGAAGAGGGTCAGAAGATGCTCTATTTCCAGAACCTTCTCCTGCAGCTTCCGGGCCTGCAAGACCCTCTCGGTCAGCAGCGAGGATGGGGAGCAGGGGTCGGAGAGAGCCGTCCACTTGGGCAGAAAGTCTCGCAGGATGTGTGCCAGGTGGTTGCCGAGCCATCGACTCGCTTCCAGCGACTTTGGGGAGGAGGGAGGAAGGGAAAAAAAAAGAACATTAAGAGATCAAAACCTATTGATGGCAAGGGGTGGGGGGAGGGGGTGGGGGAGGGGTGGGGGAGGGGGGAGTGGAGGGGAGGGAGAGAGAGGGAGGGGGAGAGGAGGGGGGGGAAGGGTGTAGCTTTTTTTATATAAATTATTTATTTCGACGATAATGGAATAAGCACTCATCTGGGAAGTGGGGGGTTAGGGGGGGGGGGGGTTACATCCAGTCCCTGTGTGTATGTAGTTTTGTCAATTTTGTCATCCGTTCCCATCGGCACACAATGGCCTGCTCTTCTGAATAGCGGAACGGGTTTTAACGTGTGTGTGTGAGAGAGAGAGAGAGAGATGTTCTGCGTGCGTTTCAGCACACGGAACCTCGGTTTATAGTC
>CM054138.1:16918022-16930522 GCA_028751875.1 Rapana venosa | reverse complement strand
CGCCACGTGTTGGTTGATGACATGGTGGTGTTTTTTTGTTTGCTAGCGCTAGGCCAGCAAGCCTCCGTTACGAGTTCAGTCCGAGATTCGTTCGTCTTCTTCTTCGTTGTCTTCTTCTTCGTTGTTTGTCTTCTTCGTTGTTTGTCTTCTTCGTCTTCTTTTTTTCTTTTTTTTTCCCCCTTTTTCTTCTACTACTACTTCTTCGCAATTCTTCTACTTTCTTCTTCTCCTTTCTTTCTTCTTCTGATTTCTTCTTTCTTTCTTTCGTCCTTTTTCTCCTCCTCCTCCTTTTTCCTCTTCTTCTTCTCCTCCTCCTTCCTCCTTCTCCTTAACTTTTCTTCTTTCTTCCTTCCTTCTTTTCCTCCTCCTCTTTTTTCTTCTTCTTCTTCTTCTCTCTCCTCCTCCTTCTTCTTCCCTGTCCTTGCTTCTTCTTACTCCTCCTCCTCCTTTCTTCTTCTTCTCTCTCCTCCTCCTTTCTTCTTCTTCTCTCTCCTCCTCCTTCTTCTTCCTCCTCCTTTCTTCTTCTTCTTTCTCCTTCTTCACAATTCCTTTCTTCTTTTTCTCCTTCTTCTTCTTCTTTTTCTTCTTTCAAAAGACTGCACTTTCTAGACCTTCGAATCCAAAACGCTAGCAAAAACGATTGTGATGGCTTGTTTTTCTATTATTTGTCCATTCTCGGCTGATGAGTACTTCTCTCTTTCTTTTCTTTTCTTTTTTTTTTGGGATTGGCACCATCTGTTCAAACAGTTTATCTTTATTTTCTTTCTCTTAATTTTTGGTTTTGTTTGTGCATGAACTGCATGATCCATTGCAAGTTGAAACACAATTTATGGTGTTAGGTTGGGGTGGGGAGGAGAGAAGAAGGACGGGAAAGGAGGGTGGGGGGGGGGGGGGGGGGGGGGGGAGGGGGGGGTTTTGTTTTCACTTTTTAAAAATAATTTTGTTGCTACAAATACATGTATCACAAGCATTATCAAGTGAGGAAGGTGGCAGGATGGTTAAGACGTTCGCCTACCAACAAGTTAACCGTGAGGTTTTGGGTTCGATTCCCAGCCTCGCCCTCTCTTCCCAGTTTGACAAAAAAACCGAACTGAATGTCAAAGTCCTTCGGATGAGACTATAAACCGAGGCCCCGTGTTCGAACGCATGCAGAACATCTTGCACACACGTTAAATCCTTTTCGGAAGAGTAGGCCATTGTGTGCCGGTGGAAACAGATGACAAAATTTACAAAGCCGCATACACACGGGGACTGGATGTAAAAAGGCACATGAGTGCTTATTCCATTATCCTCGATATAAAAGAATAAATAAATTGAATAAATAACGCTAAACGTTAACCATTTGCAGCCTCACTGTTCATGAACGCACGACAATATTGTACATAATGGAAATGTACGTACATACATACCTACGTACGTAACACACAACACACACACACACACACACACACACATACATACATACACACATACATACACACATACATAATTATAGGCATTTTGATACAGTCTATCATTTACATACCATGCCATATAAAGGATACAGCAAGAAAGGTTGTCATAACCTTTATAAGGCACGGTATCTACATGGTAGACTGTATAAAATGCCTCATCATCATCAGTCCCGTGACCTTGGCGGCCGTGGAGGAGACACAAAAGACGATGCCGTGGTAAGCCTCCTCCATCCATCTCGGTCCTCGGCTCTGCGCAGTAGTGCCGAGTCATTCATCCTGGTCCATTCTCTGATGTTGTCCATCCATGACTTGTTCTGTCTTCCCCTCTTTCTGCCACCTTCGAGTGTTCCCCGCAGTACTGTTTTTGGCAGAGTGTTGTGGCGGGTGACGTGGCCGAACCATGTCAGCTTTTTCTTCTTGACGATGGTGAGAAGGGGTTCCTGTGGACCTGCCAGCCGTGTTATTTGGCTCTTGACGAATTCATTGGTCTTTCGTTCTCTCCAGGATATGCCTAGCAGTTTTCTATGGCATTTTGTTTCAAATGACTGGATTCGCTTTGCTGTTTCGGCAGTCAATGTCCAGGTTTCACTTCCGTACAGCAGGATAGTCTGAATTAGGGCTTTGTAGAGCTTTAGTTTGATTGGGAAACTGATTTCTTTACTTTTCCATATGGTGGTGAGTTTTGTCATGGAAGATGTTGCCATTTATGCAAAAGATTATATCAACAATTTTTTTTTACAGATGTTACACGTTCAATCCTCCTGAAAGTCCGGTTGTAGTAATGGGACTGAAGATATTCCTCTTTGCATTGCATTGTATTGTATTGTATTATATACTATTTTCAGTCACGGCAAATTTCTCTACGTGAAATTCGGGCTGCTCTCTGCGGGGACAGCGCATCGCCACAAGAGCAGCGCCACACATTTTATTATTTTTTTTAAACATGTTCTAATCTTCATGTGTATTTGTTCTCGTATCAAAGTGGCTTTTTTTTTTTTTTTTTACAAAATATAGCGAGAGACAACTCTCTCTCTTGTTGCCCTGGATTCTTTTACTTGCACTGAATGCGCGTTGTTTGACCTTGTTAATTTTAATTGATTCTTTTATCATGACTAGCTGAAACTGATCAGAAACTGCGTGCAAATAAAAAAATAAAAATATATAATTTACCAAAGAGTCAGAAAAATCCAAGTCAAAAAGTAGTATGAGCAAATGATTACGGGCAATTATCAACTGACTTGAACATGAATATATATCAAGATAAGCCCGGCCGTAGACCACAGCATTACAGATCATTTAGATAGCTAAACAATTGATAACAATTCTTCTTTAGTTTACACAATACAGTTGTGCATCATGTCTCCACACACACACACACACACACACTTCTCAGCACATAAAGACAATCTTGAAAGCAATGAAAATGTTTTATTATATAAAACTTTGAACAAGGCACACATTGTTCATGATCAACTTCAAAACAACCCACTTGTTCAAAGCATCAATTCAGAACAGAACAATTCAGAACAATCCTTCATCTTTAAAAAAAAAAAGAAAAAAAAGTGGGCACTCAACCGGGAAAAAAAATATTGTCTGCACTAAAGTCAGATTTTCTTTATGATTAACAAAATCCACCCTTCAGAAAAGAGTTGTTATGAAAGAATGATATGAGGTAACTGATATTGTCCTGATATTTTTTGAAAATGTTTTTCCTCAGCTAGAGCTCTAGGGTCCACCAATGGTGAGATATTGCATTTGCAATCGTTTTTCTTTGGGTTTGTTTGTTTTCTTCTGGGGGTTTTTGCCCACCATGAAGGTAACCAACCACATTCCGACTTCGAAGATGATACTCTTATTTTGTTTTATTTCTTTTATTTTATTTCTTATTGGATCACCCCGTCCCCCCCCAAAAAAAAATTGGTTTAAACCATCCGTTCAGCTAAGAGTAAGACAAAATATATCAATTATTTGCATGACGAAGGTTAGACTCTTGTCTTAAAACACATTTTTCTTCTTTCCGAGTTTTCCAAACGTTTTCAAGGACTGGCACCAGTACTATTTAAGAAAAACAAACAAAAAAACGATGCTCTTTTACTTTAAAAAAAAGTAATAATTAACCCCCACCCCCCCCCCCCCCCCCCCCAAAAAAAAAAAAGATCTTGGGTTATAGTTCTGTTCTTGCAAGCTGTAAGCATTTTTGAACATTCGTATAATATATACATACAATCACAGCCCGAGATGGAATGTGTGTGTGAAGTAAAAGGACATGCATGGTCATTCTTTCACACTCTTTTCTGTCAGCAAATGTTTTGGCTCACAGTCTGTAGATTTCACCACAGCGATCAGCAGTTTTCTTTCTGAGCACCAAAAACAAATGGTTACGAAAAGTCAACTTTGTTTATAAGTCTTCTTTTTTCCCAAATTTATGTTAATTGCAGCAGAAATACATAAGGAATATTTGAGATTTGCTAATAATATTAATACCTACTATAACTTGGGGGGTTATTTTAAATGTGATTTTTGTTTGTTTGCGGTTTTTTGTTGTTGGTTTTTTGTTTTGTTTCTGCTTTTTTTCTTTCTTTTTTTTTTTTTTTTTTTGGGGGGGGGGGGGGGGCGGGGGTTATGAAGAACAAAACTCATATCACTAGTACTTTTTTGTCTGCACTATTTGTGTGTGTGTGTGTTTCATAACACGAAGCATGAGAAAAATAATGAAATAGCATCCAAATAGCATTTCAGTAACAAAAATAATGCGCAGAGACATTTATTCGTGTTGGTCAATATTATTAAACTGTATTTACAAGTTTCTTTCATCTCTCTCTCTCTCTCTCTCTTTCCTCTACACACAAAAGTACGCACGCATGCACTCACGCATGCACAAACAGACAAACACTCTCTTTCACACACACACACTGACTGATCACGTGTTCACTTCGATCATTTTGATCATCATAATTATTTACAAAATTCATTTTCTGAGCTTTCAAAACACTGAAATGAGAATGTAGCAAGATTACTACTTAATTCATTAAGACTATGACAAATATCACACACACACACAACTAGACTGGATTTCACAGGGACCACAAACTAAACAGATGAGCAATCAAAAAATATTATGATTATAGCTTATTTATACAAGTATGACAATATACAAAATGAGTAAGATTTTAGGGGAGGGGGGGGGGGGGTATTCATATATGACAGACATACAACTACAACATGAAAAAAATGACAGAGACAAAAATGGACTGGATTGAGCTGGGACTATTGTACAGTTGAAGACAATAAATGTACAGATGAGTATTTCAAACAGCATAGACATCCTTCTCAAAAATAAAAAAAAATACAGCACCTCCCCCCCCCCCATCCCACCTCCCCAACTACATCCAAAGACAAAAGAAGGCATTTAGATTTAGGCAAGGTTATAATGCCTTTGAAATATCCCACACCCAAGAATGGGAGACCAACCAAATTGTGAATCCTAAAGAATATGAGAAGAGCACATACATGCATACAGCATGTATGCAACATCTGTCCAACAAGCTATACTGATTCTGTCTTTTAATATGATTTATGGATTGCCACTGATCGTGCCCATGCAGTTAACTAGGCCCTATATCAGGTTTGGTCTATCGGACATCTGCTTCCGCTTATAGATTTGATTTTTTTTTTAAAGACTTCAAATAAATGAAACATATCAACCCAAAATTGAACCACTTTGAGCTATTTTAACTCTTTAATTTTAACGATATCCAGTTTGGTGCAGTTTTGCCATTGAGAATCCGATTTTTGTTTGAATTTACTATAATTTATTTCAATACCTTGAACAGCACATGTTAATAAGATCAAGAGGAAATTGTTGTGTCCACAACAACAACAACAAAAAGATTCCTCACACACAGCATGCCCACAGTAATTGCACTAGCATATCTTCTAGAAAAGTGCTTGGCTTGTCGATTGTCACCTGAATAAATATTCAAAGGCCAGAATTCAGCACCAGAGAATTCATAACACAGTTCAGCAGCATCACCAGAACAGTTCTGTCTTATGATCGATCAATCATCAAAATAATGACCAATATTATCAAACCAGCAGATATAGAACACCTGAGCAGATTTCATGATCTCATACTTTCCCAAGGAAGTCCTGTTGAGAGGAAGACACTATGGTGTGTGTGTGGGAAGGGAGGGGGGGTGGAAGGGAGTGAAGACTGATGAAAGAGACAACTCTGCTGTTATGCATTTATAACTGCTTTTTAACTGATAGATAATCAACCGTTTTTTTAAAAAATCTCACCAAGTGCAAACAAATCAAGAACAAATGATTCTACACTTTTGTTATGAGGACCGTAAAGAAGGAATTGGATTTTCAAGGGAGCTTTGCCATAACAAACAAAAAGAAATGTGGACTTTCTCCAAAAACTGAAGAAATTCACAAAAATTCATTTTAATCTCACGACAAAATATAGAAAATAAATAAATAATTAACGCCCAAAACCCCAACTAAGTAAAACGGCTTCAGAAGAGAATACAGTTGTCATTAGAAGAAACTTTTGTTTTAAAAATGTTTGGACCATAGATAGTTGTGGGAAAGCTAACAATACAAAGGAACAATGCTGTTCGAGACAGGAAACTCAATAACATTTAAGAGACATGTCATTTGCCTAAAAATACACTTTTTGTTTGTTTTGAAACTGAATACTCATTTGTACAAAATGGGGGAGGGGGGACCGCTCTACAATCTCCCAATGTTCAAAACAAAATGTGATGTTAATTTATCAGCTCAAACAAGAACACTTGAACAGTGAACATCAAAACACAAAAGTTGTATTATGGCACTAAAGACTTTTCACAGTCTCATGCTGTCCATGCTCTCTTTACCAAAATTATCTGCCCAAAACAAAATGTCTCAGAAAAGTAGATTAATTAGTGACTGATGTAGGCATGAACATAAATGTGTATACATCTTTGTTGGGAAACCTATGAGGGGTAAAATGTGTCATTACAACTCTTAATATTAAAGATTCAGTAGGAAAAAAATTTAAACTAAAGAAAATGTCTATTTGAAAATGATAGCATTTCACTCTTGGAATGATTCTCAAAAGCAATTATGCAATATTTGTAAGTCATGAAGAGAAACAGTTCTTTTGAGTCAAACTTGAAATAACAAAGAGACAAATCATCCTTTCAAATAAGACTTGACCTCACATATATGAGAACAATCGGTTGCCAACAAATTGTTGATAAAAAGTCAGCAGACATAGCAACAATTGCATAAGTGGATGGAATCTCATGGATATCAGCTGCACTAGGTTAGTCTCCTTTGCTAGGCAACAAAAGTCTCTTACACCGATTTGAGCATAGCATGACAACAGCTCTGATAATGATTTCATTGATAAATTAATTACATGTCGTTCCAATGAGTCAACTGACTGTTTCTTTCAATTGCTTTCTTTTTTTATAATAATTATTAACATATTTCCATAATTATTAACATATATCCAACAAATAGTTGGGGGATTTTGCTTCCTCTTGCTCATCCATGTTTTAACTTTGGATACCACAAAGTGTTATCTCCCTTGTACTGTAGCCATGTCATTTATGCCAAGACACCAATCTCCTATGACATGGTTTTCATTTAGAATATTTAGCAAAATTGTCATTTACACAGCATCAGCAACTCTTTTTGTTTTAATGCACACATAAATGGTGCACATACAGCAGTAATCAAACAAAAATAATTTCCTTAGCCATAAGACAGATTGTCACATGAAACTGGATTGATGTACATGTCAAAAATAACAAATGCTCATTTATTTCATTCATATATATATATAATATATATATATATATATATAATATATATATATATCTGACTGGCCTTAAAAACACATTGGAATGAGGTAACTTCCCAGTTTATCTAGTCTTCCCACAGCATTACAGTACAGGAAATCTCGTACAGGTTACACCCATACATGCTGTACAGCCAATCTGCCAGAAAAAAAAGCTATTTTAAAAAATGATTTACCAACTGCATGGCACCCAATGGGTTATGGAAGCTTCAAAATGTCCACACTAAATAGTCTGTTTTAGCAACCCACTAAACACTGACATGAAATACAGAATCCTTACTATGCGCACACTCCAATCTTCTGGCCTGTACACATGTACAGATGAAAGAAACCATAAAAAAAGCTACATCCAACTCATCAGATGTTGCCAAGTTTCGAACCTTCTACTTGCAACTTTATGATGCAAGGGTTAACTCACAGAGAATGCGGGACTGCAACAGCATTGCGGTCTTAAGCCACGCTTTCAGCTGATGAAATGCTGTAATGGTTTTGCAATTTACACATCGTTCATGTGGAGGCCGCATCAGACTATGACATGTGCAGCCAAACATAGATTTGTGAACCTGTCCAAGGCTGAATTAACAGCTCTGTCCAGCAATTCCTTGTGTTCATGAATCTTTGTTAGTAATTGCTGAGAGTACCCGACATGACCAGCATTTTGCATCTCAAGCAAGTTAAAAATTTAGAGTATTTCCTTCATGTTACCTGAAGTTCTAATATTTATATATGAGAGCTTCAATCTTTCGGTATGTACTAACACAGTATGTCATTAATAAATTCAGAAAATTCCATTCACTTACTGTGTATTTTGTATTTTTTATAAAATTTTGTAACTATTACAAATGGGCCATCTGTGGGGAAAAGCAAGGGAGAGAACTGGCCTTCTGTAAGGGAAAAGCAAGGGAGGGAACTGACTGGTTCAAAGCTTGCCACTCATGTCCACACCTCTACTGCCCACATGACAGTAAAAGACCTTGAGCTGCTACACGAAAACGAAAAACTGAGACATGCCCGGCCTGAATTTTCAATGTGAATAATCTGACACACTGTCTCAATAATGTCACTTGCTTTCTCTTCATATTGTCACCTTTGCTGTCTTCCCTTACACACAGTCTCGCACTGTTCTGCATACTTCCATGGCCAACTTTGCAAGTACATTTCTATTCCAAATTGCTAGAAAATAAACCTGAACAACTATAAAATATAATAATATCCCAGCAAGGCTTTCTTTATAATAATAATAATAATAATAATAATAATGTATGGAATTAATATAGCACTGAATCTTGTAAAGCAACAAACCAAAGTGCTCAGATGACTTTTCTTTTCTTTTTTTAAATGCGTGTGTATGCGGTTGTTTTTTTTTATTTTGTCATCTGTTCCCACCGGCACACAATGGCCTACTCTTTCGAACAGCGGAACAGGATTTAACGTGTGCGCAAGATGTTCGGCATGCGTTCGCACACGGGGCCTCGGCTTATAGTCTCATCCGAAGGACTTAGACATTCAGTTCGATTTTTTTGGTCAAACTGGGAAGAAAGGGCGAGGCTGGGAATCGAACCCAGAACCTCACGGTTTACTTGTTGGCAGGCAAACGTCTTAACCATCCTGCCACCTTCCTTCCTTCACTTTATGAGTGCTTCTGCTACACTTTAAACAACAGATAGGAGCTGTTGTTGTAGAAGATTGTATTATGGTCACAGGGGAGTTGTGCAATCTAAGGACTGTGAAACAAAAGGCAACAAGCTCCATCTCACCTACACGGCCACACGGCCAAACCAAGTGACAAGAGCTATGCCCTAGGGCTACTGGTGGGCAATTCAATACTTTAAGACAAAATTCGACATATTACAATGAAATTTAATACTTTAAGACAAAATTCGACATATTACAATGACCACCAACTTCATCCAGCATTTTTTCATCTTTTGGAAGACATGGTAATTTATACGGAACAAATCCTGGCTGCTACACAAACAAGTTTCACTAACAATTCAATTCAATTCAAATACTTTATTACCTCACACACAGAGAAATTCAAACCGGTCCAGTACTGTGTGCTGCTTCTAAGTTCTAACATACTAACATTTTACTACTTTCTATCTCTGCCTACATTCACACACAAAAAAGAAGAAAACAGTTTCAACTGGTTTCAGTGTAAAAGTAGCATGGATGTAATTATGTACGCATTCTTTGTCCTTATTTCAGCATTCACATTTCCATGTCAAAACGTATTCCTTCAAACTCAAATTGGGAGACTGGGGCAGGGGAAGGGACAAAACATTCTGGAAGACCAGAAAAATCACAAAAGAAGGGGGGGGAAAAATCACCATCATACAATAAATATGTATCGTAATGAGCATCTCCCCAATATTGCTTTGAAATCCATTTTTCTCTGTAAACTGCATTAGAGACAGTCAGTCAAAATATCAGTCTTATTTTTTTTAAATCAAAGTCATAAACACAAAAACCACAAAAACACAAACATTTTGTCAATCTATAGCAATCAGAGAACAGTTGCTTAAAAGAAACAGGCACTTGATATTAGTTGGAATTTCAAAATGAATTTTGTAGTTTGCAACAAACAAACAAAAATGAACAAAACCAAAAACAACCCAACTCCTTCACCCCCCACCCCCCAACAAAAAACAAAAAAACAAAACACACACACAATTTTTTTTCGTCATAATTATAGCAGTTTGCCAACAAATCAACCCTTCTTTCTTTTTATGCAACATATCTTTATTCAAATTAAGAATGAAAATTACTACAGCTTTTAAGTATGGGACTGCTCGCACACAAAAAACACCCCAAAAACAAACAAAAAACCCAAAAAAATTGCAGAAGTAGCATCACGCAATAAAACTGATAAAACCAAAATACAGAATCTGTTACATCTTTTGTTATGGCTGCACCTTAGATTATGCCCACACCATATAGGGATTTAATCACCAAACAAAACAAAACCAAAAAAATCACAGCATTAGCAGAGACAGTCATGTTGCCACTGTCTTGAAGAAGTAACCCCGTGTCAGCTGGAATATTGATCATCACAGTAGTTGATATTTACACGCACACACAAAGCCACAGATTCCCTGTACAAGAACTGCTAGACAAACATTATATCATAGATATTTCTTTCTAAAGACAAACATTCAAACCCCCCCCCCCCCTCTCAAAGAAAAAACCCAAACAACTATAACAACAAAACCCTCTCTGCCCTTCCACTCCCCCCCCCCCAAAAAAAAAAAAAACCAACCGAAATCAGATATGAGCCGCTTTGATATATCACATACATTATGCAATAGATGTATGAAAGAACAAGGAAATACTATTAATGGTTGGTGATTTTTTTTTCAATTTTTACAGGATTGCATTTTTTTTTTATAGCCTTTGATATATTCACAAGAAACCAAACCCCACCCCTTCACCCAATCTCTCTTTGTTTTAGAATTCATTCTCTCTCTCTCTCTCTCTCTCTCTCTCTCTCCTCTCTCTCTCTCTCTCTCTCTCCCACTCTCTCTCAGAAATATAAACTCAAAACAAAATCAAGCATACATTTCAAATCAATATATACATAGTTAAATTTGACTTAGTCTAAGTTACGGTGCTTATTTCTTTACTCTTCGAAACAAGTGCACTCCTAGTTTTCTGTTTTTTCTTTTTTTTTTTCTTTCTTCTTCATTCACCTTTTGGAACATAGGATAAACAAAAACGGTACTTTCCTCCACACAAAAATTCAAGATGATGGTTAAGAAAGAAAAACTATGGCAAGACAGTAGTAGTACCTCCATTCGCTCGGTCAACAGACATACTCTTACAGGCATACTTCATTCCTTGGACACATCTTTCCACACAGATCAACACAATCCATAAATGCCCACTTCAAGTACAAACTTGTCTCTATCAAATGACATACATATATCACAAACAATGTCAGTGGTCAAAGACATTGCAGACTATTATTATTTCCAACAGTTTTTTTGTTGTTATTTTTTTTTGTGAATGTGTGTATGTACGACTAGATCTATCTGCTGCAGGCGCCGAACATTTCTTGTGAGGCGTAGGTCATGTAGAGAAAGCCGTCAGGGTCTTTCTCGTCCCGGTACACTTCAGCAATGGTGGCAGACATGGAGGACAAGGATTTGTTGTTGATTAGGAGGTAGACTGACTGGTTGGAGCTGAGAGACATGCGATTCCTGCACACACACACACACATACACATTCATATAGTATTTCAGTATAATCATTTAGAAATTTGGTCTTAGATAGATGGCTTGATGAAAAAAAGCAAATGCATTGCTTATTCAATGTAAAAAGGAAAGGTAAAAGAGTCCCATAACCTATAAGGTCGTAGGGGAGCGAGGTGTCAGAGACCTCACTTCTCTAGGGGCCAGCATATTGAGGGCGGCGCCCATCTCCTCTCCCTCTATTTCTCCCTTTATTCAATGTACCATCTGGAAATAAAAATTTTGACTTGACTTGACTTTACATACACACAAAGATGTCAATTATTTGTCTCATTCCTTTAAATTCTTTTGTAAACCCATTTTACAGGTCTTCTTCTTCTTCTTCTTCGTTGTTGAATGCTCAGACAGCAACTATTGTCGTCCATTATATTCAGGAGCAAAAAAGCATCACGCTGCCATTGCCTGCCTGCCTAACAAGTCAAGCCCAGCGTATCCAACTTCGGTAAGGGAGATAATTGTTATCTTTTAAGTCTTTCTGGTTTAAAAAAAAGAAAACGCAGGAGAATGGACCAAGAAAGCAGCAAACAGAACAGAAGGAAAATTGACAGGAAGAAAAGGGACAAGGCAGAAACAAACAGAGTGATAGAAAAGAGGGAATTTCTAGCAAAGAATGTCCAGAAGATGGGGATGCTGTTTATACTGACAGGCCCCAGGCATCCCCACAGGGGATGGGGGGGGGGGGGGGGATAATTATTTATCACATTCCTTAAATTCTTTTGTAAACCCATTTTACAGGCTTTCTTCTTCTTCTGCTTTGTTCAACGCTCAGACAGCAATGGGCAACTACTGTTGTCTGTCACATTCACGAGCAAAATATTAATATGTTGCGCTGCCTTTAAGTTTAAGCGCCTGACAAGTCAAACCAGGCACATCCCACATCGGCGTGTTACAGGATCTGATTTCACAAAAATGTCTGTTGTTGTCAAGTCAAGACAGGTCAAA
>CM054138.1:16895522-16913022 GCA_028751875.1 Rapana venosa | reverse complement strand
ATAAGGTATCTTGCATTCATTAAATTATCATTGTGAGTCTTCTATACATGTATACATGTATGTACTGTGTTTTAGCCAGTTAGTGGATTACTTTTCTATGTACACTTAAAGCATACTGTTGGGTGTTCCCCAGATTAACAACTGGGGGAGGGGGGGGGGGGGGGAGTGTTCACCCAGAATACACACTCTGCTTTATTCATGAATCACAATATCTGGGAATCACTGTGAGACAGTAAACTTACATCATGACAAATGGATAAGATCCTAGCCCAAATTTCTTCATGTTTTGAAATTCGGGAATGGGCACCTGACAAACCAAACTACCGAGGTAAATCATAGCCTGACCACTACAGTACATGTCTTATCTCTCAACTCCAAAACTGGACATACTTTTGACCCTGTGGCAGACACTGTTTGTGGTCCAAGTCCTTCGGACGAGACCATAAACCAAGACCCCGAGTGCACACGCACAAAGAACATCTTGCGCGCATGTTAGAAACCTGTTGTTCCACTTTTCAGAAGAGTACGCCATTGTGCACCGGTAGGAACGGATGACAAAATGTTAACAAAGCATGCACACAGGGGTCCTATTCGTACAGCTGTGGTTCTAACATCATCTCCGTCGTTAAAAAGCGGCTACCTTAATGGTGGGTAACAACAGTCACAAACAGAATCTCAACATTGGAGAATCTCGGGGCTCTAGCTGAGAAACAGGGGGAGGGGGAGGGGACGAATGTGATTCAGTTCCACGACAAGATTAACTTTTCATCACCTACCTACTCCATCCTTCAACCAGCTGAAAAATAATTTCAAACAAAAAAGAAAAAGAAAAAAATAAATATATATATATATAATACTATATACATATATAATAATATATATTATAATAATATATAATAATAATAATAAATGGAATTTATATAGCGCTATATCTTGCAGAGACAAATCAAAGCGCTTGCACTCAACTCATTCTTACACAGTCATACAACCAGTAACAACTAATAGTTCCATCAAGTCCAAATGCCACCCTGACCCCCAAAAGACAGAAAGAGAGAGAAAGAGAGAGAGAGAGAGACAGAGAGAGAGAAAGACAGCCAGACAGACAGACAGCCAGCCAGACAGACAGACAAGACAAGACAAGACAAGACAAGACAAGACACAGCGAGATAATGTCCATGTCTGTACAACCTCAGGTCAGCTGGCTGCACTGTCAGCATGTTTTCAGTCAAGCAGGGCCGGCTCTACAAGGCAGACCTATACCATTCAATCAACGTCTAGAGAGACCCTTCGCACATTTATATTTATATCTGCTGATCTCACCATGGCCTTTGACCCAATCTAATGATAACGTCAGCAGCAGCACTGGACTGTCTGTACACACCTCCATCCCAGACAATGTCATTGTCACAACCCAATGAACTTCTCTTCCAACAGCCTTGACCTCTTCTGACCTCCTTTCCCGCATGAATAGGGGGGGACGGGATAGCCTGGTGGTTAGAGTGATGCGCTCGTGATCTGCTGACCCGGGTTCCAATCTCGTTCAAGAGGACTTTTCCTCTGGAGTTAAAAACCAGTGCCGACTCCACTTCCCCTAGAGGTCCTTCAGATGAGCCTATAAACCGAGGTCCCATGTGCGCACGTACGCAGAACTTCTTGCGCACACGTAAAAACCCGTTCTACTTTTCAGAAGAGTAGGCCATTGTGTGCCGGGTGGGAACGGATGACAAAATTGACAAAACTGCATAAACACAGGGACAGGATGTAAAAAAAGCACATGAGTGCTTATTCCATTACCCTGGAAATAAATAAATAAATACACAAATAAATGACCTCCTTTCTGCATGAATAACACTACAAAGGTCAACTGAGCTTGGATTAATTCAGAGATGTCACATGTCTGCTGCACTAAGTACTACTAGTTTGTTCAAGTTTGTTCAAGGAGTAAAACTGGGACATCTCACAGCCCCTACGCTGTTTTGGCATTTTACATTCTGGCCTTCTCACTATTTGGGTCATACTTCGCAGGCGTGTACTTGACACACAATGTCAGATCACAAACCTCTTCCCGTCCGTTCAGCTCATTCCTGCACTAAAATCAGACGTGCTGTAATTCTCAAGTTCAAAGGCTGGTGTCTGTAGATCTAGATCTATACTTTTGTGCTTGTCAAGCATTCAATACATGATACATGCTGCGTTTTAAACCATACGAGGCAAATAAAATGATATACACTATTACAGTATACTGCTTTAAGACTGACGTGTGTGTCTGTCTGTCTGTCTGTCTGTCGTCTGTGTCTGTCTGTCTGTCTCTCTCTCTCCTCTCTCTCTCTCCCTCTCTCCTCTCTCTCTCCTCTCTTCTCTCTCTCTCCCTCTATCTCTGCTCTCTCTCTGACAATTAAGACACTTGGGTTTGTACACATTTTACATTTTGAAAGCCTTGAGAACTTTCTTTGAAATATGACTGTCACATTTATAGGTCTACAAAAAGTTGAATCAGTTTATGTTTCTGTGTATAAAACTTTCTTGATATTTATTCCCCCCCCCCCCCCCCCCCCCCCTCTCCTCTTGGGTACAGCACAGTGGCCTCATAATAAAAATCCTGAAACCTGAGACACTATACCAAAGACCCTCCCTCCCTCCCTCTCTCTCTCTCTCTGAGTGGTTGGCTGAGTAAACAAATGAATGACTGATTTCACCATTATCTGTCATTGATCTGTTCATTAATTCACTGATAATTCATTTTATGTTTGTTTCCCTTTTAACCCCCATGAGGGCCTGGTGTCATCAAGCCTTTAGCTAATCCAACTGTCCTCAATAAAATAACTGTCCTCAATAAAATATTACATCATTAGAGTTCAAGTTTGAGTTTCTCTCACTCTCTCTCACCCTCCTTCTCTTTCTCCTCTCTCTCTCCTCTCTCTCTCTCTCTCTCTCTCTCTCTCTCTCTCTCTCTCTCTCTCTCTCTCTCTCTCCTCCTTCTTCTTCTCCTCCTCCTCCTCTCTTCACTTCTCTCTCTCTCTCTCTCCCTCCTTCTTCTCCTCCCTCCTCCTCTCTTCACTTCTCTCTCTCTCTCTCTCTCTCTCTCTCTCTCTCTCTCTCTCTCTCTCTCTCTCTCTCTCTCTCTCTCTCTCTAGGAACTATTTTTCTCTCTCTATCACTTAATCATGTTAAGTCATACTTTATAAAAGATAGAATAAAGATTAGATCTAGCATCATACTGTAAGAAAGAGTTTAAAATATTTTTTAAAACAAAACAAAGAAAACCACCAACCTGTCCAGTATGGGTTTTTAAAAAAAAGCAGCTTTTAAAAACTACACATGCTGAATATCAATATTTTCTTTCCTGGTTTTATTATTATTAATAATTACTAAACTACAGGAAAATAATCTACCACTAATAACACAACACCTTAAGGGCTACACTGACCTTACAGAGTACACTGCATACATACATACATACATACAATGTACACATGTATACATTACATAATCTATACCTCAGCGTGTAGTAACCAGACAGCCTGCGGTGTGGTGCGATGTGGTGCAGTGCGGTGTGGGAAATCACACACAATTTTTATAACCCTTTTTTTTTTTGGCACTGTTCTTCTTGCTTGCAAGGACCGATATCAACAACACTAACTCCAACCAACAACAACAACAACAACAACGCCACCTCTTCCTCCTCCTACACGTGAAGAAACCCCAACACAACACAACAAAAAACACCACAATAACGTTAAATATATTCCTATCACAATGCAGATAAGGGCTAAAGGGGGCGGAGGGGGAGAGGGGAGGTTGGGGGGTGTATGTATGTGAAGGAACAGGTGTGGGAGTTAAGCAATCCAACAATGGCTTCAGCTGTTGTTGACGACTTGCGTTCCACCACGGAAACACAATGTTAATATTAATATTGAAGGGTGGCAATCTGTCGCCAGTCCACTGTGCAGCAATCAACTCAAATTTGAAGTCGAGGCATAAAACCAGGGGTGTCGGGTGTTGTTGCAACTGTGTGTTGAGCGGGAAGGGATGAGTGTGTGAGAGTGAGTGGGTGTGTGGGTGTGTGAGTGAGTGTATGTGTGTGTGAAAGTGTGTGTGTGCGCACGCACTTGTGTGTGTGTGTGCAATGTGTGTGTGCGTGTGTGCGAGCAAGTGCATTCATGCATGTGAGTTTGCACATGTATGTTCATCTTCGATTCTTTTTTCTTTAGTAATATAGGTTTGTACTATGTGTGGGTATACAATGGGCACATAGAGGTACGCATGTGTAAGCATCACTGTTGTTGTCATCTGATGATACACAATGTCATGTCTGTGAACACTTGCACATCACTTAATCATAGATATCACGTTCGAATACAAATGCTCTGATCCGTATGCAATTATATAAGTGTATACAATACAAAATCAGGATTTATAACGACAACCACCTCCCCCCCTCACTCCCCCCACCCCCAACCACCTCCAAAACAAAATGAACAAAACCTGCACACACAAAAAAAGCACTTTTCATGACATAGACTGATAGAATAAACCAACAAAATTAATTGGATGTATTATATATTACATATAACTTCAGTTTAAACATAATTTGGAAAATACCTATAATATATATCAATATATATATAATTATTATTAAATATCATGAAAATTTACAATTCCATCTTTTACCTCTGACAAAGACCTGGCCTCATTTTCATGCCCCCAGCCTCGTGTCTACCCTAGTTTCTGCCTATTTCTGACTAAGCATTCATGACCCAGTTTTGCACTTTTAGGATGACCACAAAACAAAAGGACAACACTTATTTGATGTCAGGAGGGGGTCCCCAAACAATGGATGAAGAGATGGCACAGTTCCCTGTGACCCAGACACTAAAACTCCATTTTAAATAATTAATTAATCAGCAATAAATAATTCTGCTGATGCACAAAATGGGTAGAGACTGAGACTGAGAGAGAGAGGGAGGGGTGAGAGAGAGGGAGAGACTCAGAGAGGGAGAGAGAGAGAGAGAGAGAGAGAGAGAGAGAGAGAGAGAGAGAGAGAGAGACAGACAGACAGACAGACAGACAGACAGACAGACAGACAGACACAGACAGACAGATGAGAACAAGAGAGTGAGTGAGAAAGAGAGAGAGACAGTGTGTGTGTGTGTGTGTGCGCGCATGTGCTCACGTGCATGTGTGTGTACACATGTGTAAGTGTGTGCAACAGTGAGCATGTGTGCGCACATGTAAGTGTTGGGGGGGAGGAGGGGTATGTGGTGTGTGTGTGTAGTGTGTGTGTGTGTGTGTGTGGTGTGTGTAGTGTGTGTGTGTGTGTGTGTAGTGTGTGTGTGTGTGTGTGTGTGTGAGTAGGCATGCAAATAAAATACACAAAAGTTCATTCAAGGACAGGAAACACACACTCACTCACTCACTCACTCTCTCTCTCTCTCTCTCTCTCTCTCTCTCTCTCTCTCTCTCTCTCTCTCTCTCTCTCTCTCTCTCTCTCTCTCTCTCTCTCTCTCTCCCTCCCTCCCCCTCTCTCTCTCAGTCTCAAAACAGCTCCATCCACATGGTCCACATTCTTAGTTTCCACGCTCTTGACGTCACAACTGATACTGCGCTGCATACGTCCTCCAATAAAAGATCGAAATCTATTGATCACTGTATAAATATATCATGATTATTATGCACCAGTGCTCCCCCATATTGGCCTCTCAAGGGATGAATGAAGGTAACCCACTGTCTACATCAGTACATGTCACAGACATAACCACAGGTGTGCAAACCCCACCACAACAACAACAACAACAAAAGGGGAAAAAAGGAAGGAAAGAAAAAAAGAAAAGAACAAAAGAATTTTTTACAGGAAAATAGACGTAAAAGACGAATATAAAAAAAAGAAGTAAAAAGTCCCCAATCACCCACCCACCCATCACCTCTGACTATATATATATGACATCATGCAACTGTTTCCCTGCCAATTAACAAAAAAAAGATTTTTTAAGGAAATTTGCCAGCTATATTCTAACATTGAAAAAAAAAGTGCAAGGCATATATTAAGTACTAAGTACTCAACAACAACAACAAAAGCATGCCCTGACACATGACTTCAATACTGCACACAGCGCATTACACCCAACATAATCCTCTTCTCTGCTGAATATCTGAACATTGTGTGTGTGTGTGTGTGTGTGTGTGTGTGTGTGTGTGTGTGTGTGTGTGTGTGTGTGTGTGTGTGTGTGTGTGTGTGTGTGTGTGTGTGTGTAAAGTATTTATATTGCAACTGGCCACCCAAACTAACTAAAGAGTTTTTTTAAAAGAACACAGAAGGCAAAGCATTTCTGGCAACTTGATAAGCCGACGATGGAAGCTATAGCCAAGTGGTTAAAGCTGTTCGACTTCAATCCTGCAGGGTGAGAAATGACCCCAAAAACTCATACAGCAGGGCCCATCTGGCTGGTAACCTCACAGCAGCCAAGAAAATTGATTAGCTCCCTGTGAACTTAAAGGACTTTGGGATACAACAGGTCAATAACATTCAAATCTACAGAAACTACGTAAAAGCCTCATGAGTCAAGAACCAAGGGCTCTTCATTCTACCCTTGTTACTTTTATCCCCCCTCATCCTCCCCCCCTCACTTCCACTACACCCACCTTTTTTCCCTTCACACTTTCAAATGTCAATTGTACACTATCAATGACCTATGTCAGTTCCTGCACTTAAAAAAAACACAACTTTCTTCATTAAAAACACAAAGTCAATACCTCTGCCCTCAAAACATCTGCTACATGTATCGTATGTATATATATATATATATATATATATATATATATATATATATATATATATATATATATATATATATACTATACACTATATATATACACTATGTATATGCATTCAAGCTTCTACCCACCCAGAATTGTTTCATTAAATGTAATATTACTCATTTATATTGTCAACACAAACTGATGACATGAGCAGTGACACAAGATTCTCCTCTTTTTTTTATAGTTTGGGGGTGGGGTGGATGGGAGGGAGGGGGAGAGAGCAAGGGGAAGGAGGGTGTTGCCACGTTTACAACATTCCTCGATAAAAATTTAAAAATTTTTATTTTTTTTCTAAAAACAACAAAAAACCCATTGCACACTAAATACCACACCTGATGATTGGTGAGAAACGGATGACACATGATCTCTTTTTTTAGGGGGGAAGGAGTGCAGGGGAGCAGGGGAGGATGTTGCCAAGTTAACAATAGACATTCCAAGCTGAAAAAAACAACAACCAAAAGCCCCATTGCACGCTGAATAGCACACCTGATGATGGTGAGGAACTGGGACATGGTCAGCTCCTGCGGCACCAGGAACTTGGTCTTGTCCAGCACAGACAGCACTTTCTCTTTGTGGAAGCGCTCCACGATCACCTGCAAGGAAAAACCAGAATTTATTCCACACCTTGACTCACTCAGTTAAAGGTTATGCGCCAAAAGATTTTTGGATTGTTTGTTTTCATTTTTAAAAAAAAAAAAATTATGTCACATTCATTCCTCCACTCCTGCCCCCATCCCTCCCAATTTTTTTTTTTTTTTTTTTAATTATTAAAAAGCTTGTCTGATAGTAACACATTCACCGATTCATATGCTCTGAATGATAATCAAATCTGTAATTAATGTAATGTACATTTAGTGAATCATGATATAACCTACATCGTAAATTCGTATGAACACATATTTAAATGTGTAATAATAAATTTGTATACAGTGTACACTTCAAAAAATTACATGCTGCAATTAACAGAAGTATTTTAATTAAAATTTGAAAAAATAAGGTACCCCTTAGTTGACCCCATTTTTGGAGACTGACCTGTGTGTGTGTGCACGTGCATGCATGTGAGTGTGTGTGTGTGTGTGTGTGTGTGTGTGTGTGTGTGTGTGTGTGTGTGTGTGTGTGTGTGTGTGTGTCAGTGTGTGTGTGAACTGTATGTGTCAATCTGTGTGTGTGTGGGGGGGGGGGGGGGGGGGGGCTAATTTCATTCTCTATTATTATTAAACAATTTTTCTAGTTCACCAGTATGCATTAAAAATGAAATAAAGTGAACAGAGAGACAGATAGATAGATCTGCAAAGCTGATTTCTGAACACCCCTTACTTTTTGTAGTCTTTATGACTATCGTTCCGTTCCCTTGATGGCATCTGTCTGTCTGTCTCTGTGAGTGTGAGTATATCTGTCTGTCTGTCTGTCTGTCTGTCTGTCTGTCTGTCTGTCTGTCTGTCTGTCTCTCTCTCTCTGACTCTCTCTCTCTCTCTCCTCTCTCTCTCTCTCTCTCTCTCTCTCTCTCTCTCTCTCTCTCTCACACACACACACACACACACAAAATACACACACACACACACACACAAACACACACACACACAAAATACACACTTAAAAACACACACACAGTGACACACAAAATACACACACTAACACACACACACACAAAATAGTAAATACACACACAAACACACACATGCTTACAAACACACACAAACACACACATGCTTACAAACACACACACACACACACACACACACACACACTCACACACACCATCCTTGGGATGAGACTATAAACAGAGGCCCCGTTTTCGAACACATGCAGAACATCTTGCGCACATGTTAAATCCTGCTCCACTTTTCGTAAGAGCAGGCCATTGTGTGCCGGTGGAAACAGGTGACAAAATTTACAAAACCGCATACACACGGGGACTGGATGTAAAAAAAAGCACATGAGTGATTATTCCATTATCCTCGATATAAAAGAATAAATAGATAAATAAAAATAAAATGACACACACACACAAAATACACACACACTACTTACTAATCAAACAAGCACACACCATCATAAGTCATGTTATCATCTACACTCACACACACTCTCTCTCTCTCTCTCTCTCTCTCTCTCTCTCTCTCTCTCTCCTCTCTCTCTCTCTCTTTTCTTTTTCTCTCTCTCTCTCTCTCTCTCTCTCTCTCTCTCTCTCTCTCTCTCTCTCTCTCTCTCTCCAACCCCTTTCCCTCCAAATTCCGGGTTTTGATTAAAAGCAAACGTAACATTTGATAATAAATTCGAAAAAAAAATTTTATAAAATTTTCAATGCATTCTAAACAAAAAAACAAGTATGCGCATTTTTACAGGTATTTTACGGGTTTTTTTGTAGGGGAATTTTTTTTCGGATTCCTTCCCCTATCTTTCCCGGCAAGCTGGGAAAAAACAACAAAAATACAATCATAATTATTTATATGTTATTATAAAATTATTAAAATATATATTTTTAAATATACTGTTTTATTATATATAAATTTTAAAAAAAATTTTTATAAAAATTATTGTATAGGGTAAAAAAAATATTTTTTTTTAAAATTTACAAGAAACACCACATGAACAAAATAGCAAGGTCTGGGACAAAAATACAGTTTTCTGTTATGTAATGTTCAGAAAACTTGGGCACATATTAAATTAAAATACTATGGGGATTTACTTACATTACAAACATCTCTTAATTTCAAACCAAACAACAAATCCTAATTCATAGTTTTTTTTTTTTTATTCAAAGTTAGAAACAAATTCAGCGGTAGTACTCACATTTATCTATAGATATTATATAAAATCATGTCATATATATAATATATTTAATATTTATATTTATATAATATATATATATAATATTCATAAGCAAAGAAAAAACGGACACAACCCAAAAAATATATTGTGTTGTTTACGTTTGGTGCACATCTGCCGCCGTACACACGCGCACACACACAACACACACAGTTCACCCATACGTGAAACCCATCACACACACAACACAGACAACCACACCAACACCAGTAAATGCATTGCTTTTTCAAGTCCATCGGAAAAAAAAAAAGGGGCTTGACTTGACAAAAGGGCTCTTCCCCTCTCCTCTCCTCTCTCTTCCCCTCTCTCTCTCTCTCTCTCCTCTCTCCTCCCCCACAACACACCACACACACAACACACAGAGCACACCACACACCACACACACCCAAACCTGGACCTTAAAGTGGAAAGACAAAACTAAAGACTACTACACTCACACACAAATATTAAATACTCATTAGTATTTACTATCACACACACACACATGAGATTACCAGTTCCAGGAAATATTCTCCAGTGTTCTTTTTGAGTGTGTCTATAACTAGTTTCTGTATTAAGTAACATATCATGCCCTCATATTAGGAATAAAAGTTTATAAGTTAGACCCACCCAGTGTTGCATGCATTGCATGCGTATAATCCCCATCAGGTTAATATATTTAATTCTATACAAATTACAATATTATAATACATGTATGCATATCTGCTCTTTTTTTTCACACAGCACATGATCACATGATCACATTTGTAATCGCCCTTCATGGGATGATTTCAGTATTTTTAACTTGACTTGATCATTAAATGCATAATTTGTAATACCGATTCAGTGGTTGATTTGATGGATGCTAATACTAGTAATAGTATAACTATAAGTATAAAATATATTGAGTGGTTGAGACCATTCAACTTCAATCAATCTCATGAGTCTATGAATCTCGGCACCATCTGGTAAAGGAAGGGTAGGGATTTTTACCATCTCTCTCAACATCATGTGCAGACCTGCCCATGCCTTAACAACACACAAACTCTAAAGTTAAGGCATGGGCAGGTCTGCACATGATGTTGAGAGAGATGGTAAAAATCCCTACCCTTCCTTTACCAGATGGTGCCGAGATTCATAGACTCATGAGATTGATTGAAGTTGAATGGTCTCAACCACTCAATATATTTTATACTTATAGTTATACTATTACTAGTATTAGCAGTAGGCCATTGTGTGCTGGTGGGAACAGATGACAAAATTTTTACAAACCGCATACACACGCAAAAAAAAGTCATCCGAGCGCTTTGATTTGTTGCTTTACAAGATTCAGCGCTATATATAAATTCCATACATTATTATTATCATTATTATATATATATATATATATATATAGATATATATATATATATATATAATATATATATATATATATATATATGCAGACAATCAGATTTAAAGATCCTGTAATTCATGTCAGAATCGGTGGGTTAGTCATTGAAACATGAACATAGTAAGTAAGTAACAGACACAACACAGTACTCTCAGTAGACATTCCCACAATCAGAATGCAGCTACCTTCATGGTGGGCAAAAATGGTTGCATGTGTACACACAAAATCTCAAAACTGATGATACTCTGGTATCAGATGTTCATAATACATGGAACTTCTGTTGCACAATATAGATTGTACATGTATTTTTATTTTGTTCTTTTATTTTGTTCTTTTATATTGAGGATAATGGAATAAGCACTTATGTGCTTTTTTTTTACATCCAGTCCCCGTGTGTATGCGGTTTTGTATATTTTGTCATCTGTTCCCACCGGCACACAATGGCCTACTCTTATGAAAAGCGGAACAGGATTTAACGTGATCGTAAGATATGTGTGTGTGTGCATGTGTGTGTGCGAGTGAATGTGTGTACATGTATACAAAAGTATACAATTCCCTCTGTTTCTTTGAGTGTGTGTGTGTGTACATGCATGTATGCATGCATGCATGCGTGTATGTGGGCATGCACACATTTGTGTGTTAGTGATATCTTATGGCATGTGTCTACACACATGCAGGCATTGTAATTTGTATTGTATGTCTTAATCTATTATTCTTTTAATATATAAATTTATGAAACCTCAGTGTGTGGCTGAGTGGGGGCTTTAGTTTAGTACAATTTAACTTTCCGTGTCACCCCCAGCTGATGTGACAAATCATGGCTGTCACCAGTGTCACAGCTGTCACACACAGATCAAGCTTCGCTCAGCTCCACTACGACAGTGAGCAGGAAGGAGCAACAACCAGTACAACCACTTACTACTATCATCGACCCCAACGACAATATTATAATATTGATCAATACCCTGACTCCTCAGTAAACAGGATTATAACAAGTGATACAGTGATAACCCGATACGTACACCTAACATATGACTTCCTATGTTAGTATGTAAGTGCTACGTCATCAGTTTGCAAGTTAATCCTGATTGTGACATCCCCTTCTCATCCTACTCTGATCACGCTACCACAACACGATGTACTTGAACTTGGCATTCCTTAAAAAACCCTCGTGTGAGATCACAACCAACACCACCACCACCACCACCACCCTCCTTTCCATCCTCACCCCACTACTATCAGCGTCACCCTCTCTCCCCATCCCCACAAAAGAACCAATCAACAATACTGAAAAAACTGAAGATGATTATGCACGTAGTACAGATCTTTCAGTGACGATCGGAGTGTTAACTCTGACGTCAATGATTAAAACCTGATGTTCTAGTCTGTCACCGTTGACGTTGTAATTAATCTTCATTGTCTGCACCATCCCTAACAACTAACAAAGTCAGTATCTTTGTCGCCCTATATTCTGACTGTACTTGTGGTATACATCATTACATGTTAACCTGAAAGTCCAATAACTAGTCTTAATTACCTCATCACAGATTATAAATTTGTTATATTCTTTTTTTCTTTTCTTTTTTGTTCCTTGGCTAGAGCTCTGAGGCTTACCAATTATGAAGATTTTCGGTATGCGACCATTTTTTACCCATACTATTATCTAGTATTATTGATTGGTAAATCTGGATTTCACACACACACACACACACACACACACACACTCACACAAACACACACCTGTAATTTAAACCATTGCTTCATCACAGATCAGTGAGCATGACACCACCCATGACTGATTAGATTAATTGAATTCACACATGTGCGCGCACACACACACACACACACACCAGAGCACCCTTTTGTGTTTGTTGGTAATCTGCATGGATTGTTCATACTCATAGAATAATGTTTTTTCATCACTCACTGTCTCTGATAATGGATTGGGTGTTTTTTCAAAGATGAATATTGAGTGACAAAGTATTTTCTAATTTTATTATATTACGGATTCATTAGAGAGACACATTACACAAGAAGCCAAGAACATGATAAAGTCCTAAACAGCTATTATCTCAATGGGGACGGGATAGCCTAGTGGTTAGAACATTGTGCTCGCAATACGGGATACCTAGTGGTTAGAACATTGCACTCGCAATATTACGACCCGGGTTCGATTCCCGTTCAAGGGGGATATTTTCCCCTGGAGTTAACATCAGTGCAGACTCCACTCTCCCCAAAAGTCCTTCGGATGAGACTATAAACCGAGGCCCAGTGTGCGAACACACGCAGAATATCTTGTGCACACATTAAATCCTGTTCCGCTTTTCGTGAGTAGGCCATTGTGTGCCGGTGGGAACAGATGACAGAATTTACAAAACGACATACACACGGGGACAGGATGTAAAAAAGCACATAAGTGCTTATTCCATTATCCCTGATAAAAAAGAATAAAATAAAATAATAAATAAAATAAATTAATATTAAATAAAATGCAACATACATTATTTTTAAAGTAAGTACTGTACTGTGTGAAACACCCTTAAAGATGTCATTCATACACAGGAAACAAGCAACATATATTCTGAATACATACAATGATACATGTATGTAGTGCGGTGCTCTATCTATTCAACTTCAAGCGTTCCACACGCATTCATGAGTAAAACTTAATCTGGATAAATGTACATGGTATGGTTTTATCAATTTATGAAAATGCTGATTAACATGAGTTTTTGCAACAACTGAAGAGTGAAGTGAAGAAGACCATAATATTGAATGAATGGAAAAAAATACTTTTCTTTGTTTTTTGTTTTCACTTTTTTTCTTGGGGGGGGGGGGGGGGGGGGGGGGGTTAAGAAAAATCATGACTGCATTCTGCTCTGTCATTCTCTCAATTTCAATAAATGTATACATTTCTTGATCTATAGATCATAGAATGTGAAACAAGCCTTAGCAGGTTACTGGTTAGCGGACAAAATTGACAGAACTAACAAACTGAAGGTAAGACATCTAAATCTAGAATCCATGTCAATCTCTTTTGCCGGTTTGGCATTCATGACATCCCCCTATCCCACCCACAATGTCAGTTGTCACTTCCCATGATCTCTTTCTCAGTTTCTGAGTTTCTCTTACCAACCAAGTCACTCAAACCCTATAGATCTGGACACCTCTGTAGCATGTTAACAGTACTTAACTTGAGTAAGTACTCAGTACTACAATTATCAAAAGAACAAGAAATATGGCTGTTATGTCCACCCCCCCACCCCCACCCTCAAATTTCCAAACACTGAGCACTCCCTATCAGTCTGTCATAAGCCGATGAATTTAAATTGATATTAAATCATGAATGTCAAACTTTGAAGACTTTTTCAGTTTTCCGTGTACATATATATATATATATATATATATATATATATATATATATATATATATATATATATACAAACATTATATATACAAACTTACCACATGTGTGGATTGAACTCAAAATACAAAAACATTACTCAGTCAGACCTGGGCACATCAGACTAGTAGTAACTAGTACAGAATCAGCCAGATATTTTTCTTGATCTCACTGTTGGCCAGAGCTCACCTGCTCCTCAAAGAGGATGGATACTGGATAGGTTTAGGTACAAACATGCACAGGAGATTAGGATGATGCAATGATAAACGGGAACCTGGTTTCTCAAGATTTAAGGATTCATGAAGCATAGGATGATTGATGCAAGGGAGAGCCAGTTATCAAGTTGAGTCTGACACAATATGACACTAAGGGCCCTCCAGTAGTTAGTCTAATTTTTCCATGTGTGTGTTGTGTGCAAGTTATAAACTATAATGGAGATGACTCTGATGTCAACTTGAATCTGAAAACTGATTAATGGAAGCAAGATAAAATTGCTTTTTACAGTACTTCGTTATATGATACTGTATTGTACTCTAGTACTCTGTACTGTACTGTAGAGTTTATGGCAATGAAACTGTAAATTAGTGCAATTACTGTAATTTTGTAACAGTTTGGTATAACATTTTTAATTTAAAACTGTAATGTGCAGTGTACTGTACAGTCTGCACTTTACTGAAGCACATGCTGTATTGTTGCGTGTTTTGTGTTGTGAACATTTTAGTATTTTTACTGTGAGCACTGTACTGTGCTGTATTTTATTTTCAGCAATGTACTGTACTACTACTAGTCTACTACAGGCCATAGTAAGTTATTACCCGGCAAATGATTTCAACTAATTCAAGTCTGCACTAAAATCATACATTATATCAAAAATAAACGGAAACAAGCTTATAGCAAAAACAAATTAAACATTGGCACTGAGAAAAAGGTTATTCTGAAAGTGAAATGAATTATTAGAAAGAAAAGAAAAACTATAATGCATGAGTAAAGACTTGGGGCTTCTTTCTTTTCTTTAAGCACCACAAGAGGAAAAAACTGAGTTGACTTTATATTTTCATGAAAATTAAAATTAAAATCTAACTTTCTAAGCCAGTAATGAGTAAATGATATTAAGCACTCTCTATGGACATCAGAAACCAAATCCTTTGATCCCAGACAATATTGATTCTTAAAATTCTTATCTCTACCACCCAGTAAAAATCTGAAATGAATTCATTCATGAATTCAATATTCATAAAATTGTGAATGCTTTTCATTTAAACCCAAAATGATCAACTCAATCACTATCAGGTGTCAATGCCTATCAATGGCATTTAGAGCCACTACACTGAAATATTATAAAGCAACTGAACTGTATTGTGCATGATTGCTTAAAGTTAAATTCTAAATTTCTTACAGCCTATAAAAGAAAATGTTAAATTATATACCAAGGCACTAGATAGATCTATCTATAGATCTATAGATCTATGCATTCCACTATATAATATAATTGAACCAACTTCAATCTTCAGTTACTTAATTTGATGAGTCTGGTGTGTCACACTCATACTCATAGTCTAGACTACAGATCCTACCTTTTTTCTGATCCCACCATTTAATCTAAGAAAACCCACATAAATAATGAATACAGTGTGTGTGTGTGTGTGTGTGTGTGTGTGTGTGTGTGTGTGTGTGTGTGTGTGTGTGTGTGTGTGTTTGTGTGTGTGTGTAAGTGTGTGCGTGCGTGCGTGGTGTGTGTGCGTGCTTGTGTGTGTGTGTGTGTGTGTGTGTGGTACACAACATATATAATATATATATATATATATTACATGTGTGTGTGAGTGAGACCGAGTGTGTGTGTACAGTATGTGCATTCATGTGTGCACATGTCATCTGCAATTTGATTTGTTTTTTGCAAGATATAGCATTGTATAAATTCCATGTATTTGTATTATTGTTAATTATTATCTGCAGGCAGGATCTCTGTAAAGTATTATGCATGCATTCATAAGTACGTACATTTGTATACTAATTAAATTTAGTAATGAAATAACACTTCTGGCACCTCAATGTGTGTGTACACCATATATAATACAATTCTTTATGCACCTAGTATGTTTGTTTTGGTGAGATGTTTTTATTTAAAGTTATCTTGTAATGTTTAAACCAATATGAAAAGTAGCTTTCTTGTGTCATTTTTAGATTACTCAGATTATCATTATGATTCACATCAATTGATGTGCCTGTCACTGTGTCACTGTCAGTACTGTAACTGCCCTTCATGGGATCATTAAAGTGTTTTTGACTTGAATTGGCCTCATCAACTTCTATTTTAACCAAACATCTCATACTCATGATACTGCATTAGGATGATTAGCCTACTATTAGTACTAGTCATACTCATAGTCATACTGGCACACACACACACACACACACACACACACACACACACACACACACACACACACATACACACAACCTACTCTTTGTGGAACTTCATTTTCATTTGTCAGTGGCATGTCTGCATGCATGTACAGTACTATAAGATAATTGTCCAATATTAGAAAAATTCAGAATTAATAGCCATTTCACATAATTTGTAAAGTAACTACACTCTTGGTGTCAATAAAGTGGTTAGTGGGTTACACACTCCTGACAATCCTGCTGTTTTCTTTTTTTTTAATATCTGAAGTTTAACAGTTCTGCAAAGTTCGATCTACTTTTAACCAAGTGCTTCAAAAACTAAGACAGACTTGTCTAGTGACATACGTCACGTAGAAACTAGAATGCCCAAATCTACACACTGAAACAATTTCATTACATTTAGCCTACACTACAATGAACTTACAGTTTAGACAGATTATACAGTCACTTGGTCAACAGGTGGTTCCTTTCTTGGCTAAACAGAATAAGTAACTATGTCGAAGTACGTCGGAGAAAAGCCTAGTATTATGGATGATCAAGACAATAACTGAATTTGATGAAAACTTGAACATAGTTCAATCTTCATTATTGTATTAGGCCTATTCACACTGACTGCGGTACTAAATGAATCGTCCCATAAAATCAGACTTACCAAAACTTTTGCGCTGTTTAAACGT
>CM054138.1:16828022-16890522 GCA_028751875.1 Rapana venosa | reverse complement strand
GATGGTCTAGAGGTAACGCGCCTGCCTAGAAAGCAAAATGTCCGGGTCGGAAGTGTGCGGTGGTTCGATCCCCGTTTGGACCTAAAAACCTTTCCCCCAACCATTAGACCATGAGTGGTGGTCTGGGTGCTAGTCTTTCGGATGAGACGATAACCCGAGGACCCGTGTGTTACACATAATTATTTAGCGCTCGTAAAAGAACCCACGGCAACGAGAGGGTTATCCCTGGCAAAATTCTGTAGAAAAAACCAACAACACCCCGCTTTAATAGGGAAACAAATACAGCAAAACAAAACAAAAAACATAATGGGTGGCGCTGCTCTTGTGGCGACGACGCGCTCTCCCCCAGAGAGAACAGCCCGAATTTCATGCAGAGAAATCTGCCGTGACTTAAAGTGGTGTAAATAAATAATGAATAAATAAATGAATGAATAGGCCTACTAAGGAGGGTTAGGTAGAATAGCCTTAGGTCTAGTGGTTAGAGCTTTGCGCTCGCGATTTGACCGCCTGGGTTCGAGCCACTACCGGGACTCCCCCGTTCAAGGGGATTTTCCCCCCAGCAGGAGTTATAAACAGCAGTACTGACTCCACTCCCCCGAAAGTCCTTCGGATGAGACTCTAAGTCCTAAACCGAGACCCTGTGTGCGAACGCTCGCAGAACATCTTGCGCGCACGTTAATTAAAACCTGTTCTGCTTTTCCGAAGAGTAGTAGGCCATTTGTGCCGTTAAGAATAGCTGACAAAAATATATATGAATATGCACGCAAAATATCCCCCCTCTCTCTCTCTCTCTCTCTCTCTCTCTCTCTCTCTCTCTCTCTCTCTCTCTCTCTCCCTCCCGGGTAGACGGGATAGCCTAGTGGTTAGAATATTGCCCTCGCAATCTGACGACCCGGGTTCGATTCCCGTTCAAGGGGGGATATTTTCCCCTGGAGTTAACATCAGTGCAGACTCCACTCTCCCCCAAAAGTCCTTCGGATGAGACTATAAACCGAGGCCCCGTGTGCGAACGCACGCAGAACATCTTGCGCGCACATTAAATCCTGTTCCGCTGTTCGTAAGAGAAGGCCATTGTGTGCCGGTGGGAACAGATGACAGAATTTACAAAACTGCATACACACGGGGACTGGCTGTAAAAAAAAGCACATAAGTGCTTATTCCATTATCCTCGATATAAAAGAATTATAAAAAACAAGTTTTAAGCATACAAACTAGTGTTGTGTTCAGACATCCTCCCCTAAGTTGAGGGCACAAACAATCGCAAGTTGGGGCCAAGAAAAGAAAAGAAAAGAAAAACAAGGTCATCACTGGTAAACCTCGGAGCTCTAGCCAAGGAACGAAAAAGAAAACTGAATGTCTGAACCCCCCCCCCCCCCCCTCCTCCTTCCTTCCCCCTCTACTCCCACCCCCCCCCCCCCCCCCCCCCCCCCCCCCCCCCACCCCCCCGCCCATCCACCCCCACCTCACCCCTTTGTATGCATACCTTTTAGTGTTAAGGTCTTTCGGGTAAGACACAGTTTACTTATTTATGTTATGTTATTTATTTATTTTCTTCTTTTATATTGAGGATAATGGAATAAGTACTTATGTGCTTTTTATTTACAACCAGTCCCCGTGTGTATGCGGTTTTGTAAATTCTGTCACCTGTTCCCACGGGCACACAATAACCTACTCTCTCAACGCATTAAGTTGGGATAACAAACATTCATTGTGGCAAAGTATGTTATGTATGTATGTTAGTCTGTCGTTTTCGACGATGACCTCCAAAACAGCAGAGGAGGCAGCTGCTGTTTCGGAAACTGGGCAGAAATTTGATTATTGTGGAGATGCCTTGCCCACAGTACGTCCCCACTCTCTCGGCCAGTGGGCATAATGACAGTCAGCGTTGGAGATGTTCTCCAAAGGCCAACCAGCCCACCAGGGCTGCAGCAGCACATAAGGCTGTGCGAGTCAAGCCTCCTAATCAGAGAGTCATAGTCGATCACTAAAGACTAAGCCGTAAAGTGGAATTCCATGAGTGGAAAAGAAAGCCACTGGTCATACAGCCTCTCACTTTGCTGTTGCCCCCAGCGTCAATGGTTTAATCAAGAACTGTGATAAAGCCCAGGCGCTGACGGCATCACATTGCCGCAAAGTAAGTTGTTGAACCACTTCCCGACGACGAGGACCAGGTCGGATGCGCTGGGCCTGACTTGTCAGGCGCTTAACGGCAGCGCAGCACATTTTCGCTCATAATTATTATGAAAGACGACAACAGTTGCTATCTGAGCGTTCGACGAAGAAGAAGAAGAAGAAGGAAAAAAGGACCACTTCTCAGTATCTGCAGTTGGGACCAAACAAGTCAGATACACTGTGCACCGTAGGCCCGCAAGATTTAAAAAAAAAAAAAAAAAAAAGGATTTAAAGGAATCCCTTTTTTCTTCTTTCTTCTTCTTTTGTGTCAAAAAAGACAAAAAGAAAAAAAGAAAAAGAAAAGTGAAACCAGTGAAGAAACACTGATTGAGAAAGCCGCAAGAACTGCTGTGCTATTTATTATTATTGACTAGTATTTTTGTGTGTAATCGTGTATTGAATGAAAATATGTCTTAATACAAGCAACTGAGAAGGATAGAAAAACCAGGAAGAAAGTTCAGAAAGCAAAATCTGTCCAAATAGAATTCAACCCGATTCCACCTCCAACGCCCCCTCCCTTCCCCCCCCTCTACCCACCCACCCACCCACCCACAATGAGTGAGAGAGCAAGGCAAAACACCAGGTTTTGTAATCGCATATGCTTTTTATTGTTGTTGTTGGGGTGGGGGTGAGGGGCATTTCGGTTTTGTTGGGGGGGGGGGGGGGGGGGGGGTATTTTTGTTGGGGGGGGGGGGGGGTGTTAAAAGTATTTCACATAATCATTATCATAGTTGCAATGCGCCTCGGACACAAAAAATATCCGTTTAACATTATTTCGAAGAAGATTATTTTTGTGGGTGTAATCTTGAAAGAAAAAAGCATAGTAACTTACAACATTTTTAATTATCCCAAATCAAAGCAGCAAACTAAATATGCCTAATAGCAAATAACTTTAGTTTTGGGGTCAGATTTTGGGACTAAGACCTTTCAACTTGTTTTCAAGCTCTCCTGCCACCAACAAAGCGCACGTACCAGTACTCTGTCTTCCGAGAACAAAGTTCACAGACCAAATTAATGACACAGATACGTTACAGATTATGAGTGCCCGATACTCGCTACGAGGCCAATGTACTATTGTTCACAACATGAACTAGCTCATGGCAGCGAGATCTAGTACACTCGCTTCAGTTTGGACTTCATCAACATACAATGTCCAAGGTCTCTGACTTTTAATTAACGAACATGAACTGTGCCTTTCTTTTCTTCTCTCTTGATAAACGAACTGCGTGTTAGTTGTGATCGGAATTAAGCTGGAGGTATTTTCGATCCCAATCATTATTGTTGACGTCAACTCCCTGTTTGTGTGTGTGTGTGGGGGGGCTGATCAGCACAACTGGTAAACATGGGGATTACAACCGCCAATAATTTGATGCGATTCCAACCAGCTACAGGTTTGTTTGTTTTTCTTTCTTTCTTCTCATTTTCATGATTCTTTCATTTTGTGTTCTGCCGGTCTGGGAAACAGCCATGTATGCTGCTGTACCACAGTGTGTTTGGTGGGGGGTGAGGACAGAGAGGTAAGATTAATTTTTGAATTATGTTTGTGGTTAGTTGATACTAGGGTAAGATTTTGAACCATGTTTATCGTTTGTTAATACTAGGGTAACATTTTGAACCATGTTTATCGTTAGTTAATACTAGGGTAATGTTTTGAATTATGCTTATAGTTAATACTAGGGTAATATTTTGACTTGTTTATCGTTTGTTAATACTAGGGTAAGATTCTGAACCATGTTTATCTTTAGTTGATACTTGGGTAAGATTCTGAACCATGTTTATCATTAGTTAATACTAGGTTAAGATTTTAAATCATGTTTATGGTTAGTTGATGGTAATATTTTGAACCATGTTTATCCTCAGTTGATACTAGGGTATCAGTTTTTGAAGCCGTGTGTTGTCCCAATTTATTTTAAAAGAGTAACACTGTTTTTATATTGGCATGTCATAACAAGACAGGTTTGTTTCATTTTACTCAGCCCCCTCCCTTCCTTGCTGATAAGCTTATTATTTTTCTCTTCTTTATTATTATTATTATTATTTGGTGTGTGTTGTTGTTGTTTTTCCTGTTTGTTTTTTAAATCACTTGTGTAAAAGTTATATTTTTTATGTTGTTGTCTTCGGGGTTATTTTCATATGAATGTATGTATTTTATGTGTATATATGAATGTGTGTGTGTGTATTATATAGCTCTGAGTGTGTGTGTGTGTTCTTATTCTTTTATTTTGAAGATAATGGAATAAGCACTCACTGGCTTTTTAAACATCCAGTCCCTGTGTGTATGGAGTTGTGTAAATTTTGTCATCCGTTCCCACCGGCACACAATGGCCTACTCTTCCGAAAAGCGGAACGGGTTTTAACGTGTGTGCAAGATGTTCTGCGTGCGTTCGCACACTGGACCTCGGTTTATAGTCTCCCCCGAAGGACTTTTGGGGAGAGTGGAGTCGGCACTGATGTTAACTCCAGAGGAAAATCCTCTTGAACGAGATTCGAACCCGGGTCAGCAGATCACGAGCGCAATGCACATCACTCTAACCACCAGGCCATCTCATCCCCCAAGTGTTTGTATACATATATAAATATATATATATGAGCATGTGTGTGTGTGTGTGTGTGTGTGTGTGTGGTAGAGAGAGAGAGAGAGAGAGAGAGAGAGAGAGAGAGAGAGAGAGAGAGAGAGAGAGAGAGAGAGAGAGAGAGAGAGAGAGAGAGAAAGCATAGTTATGTGTGTCCTCAATTTTACGTCTGTTCACTTAAAGTGATATTTGTCATTGTGTGTGTATGTGTGTCCACGTATGTTTGAGAGTGTGTGTGTGAGTGTGAGTGGAAAGAGAGAGAGAAGAGAGAGAGAGAGGGGAGAGAGAGAGAGAGAGAGAGAGTATGCGCATGTGTGCGTGCAAGTGTGTGTGCGTGCGTGTGTTTATGCAAACAAAGCTGGTCTGTAAGTACTAGATATGCACGCTATTCGTTAAAGACTGATACACAGTTGTTATCTACCGGCCAGTTTCGGTTTCAAGCAGTTTGTCCGTTTCTTTCATTTCCCGGCATAAAACTAAAACAAAAGAAAGAAACAAAATCCCCATCCTGCAAGTAAATTTTGTGTAGCCCTGAACATGTTCTTACTTATAAATTTAAGTCACTACATAGAGGTGGGATAGCCGCCTAGTGGTTAGATCTTTGAGCTCGGGATCTGATGGCCCTGGTTCGAGCCGCCTGTTAGAGGGGATAAGTTTTTTTTCTGTGGAGCTAGCATCAGTACCGACTCCACTTTCCCGAATGCCCTTCCAATGAGACTATAAAGTGATGTTCAAGTGTGAGCGCACCTTAGTCCCTAAATCGAAAATCAAATGAAGGACGAACGCATATAGTAGTATTTTCGGAAGAACAGGCCATTGCTGTTGTCTACGCAAAGTATCCCCCTTGGTGAACCTTGGAGTTATGTCCTTTTTTTTGTCTTCGAGATGATATTTAGTAATGGCGCCAATGTGCATGCGTGTTTGTTCCGACATCAATTTCTGCCAGCATCATTAGGATCTCCCCCTCTTTGTTGGCTGGGCTAAAAATATGTTTGGATAGACACGCATGAATATTTTCCGGTTCATTTCCGTCTAAATGGTTGGCTAAAAACGCTTTGCTAGCATACACACACTCACACACATAAGAATACGTGCTCACATACACATAACCTCTATCAATCCCATCCCCTCTTCCCCTCTACACACCCGAACACATGCACGCACACACACACACCACAACCAAGTCAAAAAGCGAAACAAGTTTTATTTTCTTGAAAATGCAACCTGAACAACGATTTCTATACGATGACGTGTCTGACTAGCTGTCAAACAAGAAATAGAATAATTATATATGTACGGTACTGTTTACTCAATAAATAACAACAAGTCATACTGCTCATCTCCTCTGCATACAGCATGAAATGGGAAGCGTACCAGGAGGAAAGCCCCTCGATCCGGCCAGTAAAACACATGTCAGTAGCTTTCTACACAACTCTTCTACCCATCCTCTCAACAGTACTTTCAAAAGCTAACACCTGTACCATCGCCTCTTCAGCCGATTATGTGACTTAAAAAAAAAAAGATGTGGTGTATGCACATTATTTGTTTCAGTAACGCCTGCATTGAAAAAAATCAAGGATTTGTACCCTTAACTTTCCAATTCCATCTTCTTCTTCTTGGTTAACATTCTGTCTTCTTCTTCTTGATGACATTCTGTCTTATTATTCTTGATAGCATTCTGTCTTCTTCTTCTTGATGACATTCCGTCTTATTATTCTTGATAGCATTCTGTCTTTCTTCTTGATGACATTCTGTTTTATTATTCTTGATAGCATTCTGTCTTCTTCTTCTTGATGACATTCCGTTTTATTATTCTTGATAGCATTCTGTCTTCTTCTTGATGACATTCTGTTTTATTATTCTTGATAGCATTCTGTCTTCTTCTTCTTGATGACATTCTGTTTATTATTCTTGATAGCATTCTGTCTTCTTCTTGATGACATTCTGTTTTATTATTCTTGATAGCATTCTGTCTTCTTCTTCTTGATGACATTCTGTCTTCTTCTTCTTGATGACATTCTGTCTTTTATTCTTGATGAAAATTCTGTCTTTTTCTTTTCTTTGCATTCTTTCTTCTTCTTGTGTTAAGACATTCGTCTTAATATCTCTTTGATAGCCATTCTGATCAATTCTCTCTTTCAATGACATTCGTTTTCTATTTTTATTTCTGATCTTAGTTCATGACATTTGTTTTATTATTCCTTGAAATAAGCATTCATGCTGTTTCCTTGATGACATTATCTTATATTCAGATAGCATTCGTTTTTCATCGTCTTAAGATGAATTTGTCTTATTATTCTTGATAGCATTCTGTCTTCTTCTTGATGACATTCTGTTTTATTATTCTTGATAGCATTCTGTCTTCTTCTTCTTGATGACATTCTGTCTTATTATTCTTGATAACATTCTGTCTTCTTCTTCTGTCTTCTTCTTGACAACATTCTTTCTTCTTCTTGTGGTTATACTAACATTCCAGTTAATATCTCATTTGGAGACCAATTTGATCCAATTAAACCAATGCCCTCATTTCAATAATGAACTCGTTTCCTATTTTTATTTTCTGAAATCTTAGTGTCATCAACTTGGTTTATCATGCCCTAGGAATTAAAAAAACAAAAAAATGCATGCTGGAAAAATTTGCCAAAGGTGATACAAATCATATCAACAAGAGCGATTAGGTTTGGGGTACCGAAACAAAAGGGGTCGAGGGTTAAAAGGTGAAGGATGTGCATGAACATGAACACCATTTCTGAGGCAGAGAAACAAAGCATCATCAAAGTATCATTAACAAAAAAAATGGTCACAGAGGCAGTGGGACTTGATTCATTACTTAGTTAGTTAAACATGATGAACACTGTTGGTACCACCACCAGCCAGGCTGGAGTGCGGTACACGCAGGGAGGTTACACAGAAATAAATGTACAAGTGCCACAAAACCTATCCACAAGTAAGTATCCTACAAAAAATACTGCTGCTCTGACAATGTGCGGAACAGGATCGTGATCTCAAGTCATTCGACACTTCTGAAACCAGAGAGGAAAACGAATGAAGACATCATCAGTTTTACTCCCAACATGCACGGGGCCACAAGCCAGAGGTAAAACTGCACAACGAATAAGGATTATCCACTTTCTGTCAACTTACATTAAAGGAAAAAAAACAACAACAACCCCCCCCCCCCCCCCCCCCCCCAAACAAGAAGGCATTTCTGTGTTTTAACTCCCATCATCCCTCTCTCTCTCTCTCTCACTCATTCTGTTATAATGGCAAAGATCAAGCCCATGAACAAAAAAAATAAAAAAGCCTAATTAAACAGTAAAGAAATATTCATACGAATAGCGTAAAATCAGTTTAAAAGAATCTAAACTTTACAGAATGCATCTGAGACAGACTGAGTGCAACCCCACCCCGCCCACCCTCCTCCCTCTGGAAAACCCCCCCCAACCCATATAAGAGAAGCCAAAAAATAACAACAACAACAACAAAACATATTGATATAAATGCAGATGGAATCCACATACAAAGAAAAAAAAGATCTTTTTGTAAAATTACTTTTTTTGGTTAGAAAAAAGATGTAATTCATTAACAGCATAAGTTTAAAATCTTATATACATAACATGCATTTGAACCAAAAAAATCAACAACAACAACAACAACCAAACCAACAACAATGCTGGGAGCAAGAATGGCAGCAAAAAAAAAGAAAAAAACCAGAAAAAAAAACAAAACAATTTTACAGATGTACTTCTCCGTGCATAATGAAAGACTCCAGAATCCGTTGCACCATCCAAAAACGCATGTTATACCACCTTCATTTTCACTGCTCCAGAAACCTGTGTTATACCACCTTCATTTTCACTGCTCCAGAAACCTGTGTTATACCACCTTCATTTTCACTGCTCCAGAAACCTGTGTTATGCCACCATTTTCACTGCTCCAGAAACCTGTGCTATACCACTATTTTCACTGCTCCAGAAACCTGTTATACCACCTTCATTTTCACCATTCCAGAAACCTGTGTTATACCACCTTCATTTTCACTGCTCCAGAAACCTGTGTTATACCACCTTCATTTTCACTGCTCCAGAAACCTGTGTTATACCACCTTCATTTTCACTGCTCCAGAAACCTGTGTTATACCACCTTCATTTTCACTGCTCCAGAAACTTGTGTTATACCGCCTTCATTTTCACCGTTCCAGAAACGTATGTTATTCCACCTTCATTTTCACTTCTCCAGAAACTTGTGTTATACCGCCTTCATTTTCACCGCTCCAGAAACTATGTTATTCCACCTTCATTTTCACTTCTCCAGAAACCTGTGTTATATCGCCTTCATTTTCACTGCTCCAGAAACTTGTGTTATACCACCTTTCATTTTTCACCACTCCGGAAACAACCTGTGTTATACCACCTTCTTTTTCACCGCTCCAGAAACTTGTGTTATGTCACCTTCATTTTCACTGCTCCAGAAACAACCCATGTCATGCCACCTGCACTTTCACCACTCCAGAAACTGCGGCACCATCCCAAAACGAATGTTATGCCACCTTCACTTTCAGCACTCCAGAATCCGATGCACCATCTGAAAAAACAACAACAACAACAACAACCCAATGTCGTCCTACCCCCCAACAATGTTCACTGTACACTGTACACACCAACCCCATCCTGATCAACGCTTTCCTGCATTCAGCAGTCAGTGACGAGTCACTGTTGTGTGTGGAGTCTCCAAATATGACACCGGTTCAATTCCCTTTTAAAAAAAATGTTTGTTTTTGTTTTTGGTTGCTGTCATCGATCAAGGCAACATTACTCACTCACGTTTTCCAAACCAAGAGTTTCTATCTGGTGTTAGCTTCTTATAAGCCTTCAATAATGATGATGATAGTCATAATGATAATAAAAATGATGATAATGATAATATATGGAATTTCTATTGTAAAGCTAACAAATCAATGGTCAGCTATTCCACTCTACATGTTCATCTTGTTTAAAAAAAAAAAGAAAGAAACCCTATTGATAACAATAATAATGATAATATATGGAATTTCTATAGCACTGAATTTAAAAAAGCAAACAAATCAATGGTCAGCTATTCCACTCTACATGTTCATCTTGTTAAAAAAAAAAAGAAACCCTATTGATAACAATAATAATATATGGAATTTCTATAGCACGGAATTTTATAAAGCTAACAAACCAATGGTCAGCTATTCCACTCTACATGTTCATCTTGTAAAAAAAAAGAAAAAAGAAACCCTATTGATAACAATAATAATAATATATGGAATTTCTATAGCACTGAATTTTATAAAGCTAACAAACAAAATGGTCAGCTATTCCACTCTACATGTTCATCTTGTATAAAAAAAAAAGAAACCCTATTGATAACAATAATAATGATAATAATATATGGAATTTCTATAGCACTGAATTTTATAAAGCAAACAAATCAATGGCACACCAACATCAATTGGAACCTGATAACAATACTAATGATAATAATATATGGAATTTCTATAGCACTGAATTTTATAAAGCAAACAAATCAATGGTCAGCTATAATAATAATATATGGAATTTCCATAGCACTGAATTTTATAAAGCTAACAAACCAATGGTCAGCTATTCCACTCTACACGTTCATCTTGTTAAAACCACCAACCACCAAAAAACCCTGTCCTGTCTATATAACTTCTAACTGATGTTTTCAGAAACATTCAATGCTACTTTCAGTATGGAAGAAAGAACAACTCCAGACACAAACTTTGGATACCAAACTCATGATCTTTTCCCCGGCCAAGTGCTCTGACTTAGGAAGTGGCCCATGATGCAGTGTGTGTGTGTATATTGCATGTGCGATGCATGCGTGTGTGTATGGATGGGGCAAACCTTCGGCTAAGAACGGGATATGAACTGGGATTTGTCACTATTTAGATGAGCGTGTTAACCTCTCAGCACTGAATCACTGCAGCCATAGAAAAAAAACACAAGAAAATCCAAAGATATGGTCTGACAATTCATACCCACAGCTATTCTTCCATCCTTGAGGTAAGTAGCGTTCACTCATATAAAAAAAGAATGTCACAAAACAATCTGTGTTTAGAACTGTTCTGTCATCAACAATGTATGAAATGTAATATTGTGTTTAGTATATATAGATATTATCATGGGGATTAAAGTAACAAAAAAGTAGCACCTATTAATCTTCAAGCAAAATACCTTTCATCTTTCAAAACTGCATTTCTTCTGGAACATTATTTTATAAAAAGAAATTTTCCTCATTAATTTGCCCCCCCCCCCCACCATTCCACCCCAAAAGCACCATATTAAAAAGAAAAACTGAATGATTCTTCAGACAATCTTTTCTTGTAATGTACATTTTCGAACTGATGATGAAATGTCCTTTATGCAAACTTCAGTCTGCAATTTTCTGTTGCTTTAAAAAAAAAAAATTGTTTTAAAATCTTCAGCATACTTTAATATTAACCTGTAAATTCCTACATTGTAGATTTATAAGACATAGCATTTTAGCATGCTTGCATACACACACAAACACATTTGATTAACAATATTCTTTTTAACTTAAAACAGACACACACACATTTAATAAACAATATTCTTTTAACTTAAAACAGACACACACACATTTAATAAACAATATTCTTTTAACTTAAAACAGACACACACACACATTTAATAAACAATATTCTTTTTAACTTAAAATAAAACAGACACAAAATGTTCACTAGGAGTGTTCCGTCTGCTTATGCACTGTTTACGATAATTAATGGTGGATCTGTGAAATAAACGACCAGTGTAGGTTTTTTTGGTTTGTTTTTGGTTTTGTTGTTGTTCTTCATATAATGTGGGTCGAACAGAAGACTTCTTGCAAAACAAATATGGGGCAAAGTGTGTTTATTTTTATCCCCCCCCCCCCCCAGCCAATGTTAATATCTAACTCTGAAGCCCACAATAAAGGAACAAGAGACAAAACATTACATTTTCATATTTTTCTCAATGAAACAAAAAAAGAAAAGAAAACAAATAAAACTGTGCATTCATGATTATCCATATGAGTTTTTAAAAAAACAACAACCAAAAAACCCCCTACACCTAAATTGTAAGTCATTCTAACAAAATCCAAATTCACTTCTAATGTTTTGAATGAGAAAGATGGGTGTCAGGCTAAAAACAAAAAAACTCATGACGTTTAAAGCTGAACCAAACTGTTCAAGACCAATACTCCCCAGCTAGTATGCTATACAATAATCCGACCACAACAACTCACAATTCAAATCGTGTATAACAGCAAGTTCTGAGCACCTTCAATACAGCTGGCGAGTAGAATTATCAGTGAATATGGATTAGTTATTTTTAAAAAATCATTCTAAGGACAACAAAAGGGGACAAACTAATACAAATTATCAGAGCACAGCTGAATTTTTGTTATGTCCCCTTTTATAAATTTGGGATGGTATTTTTCTAATCAGAATAATAAGTAATGATAACATTATTTTTTTTTTATAAGGGAAGGTGGTGGAGATGGGGATAGCCCAAGTGTCAGAGTGGTTAGAGTGTTGAGCTTCTGATCTGAGGGACCAGGTTCAAATCATGTTGGGGGGGGATTTTTTCCCCTAGAGTTAACATAGCTATCAACATCACAAAACAACACTCCTACAAAAAAATGTGCACAGATGTACTCTCAAGCTCATGCACATAATCATCAGAGAAAGGAACTTGCATAAAAACAACAACAAAACAACAGTGGGTGGATATCTAACTTCTCTCTCTCTCTCATATTGTATTGTGGCCTAAGGCCGATGTGCAATTAAATCATTTCAGAGTTCAGAGTTTTCTCTCTCTCTAACTTCTCTCTCTTTTTCTACCAGATTCAAGTGCCACCAAGGAGCCTTCTATGTGCACGTCTCATGACCTTAGATTTGCAATACTTTAACAGATAAGAACCACCTTAAATTGATATAAGCACTTAAAATTTTTTTTTTTTTTAAGTCAAACTTGTCTACCCAAATCTGTGTGGAGGTGACCTGAATCTGGATTCAGCAGTCAGTCAGGCAGTCAGTCAGTCAGTCAGTCAATGTCAGTCAGTCAGTCAGTCAGTCAGTCAATCAGTCAGTCAGTGTACAGATGAACACAGAGGCCATATGCATCCAGCCTTTAGACAAAGTCTGCATGTCCATGATGCTTCAAGAGCAAAGAACGCTAAAACAACCTTCACTATACACCCTCACTCCTACCTCACAGGGTACGAAGTTTAATTAAAAAGGAAAAACGGTACATGATTGGCAAAGCATGATAAAACAAAATAAAAACATTTAAAAAAGTATGTTCTTTTTTCTGCTTAGCTCCGGCCTCTCACTCATTCACACTCACCAAAGATATACTCAGAGCAACCAAAAAACCAACAACAAAAAATCCTAAAAATGATGCATTAGGTCTATGTCAACTAATACCCAAGTAGTTCAGTAAGCAGATGATATTGCCTTGTGGATAGGTACTTCAGCTTGGAAAATCACCAAAAAGAGAGTTAATACTTAAGTTGAAAAAATTAGACTGAGATGAGTAGATAAATTCTGTAGTTATACAAAAGAAAATGAATTAAAACCATCTGCAGAAAATAACATTTTGTCTTTTAATAATGGTGAAAACCCATCAAAATTACCAATCCTGAACTTACAAGGAACAGCACTTTAAGTATAAACCAGATGTAAAATTCTTGGGTGTATTTTTTAACATTTGGGGACGGGATAGCTCAGTGGTCGGAGCACTCGCTTTCCCCCAGACAAGTTAAGCAGCGTTGAGCGTGGTTACCAGTTGGAGGGTGACCGTTTTGGCGCCTTTGCTTTAGTACAGTTCCCAGATTCAACCAGTGTTATGGGTATCTTTCCTCTTTAGGTGGGAAGGTAAAGCAACGAGTGAGAGGATATCCGGCGCGCCTCATATGCTGGGCCTAGAGAAGTGAGGATCTTGAACGACCTACGTACCATACGACCTTATAGGTTTATGGGACACTTTACCTTTTACCTTTCCTTAATTTTTAAAAGAATGAGTGAAGATGCAAATCACCAGTTACCTAGGTCAAAAAAGACAACTTTATAAAGATGATAAATTCTCAGGCATGGAATCATGACACTGAAACAATTCTCAGGCATGGAATCACGACACTGAAACACTGATACATTTGGCTCTGTCTTTAGTACGCTAAAAATTAATGTATGAACAAGAAGTTGTTTTTGTCTGCTGCAGTCAAAAGTGGCTACCTTAATGGTGGGTAAAAACAGTCACATACACAATATCTCACCACTGCGGAGGGCAAAAGAAGAAGAAAAAGGAAAGAAAATCTGTAAAGATTACAAAGTTCAGACAGTTATGCAGTAAAGATAGCTAATACTTATAAGGAGGCACACTTACCATCACATTTTGATCAATGAAAATTGATAGTATCAAAATACGTGATGCAAAATCCCTCTATTCCATAGTCAACAAAAGATGAAATATTTATGATTCAAGACACTGATTACCCACAATGAATATTTCATTTCTGTAGCCAGTTAAAGTCTATACAGACACATTTATGAAAGAAAATGGCATTAATACAGCAATGATTCCAATTTTACGGTGGTTCCCCAAATTTCTCCTTGGGAACATATTTCAGCTACATCTGACATTGATTACACAGACTTAAAAAAAGAATGAAGATCAAAATCTGCTCCTCATTGATATAAAAAAGTCATATTAAAAGTCATTCTAATCTCTTAAAAGCGTATGCTCATGCATCTTTCCTAAAATCAGGCAACAGTGGGGCAGCATTTGTGATTTCTGTTGGTACAAAAATCATTTCATTTAGGAAAACTTTTTTTCTTCTTCTAATTTTACGTCTAAACTATTTGCAAATTCATATGGCGTTGCATTCTTTGTCTGATACTCCTACTGATGTTTGCCACATTCCATTTTGCCCTGACTCAACAGCAGCATTATTGGCATGAAAGACCTGGCAGGGGAAAAGAAGGAAGGATATTGTATTTGAGATACAAGTTTCTGATACACTGTATGGCAAGCTGAGGCATCTGAACAAACTTTTGCTGGATCCCTTCTCTTTGTGGAGTATACTGGAATGAGCTGGTTGATTCTTTGACAAAGCAAGGTGCCTCTGAATGCAGTACTGAAGTATTTGATTACAGTCTCACATTGTTGTTGTTATTGTTGTTCTAAATCATTGAATTGCATGCATTCTTAAAGTTTGAAAAAAAACCTAAACCACTTTTGAAAATTTTCTTACTCAAGGAAATTTGTAGAGAGAAAAACATGCAACTACTTGTATCAGAACATTGTGAACCTATTGCTGTAGTTTAAAGAAGTCCGGGGGAAAACCATGAAGCTTATGGAATATTGTAAACCTATTGCTGTAGTTTACATAAATCTGGAAAAAACACACCCCAAAAAACGTGTAGCTTATGGAATATTGTAAACCTATTGCAGTAGTTAAATGAAATCCTGACCCCACCCCCCCAAAACCAAACAAATATGTTAAGTCTAAATACACTGTCTGGCTATTGCTGTAGTTTAAAACCCCCCCCCACACTAATTCACCCCCCCATTCAAAAAAAACAACAACAGTGCGGAGAGAAAACAAAGGACTATTATGACTGCTTTCCATGACAAGCAGACAGGCCAATTGTTATGTTGTTAGGTAAAAACAACAACAAAATAACTGGAAATGTTATGACAAGTGACATGAAATAGGTGACTGCGTAACTGTTCCTGCCTGCTGAAAAACTGACAGTGGGAAGGTGGTGGTTTGCTATCATAACTTGCAAACAAGGAGTAGGGGGGGGAGGGAATGGGAGAAGATGGATGATGGTTTACAATCGATTTATAGAGTAATAGGACCTGTTCCCATGTCCTTTATCTCTCGATTGTTGAAAACCCCCTTTTTTTCACCCCAATTTAAAAAAAAGAAATCCATGAATGTTGATATTTTGTTTTATGTTCCTTTCACCCCCACACATTGAGTACAGTAAACCGAAAGCGTGTGTGTGTGTGTGTGCGCGCGCTGCGTGTGTGCGTGCGTGTGTGTGTGTATGCATACGAATTGATTTTGACACTTTGCTTATGCCAATGAACACAATATCATTCAAACACAATAGCAACCAACTGTTATCCTATACCTACGACTGAAAAAAAGAGAGAGAGAGAGGGAGAGAGAATCCATGACATACAAGCCCAGGCTCGTCACATTTTGCTATGCATTAGTGCTTATGATCGATCATATTGCTGTAGTTGACTCACTCATTGATATATATAAACCACACACAACAAATTGTGTATTCTTCCCAAATGGCAGTGTGTGCAGACTGTGTTCACTGATAAAAGCATTGCCGTAGTCGACGACTTAATTCAACAGAAAAAGAGCAGGAAAGCAGCATACATGGCTGTGACACAGACCCAACATATAACTGCGACACAATCCATGTTCTGTGCTTACGATACTCAGCGTAGTTCTTCCATGTCAAACAACATAACATAATGTGTAAAAAATCTTATTGTAGACACCGGTGCTATGTTTGCTGTATGCTTCCGTTTCATAAATCTGATTTTGAATCACTTTTAAAGAGAAAAATCAGTGAAATATGGTACTGAATTATCATCAGATTGGACATCATATATATATATACAAAGAATAATAATATGTCCGTCTGTGTGTGTATGTCTGTGTGACATTGTGTATATATATATATATATATAATACATACATACACGAGAACATTTCATTAACGTTGAATCGTGTGAACACGAGCTTTTCAGACAACACGCTTTTAAATAAACTTGTCAACAGTGTAAAGCTTAACTTGCTGTCTGGGCCCAAGTTAACATCAGATAGTGGCCATACTATCTATTACAGTTCTGTAATCCTAACAATATACGTTATATGTCTGCAATCTTTCAGATGCGCTACAACCATATAAAACTATATAATAAATCAATATATGCCAATAACAAAAAAAAAAAAAAGGAACGAAACCTGCTATACTTACAACAATACTTCTCGATATCATACACATAATGATAACTCATAACAATCAATCCTTCTATATCAAGGCATCTTGATAAAAGCGAATAACATACCATTACACGTATACTCTCATTTCTTCTGTCTTCGCACATGAACGCTTGGCTGAGACATTCGTCACTGAGTACGCTGAACTATCTGGAGCTAGCCGATACATGATAATATGCTGTAAGGTGCACGATATGTGCAGGATGATAAGAGTCGTCAGTGCCTACCTAAGGTGCCAGAAATGGGTGTCCAGACAGAGAATGCGCCATGAACATGCCTTCACTTGCATACTTTTCTCTCATCTTGATCAGAACACTGTCAACGAAGAGCACCCTCCACTCCCCACCCTTCTACAAAATTTTAAAAAGACTATAAAGTCTTCTTTTAAACCATTTTTATGACAACACCCGCTCATACCCCCCCAAAAAACCCCCCCCGACAAATCAAAAATGAAGCCCAATTCTTCCTTCGGAAAAAAAACACACCATCTTCTGGCAGTCTTTGAAAAAAAAAGAAGTTTAAACAACGACTGAAGGTGAGAGAGAGAGAAAAGGAGAGAGAGAGAGAGAGAGGAGAGAGAGAGAGAGAGAGAGAGAGAGAGAGAGAGAGAGAGAGAGAAAGAGAAGAGAGAGAGAGAGAGAGAGAGAGAGAGGAGAGAGAGAGAGAGAGAGAGAGAAAAAGAAGACGCACAGAGAGCAAAACAGAGAAAAAGTCAAAGCACAGAAAGACAGACACCGAGAAGGCAGAGAAGGAAGGAAGGAAGGAAGGAAGGAGAGAGAGAGAGAGAGAGAGAGAGAGAGAGAGAGAGAGAGAGAGAGAGAGAGAGAGAGATACAGACAGACAAAGACACAGAGATAGAAAAAAAAAAAGACGCACAGAGAGCATAACAGTCGGAGAAAAAGTCAAAGAACAGACAGACAGAGAACAACAAGGCAGAGAAGGAAGGAAGGAAGGAAGGAAGGAAGGAAGGAAGGAGGGAGGGAGGATAACAATTCAGGCTTTCCTTTTCTTTTCTAATGGACAGAGATTCTGAATCATAACATGATTAGTTAGTATACTTCATCAGCAGCCACCACTTGTACCAATCTATCCTGAAAACAAAGAAGGTTAAAAAAAAAAGTTTAAGGACAAATTAACTATCACACACACACACAAAAAAGAGGACCCCCTCCCCTACCCTCATGTAACCTGTCTCCATTTTAAAATAGAAAATTTTTTTATATACATTCAACAAAATATGACGTGCATGAACATACGAGCACAAACTCGTGAAACGATCTTCGGCAAGAAGATTCTGATAACAACACACATGATGATAATGATACATCTAATATAACGAATATACATATCAGGAACAAAAATAATGCTCTGTACACAATGACCGGGTATCGTCATCAAAGTTCACCTGATACAGACACATCACTTTTTTTTTTGTTTTGGAAAAATAATTTTCCCTTTTTTTTTCTTTCTTCTTTTTTTGTTTTGTTTTTTGCAAACAATACGTTAACAAAGAATGAGGGTTTGTTTGACACAGTAACAAATGATATATACTTTCTCTTTCTATCTGCTTTCCGCAAAAAAAACCCAACATCCTCCGTCTCTACATTAGTAACATGGGAGATAACTCAACGACAAGTATTTATGAAAAAAAAAGTCTACTAACTACTCAAAAACAGTCGGCGCAGAAAGAAAGAAAAAATTACATGATTTCATCCAAACCTACAAAGTACAGCCATTGAAAATGCTGCGAAATTTGTTGTGAACAATATTGCACATACAACATGACATCCATTAGTGTGTTTTCTTTTTAGTCTAAAGCTGCAGGAAATGCTTCGCCCATGCTGCGCTAATGCATTTACTTCTGCATTTCAACGCTTTTTGATGATTTGGGTAAAACAACAACATCTTAAGTTGTTTTCATCGTTGTTGAGAATACAGCGAATACTGAAATACGTCATTGCAGTTTTGTTATATATATATAAAAATTTAAAAAAAGGTAATCTCTCATATTTTTACACACTAAACTCTCTTCCATCTATCTCATTTTTTTGTTACTTTGATTTTGTGTGCATGGGCATGTGTGTGTGCGCGTGCATGTCTGTGAGTGTGTGTGCATGTGTGTGAGTGTGTGTGTGTGTGTGAGAGGAGAGAGAGAGAGATTGTGTGTGTGAGTATGCATGTGTGTAGTAAGTAGTGTGTATGTGTAATGTGTGTTTGCGCATGCCCGCACATTTATTTGTAGTGACTTTTTCCAAGCTAATGGGGTGTGCATGAGCAAGCTGCACTGTGCAACTTCACTTGCATACATGCTGCACACACACAAATATGCGCATGATCATTTCATCCTGTTCTCTTTCTTTTCTGTCATTGCTCTCTCTCTCTCTCTGAATGCTTTATTATCTCTTCTAAGAAATCAACCACCAGCACTTGGGAGTGGGTCAGGGGATGAGAGACAACCACCTATGTACCATGTCTGAGCTACGAAACAATCCTCAGATTCAAACTACCACTAAAAAAAAACCCAAACCAAACAGGTACACATACGCCTAGTGCTTCAATCAACCTGAAGTGCTTATCATCATCATTGATTCTTCTGAATTCCTTTTCTTTTAAAAAATTTTAAAACTCATTCATGGAAGACATTGTTTTTTTTCAATCTTAGGTGTTCACTTTTCTCCTTGGCTTTTCATTTTTCTTTGGATTTTCAGATTGCAGTTTTTCAAGGGGTGGGGGTGGGGGGTAGGGGGGTGGTGGTGATGGGGAACTAACTGCCACAGGGTATAGTTGGGAAGGGAATTAGCTGACTGGGAGGATAAAAGTTCATAACTAGGAAGCGAGGCTTACCTAATGACCAGCAAGTCTTTGCGTAGAAACACAATATAGATAGTCAATATCTGAAACTGCAGTCAGCCTGCAAAAGAAATGTGTCTGTAAATCCAACTTTGAAACACATGGAGAGAAAACAAATAGTACTGCAGTTACTTCTACTGTAAATGTGTCGTGCTTGTTTCTTCCCCTTTAATCACATTTTCCAACTTTCACTTCTTCTACAATGTTTACTATTTATTATATGGGGAAAAAAATATCTTCACTTTTTTGACACAAACAGGAAATATTTATTTTCCTTTTCAGAAAGTGCCTCTGTGGGTTTACTTTGACATCAATATTAACAATCTTGTCACAAAAGAGTTCATCACAGAATACAAAAATACCATCCATCTACACCACATTAAAGACCTTACTTCTTCCTTTTTGTTTCTCTCTCTCAGATCTGAGTCCACCTCTTTTCCAGAACTCCGTTTCTACATTAACTCAAACGCTGCTTTCTCCCATTAAAAAAAAAAAATTTCTTTCCTCTCATCTCAACTGTCACCTTCCCTCCATAAAAACCAGAAGTCAGCTGTGTAGTAGTAGTAGTAGTAGTAGTAATAGTAGTAGTACACGTCACGATAAATACCACACACCGCACAGGAGTCCTTTAACGCCTCTTGCATTATAAATCCACAATCGCTCTCGCTCAGTAAAACATCTAAAATTTCGGGTCTCTGCGCTTGCTTGAATGAGTAACATCATCATCATCATCATCATCATCATCAACACCGTACCTCTTGCATTATAAGTCCACAAGCGCTCTCGCTCAGTAAAACTTCTAACATTTCAGGTCTCTGCGCTTGCTTGAATGATTAACATCATCATCATCATCATCAACACCGTACCTCTTGCATTACAAGTCCACAATCGCTCTCGCTCAGTAAAACATCTAAAATTTCGGGTCTCTGCGCTTGCTTGAATGATTAACATCATCATCATCAACACCGTACCCCCCCCCCCCCACCCCCACCCTGCCTCTGAACAAACAACCAAACAAACGAACAACACTGCGCTGTGCTGCTGCGCTGCGCTAGAACAACTCGCTGGTGGTGTGGGCGCTGGCGGAGAGGTAGCCCCCGGCGTAGGAGCGGCTGGAGCCGTGGTAGGAGAACTGCTCGAAGTAGGGCAGCTCCGCGTCCTCGCTGATGGGGTCCAGGCGGTCCGAGAGGCCGTGGTCCTGGCCGGGGGTCAGCTGCAAGGACTCCTGGGCAAACTCCTCCGGGATGTACTTGGTATCCCAGGAGCTCTTCACGTCCGGCTTCCAGGGCGGAGGGATCTGGACACACAGCGAGGAGAGTTGGTAGGGGCGGGGTGGTAAGACGCGCGCTACATGCATGCACACACGCACACTGTTGGTGTATTGTATGCTTGTTGCACACACACGCACACTGTTGTTGTATTGTATGCTCGTGTATTTGATCTACGTTTTTGCCTGGGCCAAAAGCTGTTTTCGTCAGTCACTGATGCATGCCAAGTGCCAAGGCTTACTTTGAAACGTTGACGCATTTTGAAATGTTAAGTAAGGATTGTCGTCGTCATCATCCGTGGCAAGTTCTTTGTATGATGACAACCTGAACCTATCATGAAAGGTGGAGAAAAAAAATTATTTGAAGTCGGAGTATGGTTGCCAATATTATGGCAAGGTTTTTTCAAAACAGCCATACACGCAAGCTTTGCAACCAGCGTGTTAGCTCTCACAGCGATTCCCACTGGAGGTTATGAGTGAAAACAGTGTGCATACTGTGGGTGACCTCCAGGGTGCTTCAGGTGGGGAATGCTCAACAACAATACATCATGCAAATCTGATTTGTTTGCTATGTATGTGGAATGCAAAAATGTTAATGGTGTGCTGGCAAATGTTTGCCCACAATACCATGTCACACCACACCACAATGCTCTCTTGGAAAAATGAAAGGTGGTTTGACTTTTGACATAGTGGCCACAGAAGAAGGAAGAGAAGATGACGTTTGAAAGAAGTCCTTCCATTCAGTCAGAATGTGACTACCTTCATAGTGGACAATAAACAGTTGCATATACGCAAAAACCTCACCACTGGTGAACCTCTGAGCTCTAGCCGAGGAATGAAAAAAGAAAAGAAAGAGATATCAGATGGAAAGATTGCTGTTCTTTTCCTTCTGCTTAGGTCCCCTTTCTTCTTCAGCAGAGCTTCTCTCGATCCAAGCATAGAAATTCACAACAATGTAGTTTTGGGAGGAATTTTGTGCATCTTAGAAGAAGTTCTTCCAATCCAAGCATATACATTCACAAATTAATTATATAGTTTTGGGATGGATTTTTGCATCTTAGCACTGCTTCTACCAATCCATACATAGAAATTCAAAACACCATAGTTTTGGGATAAATGTTTTGCATGTCCAATGTTTTACTTGTTTGTTCCAAGTTGTTTTATCCTATCATACATGCAATGAAGATCAAACCTGAAAAAGCTTCAAGAATTATTTTTTCAAAATAAGAGGCAGGTAAATATACATTAGAGGAGGCAGAAATAAGAAGAGATTAAGAAAAAAAGAAAACAAAACCCAAAGAATGTGACAGAATATTATTGGCAGCTTCTGCAGTTTCAGGGACAGGAAGAACTTACAGCTTCATGAATAGTCTGCAGTGCTCAAGACGATCTATTGATGTTTCTGTTCTTCCTCTTTAGTGCTGTAATTTGCATACAACACATGTCTATCTTTATGAAACAATAAGCCTCCAGTCTTGATCTGCAAGTTTTGTTGTTTCATCCAATATTTATATATATACATCTGTGTCATATCAAGCAGAGGATAAGTGCACATTGTACCAATTCTGGCTAAAGGTGCATGCTTTTCAGCCACCTGGGAAAGATTGTGTGGCCGACGGAGATAACCCTGCAAAAACCAAGCTGTACGGCCCACAAGAGGAGCTGGAAAGGACTTGCCCTTACTTTTTCAAGACACATATATTGATGGTGTAATGCAAACTTGAGAAGAAAATCAAATCCTGTTTAATGACAACAAATTTTGCTATCATTTCTACATAATGATTCTGCTTAAGCAGTGTTCAGTGAAAGTGCAAACTCGAAAGAGAGCCAACAACATGGACATTTCTCATAAGAAAGAGTAAATATTTTCATCAGAATTTAATGAAAAAATGAAAAAACCCCAGAGACAAACCACTCTAGTGGCCAATGCTCTGGCCCTTTCTTTCCTGTAAAATGTAACAATTGACTGTCAGTGAAATATTCTGTGCATTTTACTTTTTGTCTAATATCTAGTAAACATCAAGTACCGACAAAAAATAAAAGGAAGTTTTGGAACAGTAGAACAAATCTCTATCTGAATTCTAGCAACAAGTAAAAAAAGCAAAAACAAAAAAAAGCAAGTTTTGGGACGATAGAACAATTCTCTAGAATTTTTGATACAACTTCGATAAAAAAACCCACCAGTATGAATGGGATTTTTAAAAAAAAGACCATTTCTTTCATGTCATCTATGTCCAAGCTGTGTGTGTGTGTGCACACATGTGTGTGGTGTGCATTATGGCGTATTCTGCTGTGTTGTGCTGTGGGTGCATGCGCAAGTGTGTGCATGTGTATTTGTGTGTGCACAAGCACACATACACATGAAACCATGTGCATGTGCAAGTACATGCGAATGCTCACATGTATGTACATGTATGTATCATGTATGTAGAGTATGGGTGACTATGTAAAAGTGTGCAAGTACATGCATACATGTATATGTTCACATGTGTGTACTAATGTGACACATACATATTTCCACATCTTTACTCAATGATGCTTACATGGACACAGATGCATCTTGATATGTTTCAGTGCTGGTTGTAACATTTCAACACAATCACTAGCACTATCCCCATATCATAATATAAGAACTCCAAAACACAACACATAAAAATCAAGCAGAATACGCAGAGCAACATCACAGAAAAAAGCAAGCCAAAATGAAAAACAAGCAATGTTAGCCTGTTCATGGGTTCGAATAAATATTTATTTATTTTCAAAGCATGACATGTAACAATGATGACAATACAGGACAGATGGTGCATATAATATAGTGTGTTCTGAGTATAAGGTGATTTATCTGAAGCAAATAAATGTCAATTATTCCAAAAGCAGGCTTCTCATTTTTTTTGGTTATTCCTGGGCTAAAACTCTGAGCTTCACCAACGAGGAGATTTTGCATATGTGACCATCATTAAGGTAGCTGCATTCTGACTTCAGGGATGATGTCTAAACACAAAAACACAACACAAGCATGCATGCGTTTTGTAAATTTTGTCATCCATTCACACTAGCACGCAATGGCCTGTTCTTCAGAAAGACTGACCAGGATTTAACAGTTGTGCAAGATGTTTCTGCATGTATATTTGCACACTGGACCTCAGTTTAAAGTCTCATCCGAAGGACTTTGGGGGAGTGAAGTCAGTACTGATGTTACATCCAGGGGAAAATTCCCCTTGACATGCCTCAGTGGTGGCTCGACCCTGGGCCATTATTTATTCTTTTATATGAGGATAATGGAATAAGCACTCACATGCTTTTTTACCTCCAGTCCCCGTGTGTATGCAGCTTTGTAAATTCTGTCATCTGTTCCCACCGGCATACAATGGCCTACTCTTTCGAAAAGCGGAACAGGATTTAACATGTGCGCAAGATGTTCAGCGTGCATTCGCACATGGGACCTCAGTTTATAGTCTCATCCGAAGGCCATCATAGCATGAGCATGACACACAAGAAAACTTTGAACAGGCTGCTTAGGTGGTGGCTTAAATCTGGGTTGTCAGATCACAAGCTCAATGCCCTGTCCACTGGGCTATCCATTCCTGCCCCCAAAGTGTGCCTTACGTGGCGCACGTATTGCTCCATACATGCTTGCAAGCTCCTAACCTGTCTCTGGCCGGCATAACCATGAGGCTAGTGTCACCCTGTCCCTCGTTTCCCTGTCACTCTAAAAGGTAAAGGTGTCCCATAGGAGCGATAGGAGAGCGAGGCATCAGAGACCTCAGCTTCTCCAGGGGCCAGCATATTAAGGGTGGAGCCCATCTCCTCTCCCTCGCTGCTTTACCTCTCTGACCCTAAAGAGGCAGGTGCCCATGTACAGCTGGGTGAACTGGGGTACTGTACTGAAGCTGAGGCGCGCAAACGGTCACCCATCCAAGTGGTAACCGCGCTCGATGCTGCTTAACCTTAGCTGGGGAAAGCGAGTGCTCTGACCACTGAGCTATCTTGTCACTCTAGGTACTCCAAAAAGATAACCAAGACATATCAAATATTCACAGCAGCCACAGCCTACACATCAAAGTCTAGACATCTTTTTCCGCAAGTTGGTAAAAAAAAAAATCATGATATAATTTTTTAAAAATAACAACTTTGTAACTAATAATTAACACACAAGTACCTGTTTGGGTTTTTTTGCTTCTTTCTTTTCTTCTTCTTTTCTTTTCAACAGGACAGAGACCAAAACAAAAAATGAACAAATTAAAACAAAACTTTGCTGATTCATTCTAAGGCTGAGTACAAGTTTGAAAAAAAAAAAGATGCAGAAAGAAAAAAATCTAGAAATATTCAAGGCGACCATTCTTCTGTAAAGCAGTGAACTTTTTCATCAATCATTTATCAGTCTAGTGCTTGCAGTCACCCAATATCATACACAAGATGGTAATTATTTGATTCTCCCTCATCATTATAATAACATCAGGACGCAACGTACAAAAACAGGAAACAAATATATCAAAACAAACCATACAAAACTCTAAAGCAAAACACAGTGCTTCCCCCCCCCTACCCCAATTGAACTGAAACGGAATCTATGGCAAAATGAAAACATTGTGCATGTTACAAAGGTTAAAAAGTACACACACACATGTGTGTGCATGCATGCACGCACGCACACACAGAGGGTTGATGCAGAGTATACATCTTTGCAAAAACACAGAATTCATTTATAAATAAATACAAAAAAAGCATAAATGTATCACTGTCACCACACATAAACAAAATGCTGTGATAATATTAAAATATGATACACAACAAAGTTATAATAGACTTACAATGCATACTGCCCTCTCCCTCTCACACACACACACACACGCACGCAAGCACACACACACAGAGTGCATGTGAGCACTGGTGAGTTCAAACTGTCAATGATCTAAATCAAAACAAACAATACAACATGATTGTGTAATATATAAATGGCATATTTAAAGCACGACTATATATTTTTTTCTATAATGTATTTTAAACATGACTGTACAATCAACATATTTTTCTTTTCTTAAATTATGAGGAAAACTTTCAATCAAAACTTCAAGCAATCGATTCTGCACTATGGACGTAGTTCTTTTCAACGACACTTTGAAAATACACCCAAGTGCGTACTTCATAATGAAGGTTTGAATGACACAAAGAGCAGAGCCTACTTGCCACATGACAATCTTTGGTAAGGTTGGTTCGACAAGACATTTCAGAACAGAACTATTCTGAGAAAAGAAGCAAATGAATGTATGTATACGTACGTTTTATAGAGTGCACAAAAAATCCCATCCATTACATTTTTCTAATTGACATGTCAACAATTCCAGTGTATGTTAACAATCTAAAAAACAAAAAATTTTTAAATCCTGATTTTTAACACAACACACGAACAGCTATTTTACACCTGTCAAATTTAAACGCATTCACATAATATGAAATTCAAGCATAAAGAGAAATAAAGTGCCATGAATACACCAGAAGACGAATAAAAAAAAAGAAGGGCACAAAGGAAAAAAAAGGCTCAAACAAGAATGTGACAGCTATAAAACCCTTAACAACACTGTAACACAGAATTTGTGTGATCTCATGCAGTTCTGTGCAATGCAGCTGGTGCAGAATTGAAAAGACTTAACAAAAAACCAAAGCAAACTTAAGTCATCACGACACGACTGAGCACAAAGACAACTATCTCATACAATAAACTGGCATCACTGAAAAGATAAGACTGGACGAAACCTACCACAAGATGTGGCGAAGACTTGATGAAACCTACCACAAGATGTGGCAAAGACTGGACGAAACCTACCACAAGATGTGGCAAAGACTTGATGAAACCTACCACAAGATGTGGCAAAGACTGGATGAAACCTACCACAAGATGTGGCAAAGACTGGATGAAACCTACCACAAGATGTGGCAAAGACTGGATGAAACCTACCACAAGATGTGGCAAAGACTGGATGGAACCTACCACAAGATGTGGCAAAGACTGGATGGAACCTACCACAAGATGTGGCAAAGACTGGATGGAACCTACCACAAGATGTGGCAAAGACTGGATGAAACCTACCACAAGATGTGGCAAAGACTGGATGGAACCTACCACAAGATGTGGCAAAGACTGGACGAAACATGCCACAAGATGTGGCAAAGACTGGATGAAACCTACCACAAGACATGGCAAAGACTGGACGAAGCATGAAAGATATGGCATGCACCATGAAGACCAAGTTGACATCCAGCCACAACTCCGCCATCACTTCCAATATTTTAAATGTCCACAGACAAAAGCAATGAAACCAAGAGTTCATCATGGGGTCATCCTCGTCACTATTGACCACCAAGCAATAAAACAAAACTGTCTCTACCTCGTGGCCCCTGTTGCTCAGGTCTTACAGTGAGCCTCAGTTCGAATTTCCCATGCATTCTGTGTTTGTGGAGTGTTGGTGTCAAGACTTTCAGGGTCAGAGGTTCATGGGTGACACTTGAAGGAATGGATTGTCTCACTTAGAATGGCTCTACAACTAAGCTTAGCTATCATTGTCATCAGCAGGGGGCTTAGCTCATGGTGTCCTGTGTATGTTAGCTCAGATCAGGCATCACTGAACACCACTGAAGAGACCCAGTAGCAGTGCAGGGTCATTCTGGTTGGGGGCCTCAGGGCTGCCAAACACTGAGATAAACGCCCTATGGACTTCTGACATGCAGAGCTTGGGCTTGGCTGAGGTAAACAGAGAGATGAGCAGCATGGGAAACAGCAGGACAGGAACATCACATAAAGGTGAGGTAGCCAACCTCCCCACCCCAACCAAACAAAAAAATGTTTTCATTCATTAGGTAGCATCAAAAGACCAAAGTGCTGGTGCTGACACTCTGCCTTACTTTGGTCTGCTGTAGTAGTAGAAAGAACCAGAACCACTGGGGAAAATCTACAAGGCCAACTGTTCTTATCCAGAAATGGACACACCCTGCCAACTACTTAATATGTCAAATGTTTTCATCAGTGCAACGAAAACTCCTTGCTTTGATATGCATATATCTACCTATATAACATATGAAATGTATATATATATACATTATTTATTTCTCAGCTAGAGCCCCAAGGTTCACCAATGGCAAGATTTTGCTTATGTCACAGCTGTCAGTTTCCCCCACTTTCAGCTGCTCTCAGCTACTCTCAGCTATCCATTCCATCCCAGCCCAGATGGTGCTAAGTTATAGCAGGAACTGACCACACTTGGACTTGGTAAAAGGAAGGGGCGTACTAAATCTAGCACCCTTGACTGAGTGATTTGGATTTGTGTGCTGTGATGTGACCGTTATCTTCTAATATAGAGCAATTCTTAAGATCTAAAGACGCAGGGCTGTTGCAAGGAAAAGATAACGTGTGGATACACTATCCAGAACGTAACGTACATGGTTATTGTTCTCATTGTTGCGGTTGTTGTCCATCTGTTATATACTTCTCTCAGAATAAGATCCAAAGTGCAAATGCATAGGGAAATGTCCCAAAAGGCACACCAGTGCTGAGGGTGTGGTGTGATGTGCAACACTTGAAATGGTCTGTGCAACAAAGATTTATCAAACATGGTAGGTTTAATAACAAAAACAACCCCCCCCCAAAAAAAAACAACCCCCCTCAAATATCAAGCAAGCAAACACAACAACTGCCCCCCCCCCCCCCCCAAAAAAAAAACCCAAACAAAACCCCAACTAAACAAAAAACCCCACAAAACACACAATTTTAAAAAAGTGATTGTACATTACATTAGTGCAAGAAAACCCCCCACAACTATTCAGAACCAAAATAATGATAAAAAACACTAGAAAACTGAAAGTTTTCATTCAGAGACACCTGTACAATCTAGAACCAGAAGACGGCCAGACTTTCTCCTTTCCTCACAAGTGATTAAAAATGATATAAAAAAGAAAGCAGTTCTATATGACATAAAAATGAACAACACAAAAATCAAGCAATATAAGAAAAACTAAAAAAAAAAAAAAAGCATCCGAAAAAATACTAAACCTAGAAAAAAGCACAATAGAAAAAAACAACCCATGTAAATTGAATTAAAAGGCAAGAAAAAGGTGAGAAGAATTAAGATTAAAAAAAAGCACCCCCAAGGAAGAAAAAAACAACCAACAAATACATAAAGCAACACCAAAAACCATTGACAAAAAAACCACCCCAACCCCCAAAGCCCCAGCTGTCAAGAGTTTAAGTTCAAGGTAACATGTAAGTACAAAATATGAAAAAAACCACAGGTAATAAATTATCCCCACCCCTCCCAAAAAAACCCCCCAACCCTCCCCCAAAAAACCTAACAACAACAAACTCCCCCAAAAACTCAACAACAAAAACCCCAAACAAAAAGCACTTTAAAATCCTGATTCAGCACCCATCATTTTAATACAGCGATCTTTTAGATTTTCACGCTAAATATTAATAATGCAATTTCACCATCAACAAGTCAAGGTAGTTTGACACAGATCGGTGATACTATTCATCATCTTTCTGTGAGACTTGCTTTGCCTGAAAGATTGTCATGAACACTTTTTGTATATGTATTAATATCTTTTATTCATATTTTTAAAAAACACAAAATGACTAGCATAAATGTCAAAAGTTGTGAACTGATATAATTTTTTTAAATGGAAAAAAAAAAGGTCTGTATATAATAGCACCAAACCTCATTATAGTTCATGAGACTGATCAATGATAGACTTACTCAGAAGCAAGGTTGCATGTGTGTGTGTGTGTGTGTGTGTTAGAGTCTGTGAGTGTGTGTGTGAGTGTGTGTGTGAGTCTGTGTGTATGTGTGTCTGTGAGTGTGTGTGTATGTGTGCATGCATATCTGTATACATGCATACCAGCATGCATACATGTGTGTGTGTGTGAACTTCTAATGCGATGTACGAAATAGAGGAATGCACATCCCTTACTTATGCTGTAGTTTAAAGCCTTTTCCTATGGTTTGCCTAAAGGTCCGAGTTCTATCCTGGACTGCCCTTGGTGAGATGGACAAGATATAGATCTTGACTTGATATAACTTGGTGACATGAAGAATATATCCATCCACTCCAGTAACAATGTAGAACAATTTGAGTTTTAAGAACACAGCACGGTCATTGAATATGTCAAAATCCTGATATGCTTTTAACAATAACAACACCACCACAAAATGCTGATTGGTCACGCATTCAACATTCCATCACAAGGTACAAACTAGTCGGTTAAAAACTACACACATCATGTGTCATTTTTACATGGATAAAAACATGTTTGTGTTGCATATCAGAGTCAACAACAACTTTCCCTTCTTCCTTTTAAAATAACTTTGGGAAGAAAAATGATTACTAAGGCCAATGCTTTTACCACTGTCAACAAGGAAAATTTTCTATTGAAAATTATAAGGCCAAAAACTGTTTACATACATACATATCTGGTTCTTTGACGAGAAAGTAGCCTTTCTTATTTGTCCTCAGCATTGTTCATCACGTGGAGATTTCATTTTTACTGACAAATCCTTTTCTATTGCTATTTCTTTTGGCAAAATGATACATTTTGAAATCTGTGAAAACATCAGACAACTGGCAAGCCTGGTGGCATTAATTAAACTCACGAAAATGACCTTCATATAAATTTAAACAAACCACATTCATTAACTTGGGCATCTTGTTGAACTAGCAACAGTATCATAGTGACTGTTGTTTTCAAAACCAACTAAAGACCATCAACTTTAAAACTTGCCCAACAAGCAACACTCCTCACTGCTTTCAAAACTGATCATGCACATAGAGTGTGACATGAGTAGTCAGTGACCATTTTCACCAAATCATTTTGAAAACACAATCACAGCAACTGCCAAGTTTTAAAAAACAACCATATAAAAAAAAACCCAACCAAACTATGATTAACTTTATGAAATAAAAAAAAAAGTGAATTAAAGCAAAACATGAAAGTATTCAATTTTTTCATGCATTCTCACTCTGTTTTGTAAAAATGATTTGTCTTTCGTTAAAGCTTCATAAAATGCTCAGCATCACTTTGAATCACACTTCCTAATATTTTTCATAGAGACCCGGGGATCAATTCTAATATTGTGTGTGCACAGTTCTATCATACTTGTCAATTCCCTCCAACGCGATCTTTTCTGACACTGTGCACAGTTCTGCATTCAAATACACACATTCATACATATATAAATATCTGACATGAATACAGAGTCAAAAGACAACGTGCATAACATTTTATATCACAAGTAACTATTATAGAAAACATGATACATGAACTCATTCCAATGACACAGGTAGAAAACTACCGTCCTAAACAGTCCAGTTGTCCTGAACCAGTTGAATTGTCCTAAACAATTGAATTGTCACGATCCAGTTCAATTACCCTGATCCAGTTCAATTATCCTAAACAGTTTAACTGTCCTGACCCAGTTCAATTATCCTAAACAGTTCAGCTGTCCTGATCCAGTTTAATTATCCTAAGCAGTTCACCTGCCCTGACCCAGTTCAATTATCATAAACAGTTCAACTGCTCTGAACCAGTTCAATTATCCTAAACAGTTCAACTGTCCTGAACCAGTTCAATTATCCTAAGCAGTTCACCTGCCCTGACCCAGTTCAATTATCCTAAACAGTTCAACTGTCCTGACCCAGTTCAATTATCCTAAAACATGTCATTGCAGACAATATTGTCAGTAATGACGCAATGAACGCCTAGTATTTTCTAACGTTTTGTTCCTGTACCTTTTTATTTTCTAAAGTATGTACGTGAAAGAATGGATGACATAGTAGGTGAAGAAATTTGTTTGTCTTGAAGTTTTATGATTTCAATTTTATTTTTAATTCTTAAAACATTCTTTATCTAAATGTGTGTGTGTACGCGTGCATGCAGGTGTGTATGAGTATGTGTGTGCGTGTGTATGTATATGTGTGTAATTTTTATTTCCAATGTATTATTTTATCAATTTTCTTCTTTTTACTGGTTCAGTTTATTGGTAAAGGTTGTAATAATGTAGTATTTCAGTATAATCATTACAAAACTTGTTCTTAGATAGATGGCTTGATGAAAAAAAGCAAATGCATTGCTTATTCAATGTACCATCTAGAAATAAAAATTTGACTTGACTTGACTTGACCAGTTCAACTACCCTGATCCAGTTCAATTACCCTAAACCAGTTCAACTACCCTGATCCAGTTTAATTACCCTAAACCAGCTCAACTACCCTAAACCAGTTCAACTACCCTGATCCAGTTTAATTACCCTAAACCAGCTCAACAACCCTAATCCAGTTCAACTACCCTGATCCAGTTTAATTACCCTAAACCAGTTCAACTACCCTAAACCAGTTCAACTACCCTGATCCAGTTCAACTACCCTGATCCAGTTCAACTACCCTGAACCAGTTCAACTACCCTGAACCAGTTCAACTACCCTGATCCAGTTCAATTAATAATAATAATGATGTATGGAATTTACATAGCGCTGAATCTTGTAAAGCTACAAATCAACGCGATCAATTACCCTAAACAGCTCAACTACCCCGATCCAGTTCACTTATCCTAAACCAGCTCAACCGTCTCGAACCCCGATCAGTTATCCTAAACCAGCTCAACCGCCCCGAACCCCATCACCTATCCTAAACCAGCTCAACCGTCCCGAACCCCATCACCTATCCTAAACCAGCTCAACCGTCCCGAAACCCCATCACCTATCCTAAACCAGTTCAACTACCCTGATCCAGTTCACTTATCCTAAACCAGCTCAACCGTCCCGAACCCCCAGTAAGTTATCCTAAACCAGCTCAACCGTCCCGAACCCCCAGTAAGTTATCCTAAACCAGCTCAACCGTCCCGAACCCCCAGTAAGTTATCCTAAACCAGCTCAGCCGTCCCGAACCCCCGATCAGTTATCCTAAACCAGCTCAACCGTCCCGAACCCCCAGTCAGTTATCCTAAACCAGCTCAACCGTCCCGAACCCCCAATCACCTATCCTAAACCAGCTCAACCGCCCCGAACCCCGATCCTAAACCAGCTCAGCCGTCCCGAACCCCCAATCACCTATCCTAAACCAGCTCAACCGCCCCGAACCCCGATCCTAAACCAGCTCAACCGTCCCAAACCCCCCATCACCTATCCTAAACCAGCTCAACCGCCCCAAACCCCATCACCTATCCTAAACCAGCTCAACCATCTCGAACCCCGATCAGTTATCCTAAACCAGCTCAACCGTCCCGAAACCCCATCACCTATCCTAAACCAGCTCAACCGCCCCGAAACCCCAATCACCTATCCTAAACCAGCTCAACCATCCCGGAACCCCGATCACCTATCCTAAACCAGCTCAACCGTCCCGGAACCCCGATCACCTATCCTAAACCAGCTCAACCGTCCCGAAACCCCGATCAGTTATCCTAAACCAGCTCAGCCGTCCCGAAACCCCGATCAGTTATCCTAAACCAGCTCAACCGTCCCAAACCCCATCACCTATCCTAAACCAGCTCAACCGTCCCGAAACCCCATCACCTATCCTAAACCAGCTCAACCGCCCCAAACCCCATCACCTATCCTAAACCAGCTCAACCGTCCCGAACCCCCAGTCAGTTATCCTAAACCAGCTCAACCGTCCCGAAACCCCACGGACAGTTATCCTAAACCAGCTCAACCGTCCCGAAACCCCATCACCTATCCTAAACCAGCTCAACCGTCCCGAACCCCATCACCTATCCTAAACCAGTTCAACCGTCCCGAACCCCGGTCAGTTATCCTAAACCAGATCAACCGCCCCAAACCCCATCACCTATCCTAAACCAGCTCAACCGTCCCGAAACCCCATCACCTATCCTAAACCAGCTCAACCGTCCCGAACCCCCAATCACCTATCCTAAACCAGCTCAACCGCCCCAAACCCCATCACCTATCCTAAACCAGCTCAACCGTCCCAAAACCCCGATCACCTATCCTAAACCAGCTCAACCGCCCGGAACCCCGATCACCTATCCTAAACCAGCTCAACCGCCCGGAACCCCCATCACCTATCCTAAACCAGCTCAACCGTCCCGAAACCCCGATCACCTATCCTAAACCAGCTCAACCGTCCCGAAACCCCGATCAGCTATCCTAAACCAGCTCAGCCGTCCCGAAACCCCGATCAGTTATCCCTTCAGTTATCCCAGACGGCGGCGTCGTCCAAGCTCATGTTGGACAGTCGGTTCTCGGTCAGCATGTTGCGGGCTTCCTGGTAGGAGAACTGCTCAAAATAGGGCAGCATGTCCGCCTCCTCCCCGCTGGCCGGCCACACCTGGGCCGCCGCTGCAGCAGCAGCCCCCCCCCAACGCGCGCCGTCCAAGCTCAGTGCCGTGGGGTCAATGTCAGCCATGCGGTTCCCTGGTAGAACGATCTGCAAATAGCGCAGCTGTCGCCTCCCCTGCTGAGGCCGGCCAATCCTGGCCCGAGTGGAAGCCCCCACGCCACGCTCAGTGCAGAGGAAGAGGGGTAAGTTGCAGCAGTACAAGACACAGCTGGAGTTAGCTGGTCAGTGGTGAGGTCACTGATCTTTGTTTTTTAAATATTCGTGGCGAGTGCATTAACCTAACTGACTAAAGTCGTAGACAAGCGGTAGTCAGTGAGGATGAAATTTAGGCGTCTCGACTGAGTTTGCTGTGTTTTCTTGGGTGTTAGTGTGTTGGTACTTCTTTTTTTTTTAAATATCTTTTGTTCATATATTATATGAAACACATAGCGTTACCAAGTACGTCATTCACGTTGGGAAGTGCCTAGGTGCTTTCTTCAGATCTGTAGTTCTCTTTTTTTCTTGGCATGTATGTGCATAAATGGTAATGCTACATCGGCAAATAACCTCTTCTGTTCATGAAGATGTATATGATACCTCAATTGTCTCATAGACAGCAAAAATATATTATGATTACAAGTTTACTCAAAGTCGATTAAACTGTGTCTTACATTTTTTTCTGCAAAAAAACCCCAAACAGTCCAAAAAGAATTTGCTTTACATGAAGTTTTCAGATAAAACCTAATTTATTTACTTATACCACATTTAAGTCACAAGATTTTTCTGCATAAAATTCGGGCTGCTCTCCCCAGAGAGAGCACATCGCCACAAGAGCAGCACTACCCCTCTTTTTCTTTTTGGTCTGTAACTATTTCTTTTCCTATCAGAGTGGCTTTTTTCTAAGAATTTTGCCAGGGACAACTCTCTTGTTGCCGTGGGTTCTTTTACGTGTGCTGAATAATTTTGTGTAACACACGGGACCTCGGTTTATCGTCTTATCCGAAAGACTAGTGCCCAGACCACCACTCATGGTCTAATAATGGATGGGGAAAAGTTTCGGGCCCAAACGGGATTCTAACCACCGAACACTTCCGACCCGGACTTTTCGCTTTCTAGACAGGCGCGTTACCTCTAGACCACCGATCCTGAGCATCTCAGTCTGCTTCATGACAAAATTCTTCTTTTGGGTAACATTCCATTTCTGATGGTAAGCTATGATTCCATTTGCTGAGGGAATCTAAAGAGACATACAAGTGTAAGACAAACCCTCCAGCCAAAAACTCTGCCTAAATTTGCATTTGCTGCCAGTAAGAAGAGTCGAATGAACTGAATGATATACTGAATAGGTCTTCAGCAATGGATTGTGGCTGTATTTTCTTTTGCACTAATCTTCATAGCAGTTAACACAGGAGTGACTGAAAAAGACAACTTTTTTTTCCTTTCATATTCAGAGCTACTAAATTTTATTCACATACAAAGTGGAGTTTCAGTAAACATTTGCTGACAAGCTGAATGACCTGTCTTCGGAACAGAAAGATGCGACACTGGATTTTCTTGTGAAACATTAGCTGCATGAATTTTAGTTTTGAATTTTCAAATTTCCTGGGAAACTGTTGATAACTGATGTGTGTTCACCTGGGCTGGATAGTGCCACTTGGTTGAAAATGTAAGAGAGCATTCAAAAGACATTACTATCACAGTCTCTATGCTACTACTGCAACTATGGATTCACTAAAAGCCTAGAAAAATAAGCAGGTGTTCCTTTTGACTTTCATGAACATAGTTTTCAAAAAAAAAAAAGGCTAGAGTAATTAGTGTTATCGATGTTATAAAGCGAAATATTCACCTCCATACTGAATGACTGTCTCTTAATCAGAATCACAAATTGACATTACTTTATTCTTCTGATATACAGAAGACATACTTAAAAAACAACAACCCATAGCTCTTTAAAAGTAGTAAATTGCATTTAAAAAAAAAAACTCAGACAAAAAAACCCAAATCCACTTGACCCTAGACTACCAAGAATTATGCAACACTAAAGCATACACAACAATGTTCTGCTCATGCAACATAAACAACGTTTGGAAAAATCTATCCGAAAACAAGTGGGACAATTTGAGAGTTTCAAAACAAAATTATGAATCAGACAACAAAAGCCGAACATAACAAGTTCTGCAATTCAAACAGAAACAGCACAAGCTGGTGATAAGTTGTTTCCCTTCCTTGAACATATTTTTTTTTTTTTTTTTACTTTTCTATTTTGCTTCGCTACTATCTTTTGTCCAGTACTTTTTGAAAACTTATATTCATCAACGGAGAGTTTTACAAATGCAAATTACAAGGAAAACAGCTTTACAAACACCACGAAACCTCTAAATAAAAATAATTTGCTGAAACTGCATGATAAAGAAGTATAAAAAAGGTAAAGAAGAGAAAAAACTGGAAAGAACAGAATGAAAAGGAAACATTCAGACATTAAAAAAAAGAAAAGTGTCAGAAAAAAAAAAAAAAAAAAAGTGCCACACCATAAACAAATCACAAATTATAAAATGAGTCAGGAAGTGAAGATATACTCTGAGCATAGTTGATATTATGAATGTTATCAAGCAAAATGTTTTACACATGGCGGTTTCCTTCCTTTCTCTAACCACTTCCAACACACTCTCTCTCAATCTCTGTCTCTCTCTCCCCCTCTCTCTGTGTGTCTCTCCCCACTCTCTCTCTGTGTCTCTCCCCCCCTCTTTCTCTCTCTCCTCTCCCCCCTCTTTCTCTCTCTCCTCTCCCCCCTCTTTCTCTCTCTCCTCTCCCCCCCTCTCTCTCCCTCCCCTCTCTCTCTCACCTCATTTTCTTTGCAAGTGCTACAGAGCAAACCAACGACAGGTTTTGTTGCCACCACAGCATCGGTACTTCACACTAACTCGTAAACTTTTCCCCAGTATCTCCTTTTCCCACTGCTGCTAGGTCCCTGCTGTCAGTGCTGGTCTGGTTCAATACATCAAGATATTCCCATACAACAACAGCATCATCTTAAAACTAGATGAGGGCGGACACAGCGGCCATGCCTTGTCTGTCTGCCTTCCAACTGCGAAATCAGTTCACTGAAAAGATGTTCACTACAAGCAGGACACACACAAAAAAGGAAAAACTAAAACTTTGATGATCAGACCCTACCAGAACAATGGGAAAGAAAAAATAATAGTACAGAAGACTACAAAATCTGAACATTTTTTTCCTTCTAAATTTCAAACTAGTCTGCAAGGTGGAAGATCGTAACTAAGTAACACTACACAAATCCTGCTGATCTGAGGTGACATGAAAAGAGGTGGAGTTTTACCCTGCCCTTCCTATCACAGATCCAACCCCACTTCCTAAGATCACAATCAGTGAAAAGAGGAAGAATAGAAGGACGAAGAGAAGTGATCGAACAACAATGCTCCACAGATCCTGATCAGCAGAGAGATCCAACAATGCTCAACAGATCCTGATCAGCAGCAGAGATCCAACAACAATGCTCCATAGATCCTGATCAACAGAGAGATCCAACAATGCTCCAAACAGATCCTGATCACCCAGATGACAGATCCAACAATGCTCCACAGATCCTGATCAGCAGAAGATTTCCAACAATGCTCCACAGATCCTGATCAACAGAGAGATCCAACAATGCTCCACAGATCCTGATCAGCAGAGAGATCCAACAATGCTCCACAGATCCTGATCAACAGAGAGATCCAACAATGCTCCACAGATCCTGATCAGATGACAGATCCAACAACAATGCTCCACAGATCCTGATCACAGAAGAGATCCAACAACAATGCTCCACAGATCCTGATCAACAGAGAGATCCAACAATGCTCCACAGATCCTGATCAGCAGAGAGATCCAACAATGCTCCACAGATCCTGATCAGCAGAGAGATCCAACAATGCTCCACAGATCCTGATCAACAGAGAGATCCAACAATGCTCCACAGATCCTGATCAGATGACAGATCCAACAATGCTCCACAGATCCTGATCAGCAGAGAGATCCAACAATGCTTCACAGATATTGATCAGCAGAGAGATCCAACAATGCTCCACAGATATTGATCAGATGACAGATCCAACAATGCTCCACAGATATTGATCAGCAGAGAGATCCAACAATGCTCCAAACAGATATTGATCAGCAGAGAGATCCAAAAATGCTCCACAGATATTGATCAGCAGAGAGATCCAACAATGCTCCACAGATATTGATCAGCAGAGATCCAACAATGCCCCACAGATATTGATCAGCAGAGAGATCCAACAATGCTCCACAGATATTGATCAGCAGAGAGATCCAACAATGCTCCACAGATATTGATCAGCAGAGAGATCCAACAATGCTCCACAGATATTGATCAGCAGAGAGATCCAACAATGCCCCACAGATATTGATCAGATGACAGATCCAACAATGCTCCACAGATATTGATCAGCAGAGAGATCCAACAATGCCCCACAGATATTGATCAGCAGAGAGATCCAACAATGCCCCACAGATATTGATCAGATGACAGATCCAACAATGCTCCACAGATATTGATCAGCAGAGAGATCCAACAATGCCCCACAGATATTGATCAGATGACAGATCCAACAATGCTCCAAACAGATATTGATCAGCAGAGAGATCCAACAATGCTCCACAGATATTGATCAGCAGAGATCCAAATATGCCCCACAGATATTGATCAGCAGAGAGATCCAACAATGCTCCACAGATATTGATCAGCAGAGAGATCCAACAATGCTCCACAGATATTGATCAGCAGAGAGATCCAACAATGCTCCACAGATATTGATCAGCAGAGAGATCCAACATGCTCACAGATATTGATCAGCAGAGAGATCCAACAATGCTCCACAGATATTGATCAGCAAGGATCCAACAATGCTCCACAGATATTGATCAGCAGAGATCAACAATGCTCCACAGATATTGATCAGATGACAGATCCAACAATGCTCCACAGATATTGATCAGCAGAGAGATCCAACAATGCTCCACAGATATTGATCAGCAGAGAGATCCAACAATGCTCCACAGATATTGATCAGCAGAGAGATCCAACAATGCCCCACAGATATTGATCAGCAGAGAGATCCAACAATGCTCCACAGATATTGATCAGCAGAGAGATCCAACAATGCCCCACAGATATTGATCAAATGACAGATCCAACAATGCTCCATAGATATTGATCAGCAGAGAGATCCAACAATGCTCCACAGATATTGATCAGCAGAGAGATCCAACAATGCTCCACAGATATTGATCAGATGACAGATCCAACAATGCTCCACAGATATTGATCAGATGACAGATCCAACAATGCTCCACAGATATTGATCAGATGACAGATCCAACAATGCTCCAAACAGATCCTGATCAGAAGAGATCCAACAATGCTCCACAGATAATGATCAGACGAGAGATCCAACAATGCTCCACAGATAATGATCAGACAAGAGATCTAATAATGCTCCAAACAGATCCTGATCAGATGACAGATCCAACAATACTCCACAGATCCTGATCAGAAAACCAAGCTTTCAAACTCCAATCTCTGCAAATAAATCTTATGATACCTGACATAACAGCAAAGTTTCATTCTCTCAGACACAGCCTATGGCACACTAAGTTCTATGACAGGGGATGAGTTAAGGCAAAAAACCTCTAAGAATTTAGAATACACTTCAGATGAGAAATGAACCCATAACCTCTTAAGAAATAGCTCATGGCTCAGACTGCACTGCTGCAGCAAAATTTTTACAATATGAACCCCCCCCCCCCCCCCCCCCCCCCACGCTCAACCACCTACCCACTCACCCTTGATGAGCTGCATTCTCCAATCCATTCACACTTTTTTTTGCTAGACTGCTATGTGATATCTAAAAGCTCTGGACTGAATATTAGTGTGCCTGGAGTATCTAATATTTTGTTCATAAGTAGTAAGCAGTTTTGACAGAAGATCCCAGGAAAAACAGTGCACGTACATGATGCAATAATAAAGATTGACAGAATGAAAAAGCACCATCACCAATAATGAAAAAGATATAACTGAGCAACACAGGGAAAGATATATGGTCAACTTTTGTTTTTTGTTCTTCTCTCAAATGCATGCATGCACAAACGCACACATGCCGAGCTTTTCAACTCATGAAGATTTAATGAACTACTTATATCAAGTCTGTGACTTCTTTCTGTCAACCAAAATATTTAAGAGTGAACAAGAGTTACACAGCTTCCGCCATCAATTTATAATTTTATGTACACTTAAAGTACAAACCCTATATGGCAGCATATTGATCCTAAAGTGATGACCATGTAGTCAGTACGCCTCACATCTCATATTCAAACATATTCCACATTGTCTATCTGGTGCTTTGAAATGTACAGCTATCACATATATACTGTAACCAACTTGTACATCACTGGGGTTTTTTACAAATAAGATCAGACTTTTTTCATTTTTTGAAAGGTTTTTCTTCTCACAATGATCCTAGCACAGGTTCGTTAAATTTTTCTTTCCGCTTTAGCTTTTCTTCCCCACCCCTCCCCCCAAACCTCTGCTGCTTTTTTCCCCCAAAAATCCTTTTTCTCTTTCATAACTGACATATCTGCTATGCCTATGTCTTTTTTTTTTCTCTCTCACTAGCTCTGCCCCTCCCTCTATCATACCATTCATCGTTTCTAATCATTCATAACCTCTTCCCTACCTGTCAACAGCTATAGGGTAGGTAACCAACCATCTACTAACCCTTCCCTCCGTATCACCCACTACTGGGTTATTGTAGCATACAAATGTGAATAGTGCACGTGTACTGGGAAAGAGGGGTTGTCTCCCTTAATGTAGGGATAGTGTTAACACTCTTCCTATGTTGAGAGAGCCCCTCTATCCTAAGTACACATGCACTGTGCGCATTTGTATACTAAAATAACCCAGAAGTGTTTGATACAGAGGGAAGGTAGATGGTTGGTTACCCTATAGCAGGTTACCTGAAGGGAAAAGCCTAAAAGTAAAGACTATGCCCTCCACCCCCCCCACCCCACCCCCCCAAAAACCAAGGTTCCACTTTTTCAATGTAGATTTAGTAACTGCGGCAAACTTCAAGAACAAAATCAGTTAACACGTGCAAAGCCAACATAAATCATAGAGAGTGCAGTTAGAGTGTTTCGACAGTTAATGAAAGGGAAATGGACACAGCCAAAGCTTACAGCCAACACGACTCATCAACAGAATCACACAGCCTATACTGAAAGAAAAAAACCAAAACCAGAATGGATATGACTGAATACAAAAAAGAAAAAAAGAAAAAAAAAAAAGAAGCTGACGGAACAATAAAACCACAATTACCTGCAGCAGAAAGCATCTCTGAAGCTGTAGCCCTGGCAAAATTCTCTTTCTCTCTCTGTGTGTTTCAAAACGCCTGAAAGAAAGCTTTTTTTTCTTCTTCTTCTTTTTTTCTCTCTTCTTCTCCACACTCCTACCTAATCGACAAGGAAAGGTTACACACTAGGAGTTAGTGGTCAAGAAATCCGTCCATTTAGCTCTGCAAGGGAAGGAAAGGATTAATGCAAAAAAACACAACAACCCCGGTGTGTACATATTATCCATACAGCATTAATCCGAATGGAAGGAACTACAAAATGCAAACACATACTTGAGTAATAACAACAACAACAACCCAACCATACACCTGAAACAGAAAAAGTGACATACACACATGTACAGGTAGTACCATGCGTAAATCAGCAGTGGAAGAGACGGGAGGTGACAGAGGGAGAGGGCTTACCTTTTTGGCGGCCAGGTCTTCCCAGTTGATGCACTGGAAGAAGGGGTGACTTTTGATTTCTTTCACATCGGCTTCACTGCCACCTAGTCTGCAAGAGCAGACGGGAAAATAAAAATAAAGATGAATGAACATTGTCTACAAATGAACCAAACAAGATTTCTCAGCTGGTTGGTATTATTATGTATACTGAACGTGTGATTCTCTCTCTCTCTCTCACACACACACAATACCACCACCACCACCACCACTACACACACACACACACAATACCATCACCAACACCACCACCACCACACACACACACCACATACCCATAGAGTGTAAATACCAAAATAACAATGTTACTGCATCATTCTTAGTTTGTTAACTTTCTTGAAATTCTTTTATGCTTGTTTGTTCATAAACCATACCTTTATTCAGAAAGAGATATTCTTAAAAAATTTTTTTTTGTAAAGTTCAAAAGAGACACATACACCACAGCGCGCAAAAATCCAGCATAACTCAGTCAAGGGTCCAGGGCCCAGTGCTAAAACCAGCGCTGCCTCCCCCTTCCCTCCACGGGGCAAGATGGAATGGACAGCAGCTGAGTGCAGCTACAAGTGGAAGAAACTGACAAGTGTGGCACACCAGCAGGTGGACAATAAACACGAAAAGTCTAAGGTTCAATTCCACCCCAACACACACACACACACACGCTCTCTCTGTGTCTCTGTCTCTTATATATCCCTAAGGGTGGGGACTGGATGTAAAAAAAGCACATGGGTGCTTATTCATTATCCTCGAAATAAAAGAATTTGTCACTGTCATTGTCACACATGGCTGTTGACACCAAAAAAAACAACGCATCCACCTCCTCCCCATTCTCCTGCCTCACCTTCTCTTTGGATTTTTGGCGAGCAAGCCGCTGAGGAGTGACTTGGCTTCTTCAGACAGGTTGCGGGGGAACTTGACGTTCTGCAGGAGGATCAGCTCGAAGAGGACGTCGTGGTCTCTGTTGTAGAAAGGCAGGCGGCCGCACATCATCTCGTACATCACCACACCTGTGCCCCACCAGTCCACCGCCCGACCGTAATCGTTATCTTCCAACACCTGTCACAGCCAGGTAAGTCACAGACATCATGCATAGGGAGAGCAAGTATATATATGCTAGGGTTGTGATATTGCAGAGGAAAGGAAGTGCATAACATGAACGCATACTGCAGTTAGTATTGTTATAGAAGGAGGACATAAAGCTTTAACATTTTAGGGGCTTGAAAACAGTTGTGAATAGCTTGTGTTATAAAACGGTGTCATTGAAGTATCCATGAATGAATGTTAACCCCTTCACTGTCCTGATGCACACATTAAACCCACTAAGAGCTTTGCATCAAAGTATCCATAAATGAATGTTAACCCCTTTAACTGCCCTGATGCACATTTTACACCCACTAAGAGCTTTGCATCAAAATATCCACAAATGAATGTTAACACTTTTCACTAACCTGGTGCACATTTTACCCCATTTAGAGCTTTGCATAAATGTATCCACAAATGAATGTTAACCCTTTCACTGCCCTGATGCACATTTTACACCCACTAAGAGCTTTGCATCAAAATATCCACAAATGAATGTTAACACTTTTCACTAACCTGATGCACATTTTACCCTGTTTAGAGCTTTACATCAATGTATCCACAAATGAATGTTAACCCCTTCACTGTCCTGATGCACACATTATACCCACTAAGAGCTTTGCATCAATGTATCCATGAATGAATGTTAACCGTTTCACTGTCCTGGTGCACATTTTACACCCACTGGCAGCTGTAAGCCATGAGGAGTTCTGGTTCATGAATGAAAAATGAGGTCATAAAGAGCAAAAACAAAACTATGACAATTGTGATAGGACTGAATATTGCAGTATTATTATTATTTAGTAGTATTGTATGAAACGTGTTGCTGTGTGTATTAAAACACTCTGATGGAAAGGTACAGAAAATTCATGTCATGATGACGGCGGCTTTCTATCCTGGGACATTTTCAGGTACACTGAAACATATGCTCAGTAAAAGCCACCGTGGGGCACTGAAGAGGTTACACTTTATGTTGGTAGTTGCTCGCATTCTTTTGCAACAAGTTTTCTTGTAACTTACAGATACAAATAACCAGTATGGAGTGCACACACAGAAGGAAGCAATCGGCCAGTACAGAATGAGTTAAAGCATACAAAACAGTGGCAGACCTACCTCAGGCGCTAAGTACTCAGGCGTGCCACAGAAGGTGCTGGTGCTGGCCCCGAAGAACATCTCTTCTTTACACAGACCAAAGTCCGCTATCTTGATGTGACCGTCCTTGTCCAGGAGTAAGTTCTCCAGCTGCCCACGCAACCCATCCACACACAGTTTTTATACATCGCATGTAGGTATCAGACTGACAAGTTTTATGTTCTGAACTACAGGGCTTTGTCTCAGAGATAGACGAATGGATGTATAGACAGAAACAGATGCACACACACACACAGAATACAAAAACACAAATACACTTACCACACCACACACCAGCCATGCCCATAGAGATAGCCCCCCCCCCCCAAAAAAAAAGATTCACAAACACACAACATCCCCCTAACACACACACATATACAACACACACACCACACATACCCCTTCCCCCCAACACACAGAAAACCTTCTATTCACCTTCAGATCTCTGTAGACGATGTTATTTTCATGCAGATAGCCCAAGGCAGAAATGATCTCAGCACCATAGAAGCGTGTGCGTTCTTCAGAAAAGACCCGTTCCCGAGACAAATGGAAAAACAGCTCTCCTCCATTCACGTACTCCATCACAAAACACAGCCGGTCTGGCGTTTGGAATGAATACTTCAGTTGCTGGAGAGGAACAATGCAAAAAAATACAGGTAATGAGCTGAAACCCATAGTAATTTGGTTAATAGTAAGACAGGAACATTTAAAAAAATTTTTTTTTGTAACACTTTGCACAAAGCTGAAGATGTGTATTTTGACCTAAACGTATTATGTGAAGTATGATTATTATTGGATTTGAACTCTCTTGCACATGCATCTATTTCTGTTAACTCACAACTCTTGTGTTTTTCTCACACAATAACTCTCTCTCTCTCTCTCTCTCTTACTCACTAATCACTCAAACACATACAAACACGTATAAACTGAGGTCTTGCGTGTGAACGCACGCAGAACATCTTGCGCATATGTTAAGACCTGTTCTGCTTTGTGGAAGAGCAGACCATTGTGTGCCAGTTGGAACGCATGACAAAATTTCAAACCACATTCACACAAGGACTGGATGTACAAGAGTGCAGTAAGTGCTTATTCTGTTATCCTTGAAAGAAAAGAATAGATATTTATTAATTATTTATTTATTGATACCACTTTAAGTCACGAGATTTCTCTTTGTGAAATTCGGGCTGCTCTCCCCGGGGAGAGCACGTCACCACAAGAGCAGCGCCACCCTTTAAAAATTTTTTTTTTATATAGATATATAAAGTAAATAAAATACACACACACACACACTCAAACTCTATCCGGCAATCACTTAATTCGATATTCTATCTTTTGTTCTGCATTTATCATTCTCTCTCTCTCTCTCTCACACACACACACACACACACACACACACACACACACACACACACACACACACACACACACACACACACACACACACACACACAAAGGGGTAACTTACAGTGAGGAAAGGATGGTTGGTGCTTTGTAATACTCGGTTTTCTGTTAAGGTATGAGCCACCTCCTCCTGCACAAACCACAAACAAACCAACCAATTCAAGGACAAACCTTGAAAAAACCCCAAACCATTACTGCAGCCAAGCTTTAACCTAACAACTCCATGGACGTAAGGTTTACATGATCAATTACAAAGAATACGTTTGGTGTAAATGGTACAGCCCTCCATTGGTTTAGTTTATTTGTCACTGCACTGTCAAACTGGAATGTGGAGTCACACAGGGATCAGTTATGGCCATGTTCTTTTCACTCCCTACACTCAAGACTACTTTAATGTCTCAACTAGAGAAATTATGAGTGGCATTTTAAAATTATAATTACACAGCATGCATTATTAAACAATACAGATTAAGAAATAACACAGTATTTTAAAAGCCGACAACAATCTACGTCACACACACACCCACACATCCACACCCGCACCCACCCATCCACACACACACACCAGGAAAGGTTAAGAGTAGCAAAGCAAAACCACAACACAACAATAATTCAAACACATCTCATTAAAACACATCATCACCACAATCAATATAGATATCACAAGTTAACTTTACATTAAAAAGAAAAACATGACAAAAACATTTTGATTAAAAAAAAAGTTTTAACACTATTTTCCCCTTCACCCATCACAGCTCACACTTATTCTTTGCCTGGTACTTTACATAAAACTATGCATGCACACACACATTCTCTCTCTCTCTCTCTCTCTCTCTCTCTCTCTCTCTCTCTCTCTCTCTCTCAGAGGCATATTCATGCATACGCTGTTATTTGATGATTTAATATGAAAACCCCTTTAAAAATTGTTCTTTTTAAGTTTAACAGTGGTTTAAAAACTATTTTTGATTCTGTTTGTTTTAATTTTGGCATTCGGAATCTTCGACCAGATGGAAGCAATGCATAGTGTTGTGAAAGCACGTGGGTTTCATCAGTGGAAATGTCTAGCTTTTTTAGTCATCTGATTTTCATACAACAAATTTAGTGTCTTTTGCTTTTCTCCAACAATCTTTCCACACTCCTCCACTTTCATGCACAATAAATCCTTATCAGACCAGTCATCATAGTCATGCTGATGACTCAGAGAGTCCTTCGGATGAAACTATAAAGCATTGTCCGGTGTAAGAACTTGCACAGAACATCTTGCACATACGTTAAAACTCATCCCCCCTTTTGACAGAGAAGACCATTGCATGCTGGTAAGAACGAATGACAAAGTCCAAAAACCCAAAAGCATGCACGCATACACACACACACAAACACATACGCGGCACGCACACACACACAAACACATACGGGCATGTGCACACACATACACACATGCGAGAGCACACATGTGCGTGATCACGCACGCACACACACCCACACTTCAGCTCCACTCACTCACCTTTGCTATAATAACAGCCTTCTTGAGGATCTTGATGGCGTACAGGTGATTCGTTGCTTTCTCTTTGCACAAAATCACCTTGCCAAATGTCCCCTTCCCCAAGACTTTGAGGAAATCAAAGTCATTTAGGGACTGCAGACACAAAATAAAACAATTAGTCACCTTCACTTGCTCAAATGGGAAGGAAGGTGGCAGGATAATTTAAGACGTTCATCTGGCAAACAAGTAAACCCTGTGGGTCTGGGTTCAATTTCCAGCCTTGCCCTTTCTTTCCAGTTTGACAGGAACATCGATGTGAATGTCAAGTCTCTCAGAGAAGACTCTAAACCAGTTGGACCTAAGTGCTTATGGACTTGTGCACATGAAAAGAACCCATGACAGTTAAAAGTCAGAAGAGCAGGAAGGTAATAATAATAATAAATGGAATTTATATAGCGCTATATCTTGCAAAGACAAATCAGAGCGCTTCCATTCAACATACTCTTACAGAGTCATGCAGCTAATAACTATCAAAAGCTTAAACAAAATTCAAATGTATGCACCTATATATACATACACATACAGTATACACACACACACACAAACACACACACACACACAGGTTGTAGGCTTTGGCAGGGTAATGGGATGTTGGCTGTTGAAGGCAGGGGCAGTTTTGAGATGAAAGAGGAAAAAAGGTTAGGTTTGAAACAAATATGTCTTGAGGCTGGATATAAATGTGTCATATGTAGGTACCTCCTGACAGTCCTGGCAAAACAGGTAGGTTCAATTCCAACTGTATTCACGAAGTCGGAATGCAGCTACCTTAAGGGTGGGGGGACAAGAATGGTCACATATGCAAAATTCTCACCATTGGTGAATCTTGGAGCTCTAGCCCAGGAGCACACACTTTTGATAAAAGTTGCTCAAATAAAACACAAAACGTCTAGATCAATACAAACTCCCAGGTACCCATTTATAGCTGGGTGAACTGGGGGACTGTACTGAAGCCAAGGCGCACAAATGGTGACCCATCCGCTTGGCTCAATGCTGTTTAACCTTAGCTTGGGGTAAGCGAGTGCTCTGACCACTTCCCTTACGCTGGCTTAAAACAAAAAAGAAGACAAGCACTTGTATGTATACATACATTACACACATGATACACAATTCAAGAACATTTCAGACCATCTTTTTACCACCAATTCAAGAACATTTCAGACCATCTTTTTACCACCAATTCAAGAACATTTCAGACCATCTTTTTACCACGTATGACAACTCACCACTTTCTTTTTGCTTTTATGGAAGTCCAGCAAAGAGTCTGAGCACGTTTCTTCCGTCACGTTCAAGTTGTCGGCCACAGAACGAATGGCCTGTATCCATTCCTCTCTGTAACACACCGCCAGTTTTGTTATTATATAACAAACCACTGAAAGAGAATGTAGTAATGACATAATGATATAGACCATAGTGATTGTTGTTTGTTTTTATGTTCCATACCATTTATTTGTAACAATCCATGCCACTGAACTGATTATCACTTGTATACTAAGTTCAAAGATATTTACTACGTTGAAGTGTGTGTGTGTGCATGTGGATGTGTGCGTGTTTGTGTGTGCGTGCATGTGGATGTGTGTGTGTGTGCGTACATGTGGATGAGTGTGTGTGTGCGTGTGTGTGGATATGTGTGTGTGTGTGTGTGTGTGTGTGCGCGTGCATGTGTGTGTGTGAGTGAGGGCATATATGCAGATATAGAATGTTCATTTTTCAACCACTATAACTGTTCAAGTTGCCAATTCTACAACCTTAGAACTATGTATATACATTCATGAATAAGTTCTGGAAATTGCAGGAGCTTTTTTTCAAACAAGCATTAATTTTGCTTGGTTAATCTCATTCAAATTCATCTGTTGCAAACCTTTTAACTGGTTAACCAACTAACTAACTGTCACAATAACATTAACAAGTTAGTCCACACACTATGCAAACCACATATCACACCACACTTTAAAAAATACTGAAAATAAGTTCCGGCACTCAATAATGTATTAAAATAAAAACCCAAACCAACGTTGATACAAACTTATGGACAGAAAATTGATTCAAATCATTAGTGCCATAAGCTCAAAGACACCCTTGACAACTTTGAAGATCTTGGAATGATTTTCTTATAATATATATACTGGTGCTAAGAATCCATTTTAAATGTCTCAAAGTCAAAGTGATCAATGACAAATGTATGCAAGGTTTTCATTCATTCATTACATATTGTTTATAGCCCTACTGACCACAAAAGCCATATCAGGGCTGACACATCAATAAGAACAATTTAAAAAAAACCCACCAAAACCCCCCCAAAAACAAAATCAACCAAATCCAACCAAGAAAACCCCCAAAAGCTATTTATTTATTACCTTTCCTCTGCAGTATCTACACAGAACATCCTCTCCACTACCGTCGTCCATTGCAGACCTCGAATGAGAAAGGTGTTGGGCCGTGGCCGGTCTATCTTCATAAGTTGACAATCTGTAAACACACACACCAACATCACTACAAGTTCATTTTCAGTGAGCAAGTTTGGGCCAGGATAAACCGGTCGGTGGTTAGAGAGTTGAGCTTGCGATCTGACGGGGTTGATTTGAGCCATCATTGAGATACATACATGTCCATTTGAGGAGATTTTTTTCATCAGTACCGACTCCACAAACATCTTGTGTACATGTTAAAACTCAATCTGATTTTCAGAAGAGTAGACCATTGTGTGTTGGTACTATGGTAGTCCCACTCTGCCCCTCTAAAAAAAAAAAAGCAAAAAAAAATGGTGCACTGTTGTTGTGTTTAGACATCATACTCAATGTGCACAGCAAACTAAAAGGTGGGAATGCAGTTGCATATCATACGCAAAATCTCATCTCTGGTAGAGCTTGAAGCTCTAGCCAATGAACAATAAACAAATAAATAAATAAATTGCTTGAATAATGTAAACAAACAATAACAACATCACCCAACCTTCAGTTCCAATTAGCTAGTTCATTTTCTTGACAATTACTCATCAATCTATTCATCACTTGATATTTATCACTTGATCTACACATGCATTTCTGGCCATTCACATATCTAATTGCATTCACTCATGCATTATCTCTTGAACATGAATAGCAGTCTATGTATATATATATATATATATATAATATATTAATTTTTAATATATATCTCTATATAAAAATAATAAATGCGCATGCGTGCGTGTGTAAGTGTGTGTGTGTGTGTGCATGAGTGTGAGAGAGAGAGAGAATATACATGTGTGTGTTTCTGTTCACATGTCTGTGTTGGTATGACTATGAGTTGCCATATAAGATTATAACATAAAAAACATTTACATCATCAAACATGATATATCATAATACACTACAATATACTGACATTCTAGTGCACGTGTGTGCGCATGCACACACACACACACATAAAGAAACAAAACTGATTATGTCGTGAGCCCCTTATTTACAAACTTTTTTCTCTCTCATACATCATCACTTATGCACATATCACAAGCAGACAGTGATGAAAAGAAATATATTTTTTATTCTTTTCTTCAATTTGACAAGCCTTTTATTATCACAACAACAGACGGGGGGGGGGAAACGAATTTGACCAACATTCACTTTCTCTGTTGCTGTCACCTCTAGTTTTCTTTGAAGCACCCCACCCCCAACACACACACATACACACAACACACTATGTAACTTAGTAACTATGTGACTTACGGGGCTATGTGACTTTGTGGCTATGTGACTTAGTGGCTATGTGACTTTGTGGCTATGCTACTCAGGGGCTATAAGACTTTGTGGCTGTGACTTTGCGGCTATGTAACCTACTCAGGGGCTATGTGACTTAGCGGCTATGTGAGTTAGTGGGTATGTGACTTAGTGGCTATGTGACTTTGTGGCTATGCTACCCAGGGGCTATGCGACTTTGTGACTTAGTGGCTATGTGACTTAGTGGCTATGCTACTCAGGGGCTATGTGACTTTGTGGCTATGCTACTCAGGGGCTATGTGACTTTGTGACTTTGTGGCTATGCTACTCAGGGGCTATGTGACTTTGTGACTTTGGGCTATGCTACTCAGGGGCTATGTGACTTTGTGGCTATGCTACTCAGGGGCTTTGTGACTTTGTGGCTATGTGACTTTGTGGCTATGCTACTCAGGGGCCGTGACTTTGGGGCTATGCTACTCAGGGGCCGTGACTTTGGGGTTATGTGACTTTGGGGTTATGTGACTTAGGGGCTATGTGACTTTGGGGCTATGTGACTTTGGGGCTATGTGACTTAGGGGTTATGCTACTCAGGGGCTGTGACTTTGGGGCTATGCTACTCTGGGGCTATGCTACTCTGGGGCTATGTGACTTTGTGACTGTGGCTATGCTACTCAGGGGCTATGTGACTGTGTGGCTATGCTACTCAGGGGCTATGTGACTTTGTGGCTATGCTACTCAGGGGCTATGTGACTTTGTGGCTATGCTACTCATGGGCTATGTGACTTTGTGGCTATGTGACTTTGTGGCTATGCTACTCAGGGGCTATGTGACTTTGGGGCTATGTGACTTAGGGGTTATGCTACTCAGGAGCCATGACTTTGGGGCTATGCTACTCAGGGGCCGTGACTTTGGGGCTATGCTACTCTGGGGCTATGTGACTTAGGGGTTATGTGACTTTGTGACTTTGCTACTCAGGGGCCGTGACTTTGGGGCTATGCTACTCTGGGGCTATGTGACTTAGGGGTTATGTGACTTTGTGGCTATGTGACGTAGGGGCTATGTGACTTTGTGGCTATGCTGCTCAGGGGCTATGCGACTTAGGGGCTGAGACTTTATGGATATGTGACTTAGGGGCTATGCTACTTAGGGGCTATGTGACTTTAGGACTAGCAATGTGTCTTGGTGTGTATGTGATTTAGTGGCTATGTCAGAATGTGACTGTGTGGCCACGTGACTTAGCTGGCTGTGTGACTCAGTTATCGATACATGCTACCACCATGCCAGTCTCGAAATCTGGCTCTGAAGTTTGTACTGTTGACAAGACTACGACATCAGGTGTCTGTGTTTTATTCATATTCAATCAATGTTGTTCTGCCATTGATAGGATAAATATAAGGGTAGGCACCACTGAACACAATGAAACATATATATGCATCTATGAGTCTTAGCAAACATGCTCTTCTGGTTAAGTGGTATCAATCATGTGGGGCAAGCCTTCCGTAAACAAAATAGCTGGATCACAAGTGCAGCTGTACGGACAGTCTGCTAAGGGTGTGACTGCTGGTGGCTGGGTCCAGCTAAGTAGTTGTATGGGGATAACAGGAAGCACTAGCGTGCTATACATCTCAAACAAGCATGGAACCAGGAAAAAAACATCAATGTTGCTGTGTATGTGTATGTGAGCTGCTACTCTTACATTCACTTGATTTCAAGCCTGTGAACTACAGTTTATTCTGATTTGATTTAGGCAACCATACTCTGTTTGGAGACAACGCCATACTGGGTATACTTCTGCTTCCATGTTGCTTTGAAGAATGACAATAAACAGTGGAGCTTTGTCTGCCATAACTTCTTTTCTGCATGTGTACATGTATGTGTTCTGAGATTAAAGGGGGGAAAAAGCCCCGTTACCACATATAAAGAGGCCTTGAAGATAAGAAAACTCCCCATTATTAACCCGTTTGGTAGAGCTCTATACTCTCAATTTATGGTGTAATTAATGCCCTTCCCAACTCTAGCTCAGAAATCAACCGATTCAACAATAATTATCAATATCATAGCTTTAAAACAACCAGATTTTTTATCATCATAAGATGGCACATTTCAACTTTCTTTAAATGCAGTGATGCACACTTTCTCTCTTAGTTTTAGTCTTAGTGATGTGCAAGTGGAGACACGTGTACACACACACAATGTATAGTACACATGTACATGTATACATACATATGACATGTACATTAAATACACACAAAGAGCAAAAAGACATCAATATAGATTTCACTCTCTCTCTCTCTCACACACACACAATGTATAGTACACATGTACATGTATGCGTACATTAAATACACACAAAGAGCAAAAAGACACCAATACAGATGTCTCTCTCTCTCTCTTTTCTCACACACACACACACACACACACACACACACACACACACACACACACACACACACACACACACACACACACACACACCCATTCTCTCTCTCTGAGTCTCTCTCTCTTTGTGACAATATCTTCCACAATCCTGAATGAAAACAGACCAGATACAACATCACACGCCCATGGACGACAATGTACAGCACCTTTGACTGTGAAGTTGTTGAGGGGATCGGACATGTCCCCTCCCTCAGGCTTTGACCGGAACCCCAGAAAGGAGCCATCTTTACACAGGATGAAGTAACGCTTGCGCCAGTTCTTGATGTGCTCCCCTGAAAATTCAACACAGCACATACATCATGTATCTATAGATCTATGTATAGTATGTTTGTCCGTCATGTTCGACGATGACCTCCAAAACAGCAGAGGAGGCAGCTGCTGTTTTGGAAACTGGGCAGAAATTTGATTATAGTGGAGATGCCTTGCCCACAGTACATCCCCACTCTCTCGGCCAAGTGGGCATAAGGACAGTCAGTGTTGGAGATGTTCTCCAAAGGCCAACCAGCCCCCAGGGCTGCAGCACATAAGGACTGTGCGAGTCAAGCCTCCTAGTCAGAGAGTCATAGTCGATCACTAAAGACTAAGCTGTAAAGTGGAATTCCATGAGTGGGAAAGCCACTGATCATACAGCCTCTCACTTTGCTGTTGCCCCCAGCGTCAATGGTTTACTTGTATTTAAACAACTTTTCATTCAAGTGTGCTTTCTGATGTGACATTAAGGTAACATCACATACAATCCAAGTATGTACTACATCATGTAATACCTATCATCTCTCTGTATGCATCATGCACTATTTAAGCTCTATGAATGTTTTATGTTCTACGTCATGTTTTAAATTGTTAAAAGTGTGTTGAAACTGTTGTCTATAAAATGTTAAGAATATACTTAAATATAATCTGAGTGAGGATAATCGAAGCTAGGTCAGTGTTTTCTTTATTGTTATTAAAGTTCATGTTGACTGATTATAGTAATACTGCAGACTTTCTCTGGAACTAACACAATTTCAGAGGGGTTTTTTGGGGGTTCATAAACCCCAAACAGTGCTCAACTTTTTTCTTTCAAAGTTATGATAAATGATGGGAGTTGATGTTACGATATCACCAGAGCTCTGCAAGTAATAAATTAAATAACTGTTTCGCTTTTTGTTGGCTTACTGATACTGATAGCATGTTTGCTTTACTTTATATGTGTACATGTGCATGATACATAATAATTATGTGTGTGTGTGCATGCATGTGCATGAGTGTGTGTGTGTGCTGTGTTTGTGCGAGAGTGCATACATGATGTGTGGGAATACATGTGTTTATTTCATGCAGAAACAAGAATGTCACAATGAATCAAATCATCCTAACCAAAAAACCTAACAAACTAAGTACTGCAACTAAAGTCTGAAATGTAGTTAGACCATAAACGGAAAATACACTGATTACTACCTCTCTTCCACAGGTATCCTTCCTTGACACTGCTGGGCATGTGTCCGAAGGTGGCAGACATGGCTGCCACTTTGGCCCCTCACTCTGCACACACATGAATGCATAACACATGACATCGTGTGTTGCCATCTTGTGCAAACTTGTAGAACTTTGTATCTTCAGCATTCCCCTTCAGGTAGCCCAAAGCAATAAATTAAGATCCAGCAACATCTACAGAGGGGCCTAATGAAAGAAACGATGGCATGACATGGGGGTGGGGGTGGGGGGAGGGATACGACAACATTGATGCTGTTGTCATTATTATTGTTGTTGAGCAATCCCCAGTCCAAGCCATCATGAGGGTCACACATAAGGTGAAAAAATGACGATAATTCAGGAGTTTTTGATATGACTGAATAACTTCAATTAGGCATCTTTCAAAACTTAATGTCAGTGGAGATGACCTCATGATCATTACATTGAAATGCACCATGTATGCTGCACTACATACAGGTCTAGTAAACTACACTGGCATTAAAATTTATTGAATGATAATGATAAAACTACAAAAATCACCAACCAAGTAGCAGTACAGGTGTAAATTCACATTTGACCCACATAATTATTCCACACATTGAATACACCACACGAAACAACAACAAAAACACCCCCCAAAAAAACCTAGTAGAAAGAAAAACTAGAAAAGCGTCCTACTTTCAGCTCAATAAATCATTCACAATCATCTTTTACGGCCACACTGTCAGTAACGTAATACTTCTCACAGCTATTGTTTTTGCAATGTCTGGTAAAAACATACAAGTCTCTCATACGATAAGGCAAATGTGGCTCAGTCACCTGCCTGACCCCTCACCGTTTTTTTTGTTTGTTTTCTTTTTAATCCCCATGCTGACCTGAATGTCTTTACTTGATGAAGAAGAGAGAGAGAGAGAGAGAGAGAGAGAGAGAGAGAGAGAGAGAGAGAGAGAGAGAGAGAGAGAGAGAGAGAGAGAGAGAGAGAGAGAGAGAAGCTTTGTAAAATTGACTGTAAGCTACAAGCCTACAGGTTTGATATGAAATGCACACTGACTTCAAACTCTGTGAAAGGCGAGATCATCATATCCTTTTCACCAGTCTTCCTGAAGGAGAATTCTCTTCCTTGTAACTAGTAATCTCCAAGTTGCAGAGCTAGAGCTCTGTACCAAACAAGTGTGTTTCCAAGATGAGACTGCAGAGTAGTGTTAAATGTTATCATAAAACTAGTACACAATAACTAAGGAAAGCAATAAAACCCCAACAACTCCAAAACCAAAATAGTAAAAAGTAAACCATTACAGTTACAGTCAGCCAAACCCTTAGTTTCTCACATGGTTTTAAACACGATAAATAATATGAAGTATGAACAAAACAATACAGTGTGGCATCATCATGAATAAAATTAGAAGTCCCCGTAACAGAAACAACAAACAAAATTTATGTTAATAATTCAAAAGTCAGCCAACCCCCTCCAAATAACCACAATCATCAATAGATCAAATGCATGATACAAAACAATACAAAATCAACAACAACAATGGAACAATGATAATGATTATAAATAGTAATTCATATTTTTGCTAAAACTACTTGTAACATGTAAGTATTTTAAAGTAAGCTTGTTGTACTGGTAATAACTGGAAGTAGTAGCAGTCGTAATACTACTAGTAATACATATTACTGTAGTAGTAGCAGCAGCAGCAGTAGTAGTACTTAGTATATTGTAGTACTTAGTAGTAGTAGCAGAAGTAATAGTAGTAGTAGATCTTATTCTTAGTAGATTATCTTAGTACTAGAAGAAGTACTGTAGAAGTAGTTGCAAGAAAAAACCTCAGGAAAGACTTTTGAAGAGAATCATGGGAGCTGCCTAAGTTGTATTCTGAAGCTGAAAATGTTTTGTCAGAAATAATCTTCAGGAAAATTTACATGACAAACAATGAAACATCTAAAACTTGTGGAGTTGTGCTATGCAACTCAATTTTATTATTTTCTTTAAAAAGGAGATTTTTTTTCTAGGACACTATTATTAAGGCTCATGGGTGTATGTGTGCGTGCATGAGTGCGCGTGTTTGCGTGTGTGCGTGTGTGTGTGTGTGTGTGTGTTGGTGTTTGTTGATGAGTCATCATGCATGTGTGTGAGTACATGTGTGTGTGCATGCACTTGTGCGTGCATACAGTGTGTGCACATACACGTTCATGTATGTATGTGTGTGTTGTGTATGTGTGTGTGTGTGAGAGAGAGAGAGAGAGAGAGAGAGAGAGAGAGAGAGAGAGAGAGTGTGTGTGTGTGTGACTGTGTCAGTGTGTGCAGTGTGTGTGTCTTCAATTTTATGTCTGTTCACTTACTGTGATATTAGAGGAAGGAGGTGGAAGGAGCTGGGGAGGGGGGCATGATGAGATGAGGGCTAAGTTTAACTAAGAAAAAGAGATGCATGTTAGTAATTTATACATAAAAAGACTGATTCCAAACCATATTAACAATATGCTGCAAAAAAAAGTGGCAAAGAAATTGCAAACAATAACAACAGTGTGTGTGTGCAGTGTGTGTACAACTGTACACACATACATGTATACATACATGTATGTATACACAAGTGTGCACGTGTGTGTACACAAGTGTGTGTGCGTGTGTGCGTGCACGTGTGTATTGTGTGTGTGCATGCATACAGTACATGTGAATGTGAGTGTGGGCATGCATGCATACATGCACATTATTGTGTGTGTGCATGCTTCTATGTCCTTGGTGCACGGAACTGGTTACATTATCCATGAAGTGGTAACCAACAAAGGTAACACTTTACTGTAGTTTACACTACAGAAGTTTCCTGTCACTGTCAGTCAGTCTGAAATGGGTAAGCAAGAGAGGGAGGGAGTGGTGCCTGCCAGTGCCAGTGCCACTAATGTAATTTTGCACTGGCAGATAACAGATTTTGTGGCTCTGTCCTTCAAATTGAAGATCATACAAAGAGAAAGGGGAGAGGCAGAGAGAAAGGGGAGAGGCAGAGAGAAAGGGGAGAGCAGAGAGAGAGAGAGAGAGAGAGAGAGAAGAGAGAGAGAGAGAGAGAGAGAGAGAGAGAGAGAGAGAGAGAGAGAGAGAGTGAGAGAGAGAGTGAGAGAGAGAGGAGAGAGGAGGAAGAGAGAGAGGGGGAAGGCAGAGAGAGGGGGGGGAGGGGAGGAGGAGGGGGGGGGGGGGGGGGGAGGGAGGGGGGGAGGGAGGGAAGGGGTGGAGAGAGGACAGAGTGAGAGAGAGCGAGAGAGTGAGGGAGGAAGGGAGGGAGGGAAGGGAGAGAGAGGGAGAGACAGACAGACAGAGAATGAGAGTCAGAGACAGAGAGGATGGGCGGGGAGGGGAGGGGGTAACTGAGCATCTAGATAGCTGATCTCTGTATTGTTTTATATCTACTCTAGTATGGAAGATTGGAATCTGGTACTGTGGTAGCCATAGTTTTAAAAATCAAATAAATATATATAGATCTATATGTTCATCATAAACACGATTGTTTGGCAACAATGTAAAAACAGTTCATCTATCAATAATATTAATAACATGACACATGCGTTATAATCAGCCATAGGTTTAAAAATCAAATAAATATAATACATATGTTCACCATAAACATGACAATGATTGTTTGGCAACAATGTAAAAACAGTTCATCTATCTAACATGACACATGCATTACAATCACAATATATCGTACATCGTAAGGATGTTAACTTGTGAGGAATACTATAGCTTGGGGCTGAAGTCCCATCACGATGGTTACCCTCATTCACAAAACATTTCACCAGCATGCAGCCAAATCTTCCAAATGAGTCATTTTCAAGAGCTTTTGATGCACTTCAAGTTCAACACTTTCAGTTTCATCCTGTTAAATTTATCTGCTTTCTCTACTGAGGGGAGCAGTACAAGGTGGGAAACGAAGAGGCAGACAGAGAAAACGATGGGAAGACAACATCAGAGAGTGGACTGGCCTTGAGTGAAACGATTTGCTACTGAGGGCAGAGGACTGTGGGGAGTGGAGGATGCTGGTTGCAAAATCTTCATTGGTGGCCCCACAGTCCAAGGGACTAAGGGATAGGTGAAGGTGAACGTGATTGAGGGGATGCTGGGGGGTTGTTCAGAATAAATAGCTTGGAACCCACTTTCTGGAAATCCTGCATTAAAAAATTCCCCTTTCCTGTATCTATCACAGCATCAGTATCACTTCCTTTGTTTAGAACTGTATTTTTCCTGTATGTAACCTCTCTACCCTCTCTTGTGCTTATTTTCTGCCTACCCAGCCCATACTCCTGCCCTTTTTCAAACAAAATCTGAAATCTGTTCTTATGGTTTTAATAAGCCACCCTGAGTGAACTTCAGGTGATGTCAGAATGTGTTGGCTGAGGCCAGCAGAAAGACCTCCTGCAGAGAACTTTACAAGCACAAGAGAAGACCAGGCACTATTGCCATTGGTTTCACCCAATATGGCAGGGAATGTCTTAAGATTAAGAAGGTTTTGCCACTATTGTTAAATCATTATCCACATGGATGAAGGTCTTTGGTTTTTTTTTCCTCTTCACTTAAAAAAAAAAGTCACTTACTAGTTACTACACAAATTACAAGTTTTTTTGTGTGTTAAAAAAAAACACTTTTGATTCACTTTGACTACAGAGCAACAGTACAAGAGCAGCTCTAGCCTTTTTATAGTCAATTGAAATGGTTTTATGACAAGAGTATAATAAACACTAAACAGTGCGATTTGAAGTTAATAGTAATTAGTAGTAGTACTATTTCAGTATTTGTTTGAAGTGTTTTACTAGGGTTTTTTGTATTTTTAAAAATTGGGAGTGATAACTAAGTACCCTGAATCAGTGACTGAATGTGACAGAGTTACTCAGTTAGTAAGGCTGCCTTTACTAGGGCTTTAGTTTCAATTATTTATTCCCTACTCAAAGTCAATAACATTGTGGCATAATTTTCCCTTCAAATTCTTTGTCATAAATCTGACGCTCTACCACATAATGAGTCGCACTGCACCTGAGGTCAATTTTTGTTTTTAACAATTTATTAATCTGCAATAAAAAGGCTTTTCAATACAAGAAACAGACTGAAAATCGGACATTTCTATCAACATTTATAACAAATTGAAATGATAGACTGCAGGAAGTGACAATATTAAATTGACAAGCTTTGTATTGTACTATAAATTATAATACAATACTACATTAGATGGTCAGAATGAGGGCTTGGGCGATTTTAAACTTGTATTTAAAATAAAAGAAAACATTACACCCCGATACTTCAGTACAAGGCAGAAGAATGGCTACAGTTTTATAACCAATCAAAAATAGATCTCTCAAAATCGACAACCTGACCCCACCTGCCTAAAAATAGTACAAATAAATGGCTCATACTAGTCATAGAGGAAAAGTGGGTCAGGTGCAAAGCGACTCATTTCGTGGTGGAGTATTTATAATGTTATCATTTCAGTTTGCTTGGCTAGCATGGTGGTAAGTAAAACTAATGCTATATGAGCTGAGCTGCTGCTTCTCTTTGTTGGGGCAGGTTAACAACACATCCAAGTTTGCAGAAGTTCTAGCTTTACAGTATACTGCAGCTGGGTTAAGAGTAAGAGTAAGACCCAAAGCTCTTGCAGCACAGTCTTGGTTTCCATAGGTTAAAGCTAACAGAGTTTTATAGCTTATTTTTGTTTGTTTATTTAAATTAGAAAGGTTTGTTTCTTTTTTTTTTAATCAAAATTTTGTTGAGGGGTGGGGGTGGGGGTGGATACTATTTCAATATTCAATAAGTGTGTTACACACAAATAAGAACTGAAAAAAAGATGAGAATTGAAATGACTGTCAAAAGTGTCATTTTAATAAAAAATTTTCTCAATAAACGCAAGGTAACCTGCTCAAATTAATTGACATTATTGATTATAAGTATAAAGTTTTGTGAAAGTCAAATGTCAACTGACTTGGTTAACACACACACACACACACCATCTTGCGCACACGTTAAAGGCCATTCTGCTTTTTTGAAAGAGTATGCCAAAGTGTGGCAGTAGGAATGGATGACAAAATCTACAAAATTGCATACACATGGGGACTGGATGAAAAAAAGTACATGATGCTTATTCCATTATTCTCAAAATACAAGAATAAAATAATTTTAAAAGAATAAAATCACACACACATATCACACATATATGTGCACATGTATGCACTCTGAAACAGGTCCACACAAAGATACACATTATACAGAGACTGAGAGACAAAAAAGACCTGGAGAGGAGGCAGGCAGACACTGAACACTTGAGAAAGATAAAATCCCCCCCACCCCACCCCCTGGAAAAACCAAAACAAACATTAACAAACAAAACCAAACCATTCATTACACACTAAGTGACTGTCACAGAGAAAAAGTATTTTAAAATATATATATAATTAACAGCCCTTCATTTCAATGTGTATTACAATCACTATTACTGATCAGTAGTGTGTGTGTGTGTGTGTGTGTGTGTGTGTGTGTGTGTTTACAACACATGTGTGTGTGTGCATGCATGTGACTGTGTGTGTGTGTGTGTGTGTGTGTGTGTGTGTGTGTGTGTGTGTGTGGTGTGTGTATGCAACTATCAAAACATAACTAATGTAAACATGGGACTATCTAAAAATTGGACTACATGATCTACTTTAAACAGTTGTGCACATTAATTTTAAAAACAGTTATTCAATGTCCATTCTCCAAATTTTCAACATACTCCTGCCCTATTTTCAACACATTGGAAAGATAAAAACTGGGAAGGAGAGGGAGGGAGGAGGGAGAGAGAGAGAGAGAGAGAGAGAGAGAGAGAGAGAGAGAGAGAGAGAGAGAGAGAGAGAGAGAGAGAGAGAATGCAAGCGAGTTCATTCGTGAGTGCGTGCAGGTGTGTGTGTGTGTTTGTGTGTGTGTTTTGTGTGTGTGTGTGTGTGTGTGCGCGCGCGCGCGCGTACGTGCGTGTGTTTGTGTGTGTGCGCGCGCGCGCGCGTACGTGCGTGCATGACTGTTAGACACAATGTGTGCTCTAGTGTAACGGTAAGGCATTGAAATTCATAGCAAAATTAGCATCCATCCTAAAACTAGAGTAAAACGCTGTATACATTTTATCATTTGTGATCAACGGTTCCACACGGAGTTAATCATCTCAAATTCTTAGCGAACACATTTTTTTCCCGTTTCAATAATGTTAATCCCAGCAGATATTTCCGTTTTATTTAGAGCTCTAGAAATTAGAATAGTTCTAAGTGATGGGCTCTCCTGTTTTCATTCCTTGTTCTCAAAGCATCATCAGTGTGTCCAGATTGAAAACATCAGTAATTAGTTGCAGAATCAAGGACAGTGTAGGCGACTTGACAGAGGTGCATCTAGAAATATTTACCTTGATAAGAATCACCACACAAAAGATGTCTCCCAAGAAAAGAGCAGGTATTTTACTTTGAAACTCTTTCCACTCTAGATTGACAGACGAGATAATGACTACAATCCACTTCTCGCACTCTGCGAGATTTCCTCAGGCCTAACAAGGGCAATGACTCTAAAATGCCCGGATCTTTAACTTGACCAGCAGCAGCCTACGTCGACAACCGAGATAAGAAAACTGGCGTACACGTAC
>CM054138.1:16800522-16815522 GCA_028751875.1 Rapana venosa | reverse complement strand
AGTGTGTTGTAGTTGTGTGTGTTTGTGTGTGTTGTGTGTGTGTGTGTGTGGTGTGGTGTGTGATGTTAGTGTGTGTGTGTTGTGTGTGTGTGTGTTGTGTGTGAGTGTGTGTGTGGTGTGTGTGTGTTGTGTGTGTGTGTGTGTGTGTGTGTGTGTGTGTGTGTGTGTGTGTGTGTGTGTATGTGTGTTAGAGTGTGTGTGTGTTGGAGTGTGTGTGTTGTGTGTGTTTGTGTGTGTTGTGTGTGTGTGTAGAGTGTGTGTGTGTGTGTGTGTGGAGTGTGTGTGTGTGTGTGTAGACGTGTGTGTGTGTGGTGTGTGTGGTGTGTATGTGTGCACGCGAAGTGGAATTGCAAGGACTAACTTGCAAGAGGAGCGTGCTGTAAGTTTGGCTGTGTTATAATTACCAGTGTAATAGATTACTGTTGTTATTATGATCGCGACGATGATGATGTCGATGATGATGATGATGATGGTGATAATGATGATGATGATGGTGATGATAATGGTGACGATGATGATAATAGTCTTTCTGGCAAGAAAAGGAAGGAGAACGGACACAGAAAATAGACAAGAAGGAAATGACAGGAAGAAAAGGAACAAGGCAGAAACAAAGAGAGGGATAGAAAAGAGGAAATTTCTAACAAGGGTTTCCAGAAGTTGGGGATGCTGTTTATACTGATAGCCCACCCACCCCTCCCTCCCGCCTCCGGGCATTTCCACGGGGGATTAGAAATACTCTCACGCCTACAGCCCTATTTAGGCTGCACACCGGTATTAAAAAATCACCCTTTTCCTTCTGTTTTTCTATGTAACTCTTATATTCATACCGCACGTACTAAGGCATCCACAGAAATAAAAACCACTTTTTGTGAAAGACTAGCCTCTGACTCAAAACTCATGTGCTTTTGAACAAATTTGGTAGGTTTGAAATTTTTTAATTTTTCAGCAAACACTGTACCCCCTCAGTCCTTTGGTGTCTGCTAGCTTCCTTACCGCAATATGCATGCGCGGGGTCAACGCTGTAGGAATACAGGCAAACCTCATTTGATGGTTATTTCCAACTTTCTCGTGACTACCTGGTATTGCTCTATGTCCTCAATCCAAAAAACAAGTGCACAGTCCATATTTTCATGCTTAAAAAAATCAGTGAAAATCACCAACATTTTTTTCCACTCGCACTCTATACAAGATACTACGTGACCCCCAAATTAATACCGGTGTGTAGCCTTAATGTAGATCTGTTGATAAACAGTCGTGAACCCAATATGGACGTTCCTTCTCCCGGTCATGGAGGTCGTTTCTAGGAAACCTTTCAGTTTTTCAGCGAAAAAGAGTGGTCTTCCGGTTAAAGGGCTTAAGGTAGATAAATCCTTGCCTTTTTATATCGTGAGGTGTATTAAGGACGTTGTCTTCGTCTCTACTCATCTAAGTGAGATATGTGATAGTCTTTACGTATATTTTATCATCTAAAAAACCCAACAACCCATGGTGAATTCGTGTGCGTTATGATAAGGTTAAGATAAAGGTGTTCCCATAACCTATGTGGTCGTTAAGCAGCGAGATTTCAGAGACCTCAGCTTCTCCAAGGGCCAGCATACTGAGGGCATACTCCTTTCCCTAGCTGCTTTACCTTCCTTGACCCTAAAGAGGGCAGGTACCCATTTATAGTTGAGTGAACTGTGATTGAAGCCAAGCGCATAAAGGTCCACCCATCCACTTCGTAACCAAGCTCGACACTGCTTAACCTTACCTTGGGGAAAGCGAGTGCTCTGACCACTGAACTACCCCGTCCCCTTTTAGGGTTATAAGCCTAGCTAAAAACAATCCACAAGTAAACACTGTCGCACGCAACAGCACAACTCGATATCACAGTTTCAGGCAAACAGTTTTCTATACCTATAAACAAAGAGCGTTCATAGCATCGGTGATATCAATGCACACAAGTAGACAAGCATTGGTGCATGCGCACGCTCGTCACACGCACTCACACACACACATAGATACACGTAAAATAGCGCGCGTGCGTTCGCACGCACCACACACACCCCACAACCTCCCCCCCCCCCCCCACCCCCCCCCCCCCCCCCCACAGCACAGCACAACACAACACCCCCTCCGCACCCCTCCTGTTCCCTCCCCCTTCCCCAACCATACACACTCCTAGCCTAGTGGTTAGAGTGATGCGCTTGTGATCCACTGACCTGGGTTCGATTCTTGTTCACGAGGATTTTTCCTCTGGAGTTAACACCAGTGCCGACCCCACTCTCTCCAAAAGTCCTTCGGATGAGACTATAAATCGAAGTCCCGTGTGCGAACGCACGCAGAACATCTTGCGCACATGTTAAAACCCGTCCCGCTTTTCGGAAGAATAGGCCTTTGTGTGCCTGTTGGAACGGATGACAAAATTGACAAAACCGCATACTCACAGGAACTGGATGTAAAAAACAACACATTAGTGCTTATTCCATGATCATCGAAATAAAAGAACTAAAAAAAAATCAGACTCATATTTAGCATTCCAACTTCGTGCCTGTTCAGTTTAAAGACAGAAAAATAAAATTAAACGATAGCAGTTAGAAGATCATAGGATTGTGGTATCACACACAGAACACACTCATAAAGTATTAGCCCTCCTTATGCAGAGGCCTTCAGTTCAAGCCGGAGTGATAAAGGGGGGGGCCCCCCCTTCCCCCCAAACCCCCCCCCCCCCCCCCCCCCCACCCCCCCCCCCCCCACCCCCCCCCCCCCCCCCCACTTCCCCCCCCCCAAAAACCTCCCCCCCCCCCCCCCCCCCCCCCCCCCCCCCACCCCCCCTAAACCCCCCCACCCCCCCCCCCCCCCCCCCCCCCCCCCCCCCCCCCCCCCCCCCCCCCCCCCCCCCCCCCCCCCCCCCCCCCCCCCCCCCCCCCCCCCCCCCCCCCAAAACCCCCAAAAACCCGTAGCCTATTTGAGGGCGTTGGACCCTGACCTTTCGACTTGTTAAGGGGGGGGGTTTTTTCTAGAAAACCGGGGCCCCCCCCTTTAAAAAGTCCTTAAAAGGGCAAAATCGAAGCCCGGGGGAAAACCCCCCGGCTTTCTTCCAAAAATTTAAAAAATTTTAAAAAGAAAAGGCCTTTGTTTTTTGCCTGTTAAGGTAAAAAAAGAAAAAAACCGATACGAAAGGCTGGTGTAAAAAAAAACTTTATTTACCTTATCAAAAATAAAGTTAAAAAAAAGGGAAAAAAAGATATTTTGTTTAACCCTTCGCCCCGTTTTTTTAAAAATTTTGCAGGGCACTGTAGAGTTAAAGTATGGGGTATAAAAGAAACAAAAAAAACCCCCTTTTCGGGGGGGGGGGGGGGGGGGGGTTTTTTTTGGGGGGGGGGGGGTTGTGGGGGTTTTAAAATTTTTAAGTTTTCGGGCCCCTTTTTTTTTAGCGGGCCCCGGGGGTTTTTTTTTTTTTTTTTTTTTGGGTTTAAAAGGGTTTTTTTTTGGGGGGAAATTTGGGTCAAAAACCCTAGTTCTAGGGGCCAGAATTTGGGGCTTTGGGGCCCTTTCCCCCCTTTGCGCTCTTTCCCCTCCTGCCTTTTAAACTTTTCCCAAAGCGGTAATGGGGGGATGACTGGGGCCGGCGGGGGGGAAAAAGGCCCCACCATCATTGGTAACCACGCTCGACGTGCTGTCACTTTGGGGGGGAAAAGGAGGCCCCGACCACCGAACTACCCCGTCCCGGGAAAACAGTTTAGTCTTATTAATTGTTGGACACCCTTGTTTATCACATTGAATCATAGCGATTTCGTGCATGAAAATTGGGTGCTCTCCCCCCGGGGAGACGCGCGCCCCAAGAGGAGCGCCACCCTTTTTTTTCCTGTCCCCCGCGATTTGTTTTCCTTTACAGATGTTTTTTTTCTAAAGAATTTTTTCCGGGTCGCTCTTTTGTTGTTTTGGGTTCTTTTACATGCGCTTAATGGTTTTTGCGTCAGGACCTCGGTTTATCATTTAAACCCAAAGAGTAGCCCTAGGGCCCTCCTCATGCCCAGTGAATGGGAGGGAGGGGTCGGGGGGGGGGGGGAGGGGGGGGGGGTTAAGGGGCCCCAAAAGGGGATCGAACCGGAACCGGACGCACGGTTTTTTTTCTTTCTAGGCAGGTGGTGCATTTTTTTTGCCCGATCCATTTTCTTTTCTTCTTCTTCTTCTTTTCTTTTCTTCTTTTCCTCCCCCCCCCCCCTTTTTCTCTATTGTTGTCTGTTGTGCCTGTCTGTCTTTCTGTTGTTTTCTGTCTGCTCTGGTGTTTCAATGAGATTTATTTTTTTTCAATTAAAAACCTCAATTGCGTCGTTTTTTGTTTAGATATGTTTATTATAGGGGTTTTCTTTGATGACGGTGGCTGTAAAAAAGCTGTTATGTGTGCTTATTCTTTTTTTTCCCCATAAAAAGCTCAAATCTCTCTCCCTCCCTCTCTCTTCTCTCTCTCTGTGTCAATACATTGTATATTCTCTCTGTATATCTGTCTGTCCTCTCTGTCTCTCCCGTTTGTCGTTGTTTTTCTCTGTCTCTTTCTGCTTCTTTGGGGCTCTCTTGTCTCTCTGTCTGTCTGTCTCTGTCTGTCTGTCTTGTGTGTCTCTTCTTTTCATCATCTAACTATTATTATTTGTGTAGTATTTCATTATGATGGTATTTGAATCTTCCTTTGATTATTTTTTGTTTGCCACTTTTGTTTATTTTGGTGTTTTTTTGCATTGATGTTTGTTTTTGTTTGTTTTCTGTTGGGTTTGGTTTCGGTTCTTGTTTTGATTAAAAGAGAGAGAGGAGAGGGAGAGGGGTGAATAGGGAGGGAAAAGAGAGGGAAGAGAGAGAGAGGAGGGGGAGAGGTGGGAGAGAGGGAGAGGGGGAGAGTTTTGGGTTTTGTTGTGTTGTGTTTTCTTGATTTTTTCCTCGTCTTTTCTTTCTTTTCTCTCTTGTTTTCTTTGTTTTGTTTTGTGAAGCGGGGTTAACGAAGCATGTGTTTATCCACTATTTACTCTCAATAAACATTCGATTTTCGAGTTCGAGTTCTCTTCGCTCCTACCTCCCCCCCCCCCCCCTCTCTCTCCTCCCCCACAATTTAAAGCTTTCCCAGCCTTCAACCCCTTGATAATTTCTAAGTCTTTAACCATCATAAGGCACACAAAACGTGCAGCGGAATACACCAAAACCCCTGAATATCGGGGAAAAAGAGGGAAAGAGAAAAGGGGAGAGAGAGAGAGAAGAGAGAGAGAGAGAGAGAGAGAGAGAGAGAGAAAAGGGGCGAGCAGAAGAGAGAGAGAGAGAGAGAGAGAGAAGAGAGAGGAGGAGAGAGAGAAAAAACCTAAACTCTACTCTGACAGATTTAATGAAATTTTTGACCTTGGACCACAATACATTGGGGGTTTTGGGATAGAACAATGGGTTCATTAAATATCATTGGCAAAGCAAATGAAACAAACAAAAAATGATTTTGATGATTAGAGAAGAAAAACCCAAATATACATAGCTAAATAATGAAAAAGGAGAGAAGAGCTAGAGAAGAGAGAAGTAGAGAGAAGAGAGAGAGAGAGAGAGAGGAGAGAGAGACTAGAAAGAGAGATAGAAGAGAGAGAGTTAGGAGAGGAGAATAGAGCGAGCTAGAGGGGAGGAGAGAGAGAGAGAGCTAAGAGAGAGAGAGAGGAGAGCTAAGAGAGAAGGAAAGAGCGAGAGAAGAGGGGACAGAGACGGAAAGACAAAAGACGAGAGCAAGATGAGGGGGGGCGGAGGAGGGGGAAAAGGAAGAGGACAGTTTGTAAAGAACAAACAACCTATTACTTTTAATACACGTCCCAAAAAAAAAAAAGGGATCGGGACCGTTGACCCCCCGGAAAGAAAGAGCAGGGAGGAGGTACCCCACCACTGTCCTGGCCAAACGGAGAAGAACATTTTTCAAATGTACCCTGCAGGGGGAATGTGGGGTCCCAAAAGCCCCCCCTCCCCCCCCCCCCACCCCACCCTCCAAACAACAAACCCACGGTTGGGCACGCAAGAGAATCTCACCCTTGGGAATCTTGGAGGGTTTTAATTATAGCCCAAAGGGAAAGGAAAAAAAAAAATGGGAGACAGCACCTCTGTCTGCTGTCTGTCTGTGTCTTCTGTCTGCTGTTGGGCCTGTGGTGGGAGGGGCTATAACAACGGATTGGAGGGTTTGTTTTGGATCTCTCTTCACTCTCCCCTCCTCCCCCTTTTTCTCTCTCTTTCTCTTCCCTCTTCCTTTCTTTTTTGACTTGCCTCTTGGTTCCCTTTGGGGGAACTAGGGCTGAAACCCAAACCCTCCAACAAAAATCGGTTTTGGGAGATCCCTTCGGGCCCATGTTTTTCCGGCTGCCTTCGTTTCTTCTCAACACTTTGCCCGGTTGCTTTGGTCGACCAACTTCCGTTTCCCCTTGTGGATTCCAGTCAAGGGCCTTTTTTGGTGCCCTTTTGACGGACCTTTCGGAGGAGGGCCCGATCCTCCCATTCCTTTTGTTTTAATGGACTCGATTGGGGTTTGTCTTTCCTGTCCCCAGTTGTTTTTTGGGGATATGACTTCGGCCACCTGATGTTGGGGATGTCCTGGGGCATTTTTTTGGGAAAAGACGGGGATTTTTGTGGGTGTTGGTTTTTGTTACCCCCAGGTTTTGAGCCAAAAAATAGGACGTTTGGGGGGGAATTGGTGTGTTATCGAATTTTTGTTTTGAATGAAGGGCTGTTGACCCCCAAAATTGGCCAAAGGGTTTAAAGGATGGGGCTTTGTTGTTTGGGCCCTTTATGTCTTCATCTGTTCCCCCATCTTTACTGCACACCCCCCCAGGTAAATAAATTGGTGACTTCTTGAGGGGTTTTTGTGCAGTCGCATGGGTTTGGTTTGTTGTTCCCCCCTAGCCCTCCGTTTTCCCCGATTTTGTTTGGAGGCCATCTTTTCGTTCGTCAGAACACGACAAATTTCCTTGTGCGTTTTTGCCGTGGGAGAGAAGGGATGTGTCGCGAAGTCCAGGTCTTCCGCTCTTCTTGGGGGGCCAGTTCCCGGTTTTCTCCTCCCTGCTGTGGCTTTGCCGATTACCAGTCAACCACCAACAGGAAATGGTTGGCGAAAAACAGACGCCCTGCAAACATGGTCTGTACGGAAAGGGGTTTCCCGTCGTTTCCCTTCATGGATGATTGACGGTGGCTCTTCTTTAGGGGGCTGGATGAGGTGATAAACTTTGGTGGAAACCCTAGTATGCATCAGTTTCCAAATGACATCTCGTCAACGCTGTCAAATCCCTTCTGAAATTTTGAAAAAGATAATATGGGGGTTTTCTCCCATCCAGGGACTGCTAAATGTGAGGGCCTTGTGGCGTTTTGATCGGCAGATTGTCTTCCAAAGCCTGCCTTTTCACCCCAAAGTGTTTTCCGGGCTGTCTTCAGTCTTCTAGCTACTTGTAAAATATTTCCCCCTGGGATGGACAGTAGCATGTTTTCCTCTCCAGTTGTTGCAGAGGACAGGTCCCCTTTCTTTGGCAGCTTTACGAAGGCCTTTCTTCCCGCTTTTTTCTCTCTCTTGCTCCAAAATTTTTTTAGGAGGGGTTAACTCTCTTGGGAAATTTGGGGTGTCGCCTTCAGTGTTCAGGTGGTATACCGTCTGGGCCGTGCTTTGCCTTTTGAGTGACTTGATGGGTTTGGTGATTCATTTTTGGGAGGGGGGGCCGGTGTTGATGCAGGATTTAGTAGGTGGGGGGAGGGGCTGGTGGGATGGGTGGTGCAGGGGTTTAGCGGGGGTTTTTTTTGAAGTGCTCTGCCCCTTGCTCTTGGTCCTCCTCACCTGGGAAAGGTATTGCATTCTTACTTTTACAGGGCAGTAGGGTTTGTTGTTTTTTGAGAGAGTTCTCGTGATTGTAAGTCTCTCTATTTCTTGGCCGCTGCATCTCTGCTTTTTTGAGTCAGTTCCTCAATGAAATTTTTTTTTCTTTCTTGCATTTTCTTTATCCCGGTTTTTGTCCCGTAGCATGCTTGCAGTTCCTGTTTCTTTTTTTGATTTGTGTTTGGTTGTTTTCTTTTAGCTGTTTTTCCTTTGGGGATCGGCCCATTTTCCCCCCCCCCCCCCCTTTGATTTCTTTTTTTCTTTCCCCGACTTTTTTTTTGGGCATGTTGTCTTTCAGTCCCGCAGACCTGCTATTGCCTTTGACTGTTTCCTCTGGGAGCTGGGGAAAACACACTGAAGTTGTTCCTAGTTTGAGCCAATTTTTCATTTTTTCTCTTTCCCTTAGGCTTTTCATGTTGAATTTTGTGTGGGCCCTTCCTGCCCCGGGCCTGTAGGGTTTGAGCTTGGTCTTTAGGGGGCAAAACAAGATGTGGGCTGAGCTGCATCTGCTCCGCGCTTCACCCCGACATAGAGGTCCTTTTCCCCTTTCGCCCATGGTGATTGGTCAAACGGTTTTCTGTTTGCCATCGGGGGGAAATCCTTTTTTTGGACTTTCTTTTGGGGAAAGGTGGTGCCCCCAATGACCAAACGTTGAAAAACAAATTCTGTTAAAAGTTCTCCATTTTTATTTTGTTCTCCAGTGCCATGTTGCCCATGATCATTTCTGTTTGGTTGTTTCCCCACTTTGGATTATGTCTCCCATTTGTATTTTTTTTCCCTTTTGGTGTTTGTCCATGATGGTCGGACTTTTTCGAAAAAGTTTTCTTTTTCTTTAATACTGTATTTTTTGGAGCGTGCACTGAAGGAGGTAACCCCTTTTGCCTTTGAGTGAAAAATGTGTGTGGACCTGGTGACACTGGTTCCCCGGACAGCAGGCTTGCGTTTCTTCGGGGCTCTCAGCGCGTACTCCATGGTTGGGCGGCCTTCTTTATGTCCAGAGTGATGATGTGCTCCACTGCAAGTTTTGTCTGCCCGGTTCCATTCCATTGCTCTCACACGGGGCCCAAAGGGCTTTAGATTGTACCTGTGCATTTCTCACTCACCCGTGCGTTTTATCAGTTTGTACAGGGTTCTGTGTTCAAGTCCCTACCTGGTTGTTGACTTGGTTGTTAAAAGAGTTGTCGGGGCACTGGCTTCTGAAGGCTTTCACCAGACCGTCATGGGCCTACCCGAGAGGCTCTTCCCCAACCATGTCCCTTAGAGGCATTGTTGCGTTTTTAGTAACAGGTGGGTTTTTAAGGAATGGGTCGTTAGCCCAATGCGAACCCCCAACCTGGAGGACCAGGGTGCATGGTTTAGTCTGGCTCCTCCCCCCCAGACCTGTTGAGCATGGTTGAACCTGCCAGAGGCCGAAGCCCCTGCCCACATTGCTCTGGGGGTCATTGAAGCACGCAAGCCATCCCACCACGACAAGGTGACACACCATCAGGACAGTTCCTTTCATTCAATTTAATTCAATTCTTTCTCTCTGTGTACCACAATGCCATCACATGTCAATTATAATTTTGCTTGTGTTTATTATTTGTATGCCCTTCCCCCCTTCTAAGGGGCCATGGTCTCTTGTCTGTCTGTCTGTCTGTCTGTTTGTCTGTCTGTCTCTCTACCTCAATCTCTATCTCTCTCCCGTCATAATTATTGAACCATTCATTCCCAATTTCAAGCCTGTCTCAGTTTCAACTTTTACACCACACTCAGAAGATTACAGAACTGTGTATATCTCACACCCACTTGTGAATTGAAGCCTACTCATACAGAGAGGCCTTTAGTTTAAGCCCGCAAAAGCAAAGCAGATAAGAAGGATTTAGTGGGCCCATAATATTTGGCACTCAACAGGCAGGGAAAGTTAAATAAAAGATAATTTTTTTAATCTAAGAAGAGAGAAAAGATTAAGAAAACTAAGAAGATTAAAAAAAACAAAACCCAACAAAAAACCAAACCCAAACAGAACAACCTGTCTTGAGAGAAAGAAAAAAGTTATTGACAAAAGTTCGGGTAAAGTCTTAGTGATTATCAGGGGAAGAGGTCAGGGGGACTGAGTTGTGTGTGTGTGTGTGTGTGTGTGTGTGGTGTGTGTGTGTGTGTGCGTGTGTGTGTAAGCATGTGTGTGTGAGTGTGTGTGTAGTGTGTGTGTGTGTGTGAGTATGTGTGTGTGAGTGTGTGTGTGTGTGTGTGTGTGTGTGTGTGTGAGTGTGTGTGAGTGTGTGTGTGTGTGTTGGGGAGTGTGTGTGTGTGTGTGAGAGTGAGAGAGAGAGAGAGAGAGAGAGAGAGGGGAGAGAGAGAGTGTGTGTGTGTGTGTGTGTGTGTGTGTGCGTTGTGTGTGTGTATGTGTGTGTGGCGTTGTGTGTGTGTGTGTGTGTGTGTGTGTGCGTCTGTGCGTGCGTGTGTATGAGTGTGTGTGAGAAAGAAAGAGAGAGATAGTAATATGGAATTTTTTTCTTTTTGTCTTTCTTTCCACTCCCCCCTCCTCCCCCCTCTCTACTCCCTCTGCTGTCTCTTTCTCTCAGTCTGATATTTATGTCGGCCTGTCTCTCTGTTTCTCTTTCCTGTAGGTGTGTGTGTGTGTGTGTGTGTGTGTGTGTGTGTGTGTGTGTGTGGTGTGTGTGTGCCTGTGTATGTGATCGCGCGCGCGCGCGTTTGTTGTGTGTGCGCGCGCGGTGCGTGTCTGTGCATGCACTTGTATGTGCGTGTGTGTGCATACTTTATTGTGAGCGTGCAATGTGTGTCCTATGTGTGGTGTGGGGGGGGGGGGGGGGATGGGAACGTGCGCGTGTGTTCACGCACGTGTGTGTGTGCATACTTAAGTGTGAGCGTGCATGTGTGTATGTGTGTGTGTCCTGTGCCTCTCTGCGTGTGTGTTGTGTGTGTGTGTGTGTGCATACTTAAGTGCGAGCGTACTGTGTATGTGTGTGCCTGTGTGGCGTGCGTGCGTCCATGCATCCCACACACACACACAAAACCCATGTGTGCATATTGGGGTTTGTGTTTATGTGTGGTGTGTGTGTGGGGGGGGGGGGGGGGGGGGGCAGAAGGAAAGGGGTGTCTTGATTGCAGTGCAGTTAACCATTAGGAATCGGAAACAATTACAGGGATCCATAATACAGGCAATTATTGGTACCCCAGCTAAGCTGTCATTTTCGTTTTGCATTCACAAACCTTCCAATTCCCCCCCTCCCCCCCACCACCCTGACAGAAAAGAACAGTGTTGAAGACATACCCATATATATGTGCATGGGTCCTGTCTTTGAACTGAAGACAGAAAGAACGAAAGAATGAATGAATGAATGAAAGAAAGAAAGAAAGAATCAAAGAAAGAAAGAATGAATGAATGAAAGAAAGAAAGAAAAAAAACAAAAACTGTTGCTCCATTGTTTTGTCAAGTCTTCTTTAAAAGAGAAAACTTCTTCTGTGGTCATTATCAGGATTTCATGCTTTTAGAGCTGTCATGTGTATGTTGGTGTTATTTCACACACACACACACACACACACACACATAAACACACACACATATTTGACACACGTCATCAAGATGGCGGAGAGGAAAATCAACCGATAGTTTGAGAGTGTTAGAATTTACACACACATATCTATCTATCTATCTATCTATCTATCTATCTATCTATCTATCTATCTATCTATCTATCTATCTATCTATCTATCTATCTATCTATCTATCTATCTATCTATCTATCTATCTATCTATCTATCTATATATCTATCTATCTATCTATCTATCTACTTATCTATCTATCTATCTATCTATCTACTATTATCTATCTATCTATTACTTATCTATCTATCTATCTATCTATCTATCTTATCTATGTATGTATGTATGTAAGTATGTATGTATGTATGTATGTATGTATGTATGTATGTATGTATGTATGTATGTATGTAATAGGAGCTACTAGCTTTTTATTGCTATATTGATTATATCATTCATGTCAGATTTGTTCCAAGACTTTTGAATGAAAAAAAAATTAAACAAAACATAAGTTCCCCAACTTAACATTTTGGGGGTTACCCATCATATGTCATCTGTCTTCCTGGTCTCTTACCGGAACCACGAAAAGATCTGTCTGTCTGTCTGTCTGTCTGTCTGTCTCAGTTCAATTATGTCAGCAGTTAGCTTATCTAAAACAGAAGCGAGTCATCTGTTGATTTAAAACAGTACTCATCTAAAACAGAAGCGAGTCATCTGTTGATTTAAAACAGTACTCATCTAAAACAGAAGCGAGTCATCTGTTGATTTAAAACAGTGCTTATCTAAAACAGAAGCGAGTCATCTGTTGATTTAAAACAGTGCTTATCTAAAACAGAAGCGAGTCATCTGTTGATTTAAAACAGTACTCATCTAAAACAGAAGCGAGTCATCTGTTGATTTAAAACAGTGCTTATCTAAAACAGAAGCGAGTCATCTGTTGATTTAAAACAGTGCTTATCTAAAACAGAAGCGAGTCATCTGTTGATTTAAAACAGTAGCTAGTAATCAAAAAAAGGCCTTGATTTACTCTGCAGTCGCAAAACTAAACGTTCGGAAAGATTACCCTTAGAAAGCTCTTGATTAAGAGGGTTTTGAATGCATTAATTAAACACACAGAGGCAAACACAGACAGGAAAACAGACAGACAGGGGCAGATACAGAGATACAGGCAGACAGACATACAGACAGACAGACAGGTAAGCAGACAGACAAGAGAGAAAGACATACAGGAAGGCATGCACGCAGAAAGTAAGACAAACGACTCGGAAAGACAATGAAACAGAGACAAAGAAAACGACAACTACAGAGAAAGGTTACGGTCGTTTTAAACAGAGAGAAACCCATCAGGGTCGCAAAACCACACACACACACATTTATCACACACACTCACTTATCACACCCCATGTATACACACAAACACCACACATACACCCCAACACACACAAAACCCACACACACCACACAAACACACTTATCACACACACGCTTTACTCACCCATCCCCCGACACACACACACACACAACACACACACACACACACACACACAAAACACACACCCACACATACACACACACACCCAACCACCAACTCCCCTCCCCCCACCTACCCAACCCACAGAAAACCCACCAACCCCCCCCCCCCCCCCCGCCCCCCCAACCCTCCACCCCCCCCCCCACACACAATTATACACCGACATCCAGGACCCACACAGTTTGGGTTCTGACCTTAGAATGCGTTCCTGCATAACATTATCCCTGTATATTATAAGCCTGGTCACATGAAGGACCATAATAACAAGGATGGTCAAAGCAACCCAACCCCCCCCCTTCCCCTCCCCCCACCTTTCCCCCCCCCCACTCCAACCCCCAAACCCCGCCACCACCACCACCACTACCCCTTTTCTCTTTACCACACGCCTGCCCGCCTTTCCTACCCCAAGGGCAACCATTCTTGGTGAGCTAAAACCCTATAAACCGGGCCCCCCGTGTGCAAAAAACCGCAACACTTTGCCCACCGTTAAATCCGGTTCCCTTTTCAAAAGGGTTTAGGCCTTTGTGTCCGGTGGGAACAGATGACAAAATGGTAAAAAACCTGCTTACAACAGGGGGGACTGGATGTATATAAAAAAAAAGAACATAAGTGCTTTTCCTTTACCCTCGATGTAAAACAAACAAAAAAAAAAAGGAAAAAATTTACTGAGCGCTTTGATGTTGCTTTACAAGTTTCGGTATATAAAATTTCCTCATTTATTATTTTTATTATTTATTATTCCCACCGCCATGGCGCGGGGTTTAGGCCTTGGGGTTAGGGGACGGGAAGTCGGGGGTTTTGATTCCCTTAAAGTCATAGGGATTTTCGGCTCCGCCGTCCTACCCAGAGTGGTGTGTGTGGGTCAGTGGAAGATGGGACCACACAGTCGGCTTCATCCACTTAACGAATGGGGTTTTTTGGAGTGTTGCTCAAATTACCTGCCCAAACCGCGGGTGCTGTATTCTGGGGGCCCGGTTGACGCCGGGATATATTATAAAGTAACAAAAGTACAACCCCGTCAAGTAGTCTCAAAGCATATGCACTTCCACAGCAATCATTACGTCCCCTCATTTCATTGATCATCATGCATTTAAAAAAAAAAAAAAAAAAAAAAACCCCCTGATTCGGTGGCCCGGTTTCTCTGGTCTCTGGGGACCTCAATTCGGTTTGCCCACACATTCTGTGCTGTGGTGAGTTTGTGTCAAAGCCTTTTTGGGGTTTAGGTTGCGGGGGAAAGGTCGTTGGGGGGCGTTGTTGGGGGTTTCCCCCCGGTGGGCAACTACTCAGTCGGCTCCCCGACGAGCTAAAATGTCGTTAGTAGGGGCTTAGTAGGTTTCCTGGTATTTTGCTCAAAAAGGCACCACTGAACACCCCCAAATGACCCCGCAGGCAGGGCCCCTCGGGTGGAGCCCCCGGCGGCCTGATAGGGGGGGCTCCCTGTGGACTTCGACCCCGGGATAACAAGTAATTTGGGGCGTAGATGGGGATACGGGGTGGAGCATAAGGGGGTTTAGAAATGGAGGGGGCAAAAAAAAAAAAAAAATTTTTTAAAATTTTTTATTTTTATTTTTTATTATTTTTTTATTATTAAAAAAATTTTAGGAAAAAAAAAACTCTTTTTGTAGAAATGACTGGGGGACAAAAAATAAAAGGGGGGTTACCCCAAAGGGGGGAGCAAAAAAAAAAAAATTTTTAAAAAATTTTTATTAAAATTATATAAAAATGCGGGAGCACCGGGGAATAAAGACTAACCCCCAAAAACTCAAGGGGAAATGGGTTTTGGGTGGGAAGGGGGATTAAAGGTTCAAACTTGAATGGAACCCCAACTTCTTTTTGTTTAAGGGGGGGTGAACAATCTTTTAATCCTTGGGTCAAGTTTCTTTCTTTCGGGGGTTTTTTTTTTTTCAAGGGGGTGGGGATGGGGTGTGGGGGGGGTGAGTGAGTGGGTGAGGTGGGTGGGTGGGGGGGTGGGGGGGTGAGTGGTGGTTTTGTCCTTTACATACATGGAGACTGTCCTGGTTGACCCCGTATTAGAGTTGGCTAAGCGTTGGTTGATTCGAAGGGACGACTGTGTGTGTG
>CM054138.1:16768607-16795022 GCA_028751875.1 Rapana venosa | reverse complement strand
TGCACGCGAAGGGGAAATTGCAAGGACAAACTTGAAAGGGGAGGGGGTGCTGAAAGTTTGGGGGCGTGTTTTTTACCGTGTAATAGATTCTGTTGTTTTATGATCGCGACGTGTGATGTCGAATGATGATGATGATGAGGGTGATAATGATTGATGATGGTGATGATAAGGGGTGACGATGATGATAATCTTTTTAGGTCTTTCTGGCAAGAAAAGGAAGGAGAAGGGACACAGAAAATAGACAAGAAGGAAATGACAGGAAGAAAAGGAACAAGGCGGGAAACAAAGAGAGGGTTTAGAAAAGAGGAAATTTCCTAACAAGGGTTTCCAGAAGTTGGGGATGCTGTTTATACTGATAGCCACCCACCCTCCCCCCCGCCTCCGGGCATTTCCAGGGGGATTAGAATACTCTCACGCCTACACCCCTATTTAGGCTGCAAAACCGGTATTAAAAAATCACCTTTTCTTCTGTTTTTCTATGTAACTTTTATATTCATACCGCACGATTTAAGGCATCCACAGAAATAAAAACCACTTTTTTATGAAAGACTAGCCTCTGACTCAAAACTCATGTGATTTTGAACAAATTTGGTAGGTTTGAAATTTTTTAATTTTTCAGCAAACACTGTACCCCCTCAGTCCTTTGGTGTCTGCTAGCTTCCTTACCGCAATATGCATGCGCGGGGTCAACGCTGTAGGAATACAGGCAAACCTCATTTGATGGTTATTTCCAACTTTCTCGTGACTACCTGGTATTGCTCTATGTCCTCAATCCAAAAACAATTTGCACAGTCCATATTTTCATGCTTAAAAAATCAGTGAAAATCACCAACATTTTTTTTTCCACTCGCACTCTATACAAGATACTACGTGACCCCAAATTAATACCGGTGTGTAGCCTTAATGTAGATTCTGTTGATAAACAGTCGTGAACCCAATATGGCCCGTTCCTTCTCCCGGTCTTGGAGGTCGTTTCTGGGAAACCCTTTCATTTTTTTTCAGCGAAAAGAGTGGTCTTCCCGGTTAAAGGGCTTTAGGTAGATAAATCCTTGCCTTTTTATATCGTGAGGTGTATTAAGGACGTTGTCTTCGTCTCTACTCTTTCTAAGTGAGATATGTGTTTAGTCTTTTACGTATATTTTATCATCTAAAAAACCCAACAACCCATGGTGAATTCGTGTGCGTTATGATAAGGTTAGATAAGGTGTTCCCATAACCTATGTGGTCGTTAAGCAGCGAGTTTCAGAGACCTCCCGCTTCTCCCAAGGGCCAGCATACTGAGGGCATACTCCTTTCCCTAGCTGCTTTACCTTCCTTGACCCTAAAGAGGGCAGGTACCCATTTATAGTTGAGTGAACTGTGATTGAAGCCAAGCGCATAAAGGTCCACCCATCCACTTCGGTAACCAAGCTCGACACTGCTTTAAACCTTACCTTGGGGAAAGCGTAGTGCTCGACCACTGAACTACCCCGTCCCCTTTTAGGGTTATAAGCCTAGCTAAAAACAATCCACAAGTAAACACTGTCGCAAACCCAACAGCACAACTCGATATCACAGTTTCAGGCAAACATTTTCTATACCTATAAACAAGAGCGTTCATAGCATCGGTGATATCAATGCACACAGTAGCAAGCATTGGTGCATGCCACGCTCGTCACACGCACTCACACACACACATAGATACAAAGTAAAATTTGCGCGCGTGCGTTCGCACGCACACACACACACACTCCCCCCCCCCCCCCCCCCCCCCGCCCCATCCCCCCCCCCACAGCACAGCACAACACAACACCCCCCCCCGCACCCCTCACTGTCCCCCCCCCCCCCCCCCCCCCCCACACACACAACACACTGCCCTAGTGTTAGGTTTATGCCTTGGATCCACTGACCGGTTCGATTCTGTTCACGAGGATTTTCCTCTGGAGTTAACACCGTGCCGACCCCACTCTCTTCCCAAAAACCTTCGGATGAGATATAATTTGAAGTTCCCGTGTGCGAACGCACGCAGAACATCTTGCGCACATGTTAAAACCCGTCCCGCTTTTCGGAAGAATAGGCCTTTGTGTGCCTGTTGGAACGGATGACAAAATTGACAAAACCGCATACGCACAGGAACTGGATGTAAAAAACAACACATTAGTGCTTATTCCATTATCATCGAAATAAAAGAATTAAAAAAAAAAGAAAAGAAAACCGACTCATATTTAGCATTCCAACTTCGTGCCTGTTCAGTTTAATTAAAGACAGGAAAACACATCCACGATAGCAGTTAGAAGATCATAGGATTGTGTATCACACACAGAACACACTCATAAAGTATTAGCCCTCCTTATGCAGAGGCCTTCAGTTCAAGCCTGGAGGTGATAAAGGTGATTTAGTAGGCCTGTAACCGTCTGCACTCCACAGGTTAAAAGAGATTTAAGCTTCGAGGGCCACTTAAGGTGAGATTTATGCGTATGGAACCGAGGATATTATTTTTAGGAACAGATTAAAGGTAAAGGTAAAGGTGTTCCCATAACCTATGTGGTCGTAGGGAAGCGCGGCATCAGAAACCTCAGCTTCTCTAGGGGCCAGCATATTGAGGGCGGTGGCGCCCATCTCCTCTCCCTCGCTGCTGCTTTACCTTCCCTGACCCTAAAGAGGGCAGGTATCCCATTTACAGCTGGGTGAACTGGGGGGACTGTACTGAAGCCAAGGCGCGGAAAACGGTCACCCATCCACTTGGTAACCACGCTCGACGCTGCTGTCACTTTGGCTGGGGAAAAGCGAGTGCTCCGACCACCGAACTATCCCGTCCCCAGGAACAGATTAGTACATTATTAATTGCTTGGACACACACTTGTATATCACATTGAATCATAGCAGATTTCGCTGCATGAAATTCGGGCTGCTCTCCCCCTGGGGAGAGCGCGTCGCCACAAGAGCAGCGCCACCCATTTTTTTTCCTGTCCGCATGACGATTTGTTTTCCTTTCACAGAATGTTTTTTTTCTAAAGAATTTTGCCAGGGTCGACTCTTTTGTTGATGTGGGTTCTTTTACATGCGCTAAATGCGTGTTGCAGTCAGGACCTCGGTTTATCATTTCATCCGAAAGAGTAGCACCTAGACCATCACTCACTGCCTAGTGAATGGGAGGGAGGGGATCGGGGGGGAGGGGGGTGGTTAAGGTGCACAAATGGGGATCGAACCCGGAACCGGATCGCACCGAATTTTTCGCTTTCTAGGCAGGTAGGTGCATTATCTTTAGACCACCGATCCATTCTTCTTCTTCTTCTTCTTCTTCTTCTTCTTCTTCTTTTCTCCTCCCCCCCCCCCTTCTCTCTATCTGTCTGTCTGTCTGCTGCCTGTCTGTCTTTCTGTCTGTCTGTTCTGTTGACTCTGTGTGTTGTCAATGAGATTGATTTTCTTTCAGATTAAAAACCTAAAACTTGCGTCTTTTTTTGTTTATGATATGTTATCATTATTAGGATTTTTTTTTTTAAAGACGGTGGCCGAAAAAAATGTTTTTGTGTGCTTATTCTTTTTTTTTTTAAAAAATTCCCCTCAACTTTTCTCCCCCTCCCTCTTTTCTTTTTCTCTTCGTGTCAAAATAAAATTTGGGATTTTTCTCTTGTATATCTTCTTTCTCTCTGTTTTCTCCTTTTTTGCCCGGGCGTCTATTCTGTCTTTTCGGGTTCTTTTGTCTTTTTTTGGGCTCTCTGTTTTTTGCCCTTCTGTCTGTTGTCTCGGTGTCTCTCTCTTTCATCATTAAATTATTATTTTTTTTAGTAGTTTTTATTATGATGGTCATTTAAATTTCCCTTTGATTATTATTTTTGCACACTTTTTTTTTATTTGGATTTTTTTTTTTGCATTGATGTTTGTTTGTCTTTTTTGTTGGGGTTTTGGGGTTTTTGGTTTCGGTTTTTTTTTGTTAAAAAAGGAGAGAGAAGAGAGAGAGGAGGATTGAGAAGAGAGAAGAGAGGAGAGAGAGGAAAAGGAGGGGAGAGAGAGAGAGAGAAGAGAGAGGAGAGAGAGGGTGGTGTGTGTGTGTGTGGGTTTTTTTGGACTTTTTCCTGTTTTTTTTCTTTCTCTTTTTTTCTCTTTTTTTTTATTTCTTTTTTTTTGTGAGAGAGGGTTTTTTTAAACCCGAAGCACTGTGCTTATCCTTTACTTCAATAAACAGTTCGAGTTCGAGTTCGAGTTTCTCTCGTTCTCTCTCTCCCCCCCCCCCTTTTCTCTCTCCGTAAAAATTTAAGCATTCCACCCTTTTCAAGCCCTTGATAGTTTTCAAAAGTTTTTTTAAAACCATTAAAAAGACCCGCGCACAGAACTGTGCCCGGCATGGATATATCACCTACTTCAAATTTCGAGAGAAAAGGGGGAAAAAAAGAGGAGAGAGGGAGGGGGAGAGAGAGAGGGGAGAGAGGATTTGAGAAAAAGAGAGAGGGAAAGGGAAAAGGAGAGAGGGGAAAAAGAGGAGAGTTGAGAGGGGAGGAGAGAGGGAGAGAGAGAGTACTCGGAACTCTGAACTCTGAAAGGATTTAATGTACATTGGTTTTGGGACCACAATACATTTGTTGGGCTTGGGTTTAGAAAATGGGTTCATTATATCATTGGCAAAGAAAAATGAACAAACAAAAAATTGTTTTTTGATGATTAGAGAAGAAAAACACCAACTTAATACTAGCTAAAAAATGCAAAGGAGGGGAGGGGAGGGGTTTAGAGGGATGAAGAGAGCTAGAGAGAGCTGAGAGAGAGAGGAGAGAGAAAGAAAAATGGGGAAAAGAAAAAAGAGAGGAGAGGGGAGGAGAGTGGGGGGAGAGACGAGAGGAGGGGCTGGGAGGGGAGAGGGAACGAGAGGAGAGGGAGACCCCCGAGAGAGAGGCTAGGGGAAGAGAGAGAGAGAAGAGGGAGAGGGGGAAGGAGAGAGTTTAAAAAAGAGAGAGGAGAGAGGGGGGGGGGGAGGGGGGGAGAAAGAGGGGCAGAAAGAGAGAGAGAGGGGAAGAGACGACAAAAGGACAGGAGACAAAAAGGGACAGAGAGAAAGTGAAGGGTGGGCGGGGGGAGGGGGGAAAAAGGGAAAGGGAGGAAGATTGTAAAGAAAAAACAAAACCTATTACTTTTAAATTTTCACGCCCCCAAAAAAAAAAAGGGGATTTGGACCTTGCCTCGGAAATGAAAGAGCAGGGAGGAGGTACCTAAACCATGCCCCGGGCCCAAATCAGTAGAAGAACATTTCTCAACTGTACCCTGAAGTGGGTATGGGACCAAATTTGTCCACTCCCCCCCCCCGCCCCACCCAGCCCCCCCCAACCCTCCAAAAAAAACAAACCCCCGGTTGCATACGCACAAAAGATGATCCCCACTTTTTGATGAATTTTGGGCTCTTTTCAACCCAAGGAAAGGAAAAAAAGGGAAATGCAGACATGCACCTCCTCTCTTTTCTCTCTCTTTCTTTCTCTTTTTCCCTCTCTCTCTCTCTTCTCTCTCTCTCTCTCTCTTTTCGTCGTCTGTCTGGGGGGCCCTTTATGGTCGGAGGGGCTATAAAAAACGGGGTTTGGGGATGGATTTGTTTGGGATCAAAACTCTCACTCCCCCCCTTCCCCCCCCCCCCCCCCCCCCTTCCCCCTCCCCCCCCCCCTTCTCTCTCTCTCTCTCTCTTCTCTCTTTTCTCTCTCCCCTCTCTCTCCTCTGTGTTCTCTGTTCTGTTTCTGCCCTTTTCTGATATGGTCTTTGTGGTGGGGGGGCTATAAAAAACAGGTTTGGGGGAGGTTTGGGGATTGGATCTCTTCTCTCCACTCTTTTTCTCTCTTCTCTTTTCTCTCTCTTCTCTCTCCCCTCTCTCTCCTCTTCTCCTCTCTCCTCTTTCTCCCTTTTCCTTTCATTCAATTTAATTAAACCCTTCGGATGAGACAAAAAAAACCGGGGCCCCAAGTGTGCGAAGCATGCAGCACCCTTTGCCCACGTTAAATCCTGTTCGCTTTTCAAAAAGAGTAGGCCATTGGGTCCCGGGGTGGGAACGGGATGACCCCAATTTTTAAAAAACCGCTTACAACGCAAAAAAAAGTCTTTGGGGCGCTTTGATTTTTTTGTTTAAAAGGGGTTCAGCGCTTTTTTAAATTCCTTTTTTTTAAATTTTTTATTATTTTATTATTTTTATTTTTATTTTTTTTATTTTTTTTTTTAAATTAAAATTTTTTATTATTTTTAATTCTTTCTCTCTGTGTACCCCAAGGCAAATCCAAAATGTAAATTTTTTAAACTTTGCGGGTTTTCCCAATTTGTATCCCCCCTTTTAAGGGGCCTTGGCTTCTTGTTGTTGTTGTCTGCCCGGTCTGTTTGTCTGTCCCCTCAAACCTCAATCTTTTATCCTTTTCCCCTTCTTATAATTATTTTAAACCTTTTATTTCCCCAAATTTTAAGCTGTCTCAGTTTCAACTTTTACACCACACTCAAAAAGATTACAGAACTGTGTGTTTTTACCACCCACTTGTGAAATTTAGCCTACTCTTTAAAAAGGGCTTTAGTTTAAAACCGCAAAAAGCAAAAACAGATAAGAAGGAATTTTGTGGGCCCAAACAATTGGCCCCCAAAAGCAGGGGAAAAATTTAAAATTTTAAAAATTTTTTTTTTTAATCTAAAAAGAAAGAAAGATTAAGAAAAATAAGAAAATTTTAAAAAAAAACAAAAACCCCAAAAAAAAAAAACCCAAAAAGAATTTAACCCTTTGGAGAGAAAGAAAAAAAATTCGTGGGAAAAAAAAGTTCGGGGAAAGTTTAGTGATTTTCAGGGGAAAAGGGGCAGGGGGGGCTGAGTTGTGTGTGTGTGTGTGTGTGTTTGTGTTTTTTTGTGTGTGGTGTTTTGTTGTGTGGTGTTTTGTGAGTATGTGGTTTTTGTGTGTGTGCGTTGTGTGTGTTTTGTGAGTGTGTGTTTTGGGGGTGTGTGTGTGGTGAAGGGACAGGGGTTTTGGGTTTTTGTGTGGTGTATTTTGTGGTGAGGGTGTGTGTGGTGTGTGTGTGTTTAGAGAGATGTGGTGTGTGTGTGTGAGAGAGAGAGAGTGTGTGTGTGTGTGTGGGGGGTTTTGTGTGTGTGTGTTGTGTGTTGTGTGTGTGTGGTGTGTGCGTTGTTGTGTGGTGTGTGTGTGTGTGTGTGTGTGGGGCGTGGTTGTTGTGTGGAGAAAGATGAGAGAGTTTAGTAAAATGGAATTTTTTTTTTTTTGTTTTCTTTCCCTCCCCCCTCCCCCCCCCCTTTTCCCCCCCCTTTCTGTCTCTGTCTCTCCGTTCCCTATTTTTTTGGGCTGGGCTGCTCTCTGTTTCTCTTTTTCCCCCGAGGGGTTTTTGTGTGTGTGTGTGTGGGGCGCGGTGTTTTTTTTGCATGACATTTTTTTTGTGTGTGTGTGTGCGCCTTTCGCGGGCACGTGTCTGTGCATGAAAATGTGTGTGGTGTGTGTGCTTCCCTTTTTTTTGAGCGTGATGTGTGTGCGTATGTTTGTGTGTGTGTGTGGGGGGGGGGGGGGTGTGGGGGGGGGGGGTTTTTTGGGGGGGGGGGGGGGTGGGGTAAGGGGGGCGTGCGCAGCATTCACGCAGTGTGTGTGCATACTTAAATGTGAGCGTGTGGGGGGTATGTGTTTTGGGTTGGGGCCCCTTTTGGGGTGTGTGTGTGTGTATTAAGTGCGGGTACAATTGTTATTGTGTTTCCTTTTTGTTTCGCGTGCGTTTGTCCCTGCTTTCACATACACACAAAATTATTTTGTGCATATTGCGTTTGTGTGTGTGTTTTTGTGTGGGTGGGGGGGGGGGGGGGGGGGCAGAAGGGGAAAGGGGGGTCTTGATTAGTGCAGTTAACCATTAGGGGAAACGGAACCAAAATTTAAAGGGGTCCATAATACAAAGGGAATTATTGGTACCCCCGTAAAATGTCATTTTCCCTTTTTCATTTTTACAAAAAATTCCAATTCCCCCTCCCCCCCACCCCCCTGACAGAAAAAAAAAGTGTTGAAGTTTCCCAAATATATTGTGCTGGGTTCCCGTCCCCTTTTAACTGAAGGAAAAGAAAGAAAGAATGTGAAATTTAATGAATGAAGAAAGAAAGAAAAAGGGAAACAAAAAGAAAAAATGAATGAATGAAAGAAAGAAAGAAAAAAACACAAAAAAAAATGTTGCTCCCTTGTTTTGTCCCCAAATTTCTTTTAAAAAAAGAAAACTTCTTTTGTGGTCATTATCAGGATTTTGCTTTTTTGGGGCTGTCAGGGGGATGTTGGGGGTTTTTTCACACAACACACAACCCCCAAACACATAAACACACACACATATTTGGGAAAAAGTCATTTTTAAGATGGGGAGAGGGAAAAACAACCGAGTTTGAGGGGGGTTAGGAATTTTAAAACCCCCAAAAATTCTTTATCTAAAATTTTCATCTATCTATTATTTTCTTCTTCTAAAATCTATTTTATTATTTTTATCTATTTTCTATCTATCTATCTATTTTTCTATCTATCTAAATTTTCTATCTATCTATTAAACTATCATCTATCTTTTTTTATCTATTTTTATCTATGTATGTATGTATGTATGTATGTATGTTTGTATGTTGGGATTATGTTTGGGATGTTTTGTTGGGATGTTGTATGTAATAGAAGCTACTAGCTTTTTATGCTATATTGATCTATATCATTATGTCAGATTGTTCAAGACTTCTGAATACAAAAAAATTAAACAAAACATAAGTTCCCATTAACATTTTGGGGGTATACCATCATATGTCATCTGTCTTCTGGTCTCTTACGGAACACGAAAAGATCTGTCTGTCTGTCTGGTCTGTCTGTCTCAGTTCAATTATGTCAGCAGTTAGCTTATCTAAAACAGAAGCGAGTCATCTGTGATTTAAAAAGTACTCATCTAAAACAGAAGCGAGTCATCTGTTGATTTAAACAGTACTTCTAAAACAGAAGCGAGTCATCTGTTGATTTAAAACAGTACTCATCTAAACAGAAGCGAGTCATCTGTTGATTTAAAACAGTACTCATCTAAAACAGAAGCGAGTCATCTGTTGATTTAAAACAGTACTCATCTAAACAGAAGCGAGTCATCTGTTGATTTAAAACAGTACTCATCTAAACAGAAGCGAGTCATCTTGTTGATTAAACAGTACTCATCTAAAACAGAAGCGAGTCATCTGTGATTTTAAAACAGTACTCATCTAAAACAGAAGCGAGTCATCTGTTGATTTAAACAGTACTCATCTAAAACAGAAGCGAGTCATCTGTTGATTTAAAACAGTACTCATCTAAACAGAAGCGAGTCATCTGTTGATTTAAAACAGTGCTTATCTAAAACAGAAGCGAGTCATCTGTTGATTTAAAACAGTACTCATCTAAACACGAAGCGAGTCATCTGTTGATTTAAAACAGTGCTCATCTATAAAACAGAAGCGAGTCATCTGTTGATTTAAAACAGTGCTTATCTAAAACAGAAGCGAGTCATCTGTTGATTTAAAACAGTACTCATCTAAAACAGAAGCGAGTCATCTGTTGATTTAAAACAGTGCTTATCTAAAACAGAAGCGAGTCATCTGTTGATTTAAAACAGTGCTTATCTAAAACAGAAGCGAGTCATCTGTTGATTTAAAACAGTAGCTAGTAATCAACAAAAGGCCTTGATTACTCTGCAGTCGCAATAACTAAACGTGCGGAAAGATTACCCTTAGATAAGCTCTTGATTAAGAGGGTTTTGAATGCATTAATTAAACACACAGAGGCAAACACAGACAGAAACAGACAGACAGGGGCAGATACAGAGATACAGGCAGACAGACATACAGACAGACAGACAGGTAAGCAGACAGACAGAGAGAAAGACATACAGGAAGGCAGGCACGCAGAAAGTAAGACAAACAGACTCGGAAAGACAATGAAACAGAGACAAAGAACGACAACTACAGAGAAAGGTTACGGTCGTTTTAACAGAGAGACAACCCATCACGCGCACCAAACACACACACACACACATTTATCACACACACTCACTTATCACACCATGTATACACACAACACACACACATCACACACACAACAAACCACACACACACACACACACACACTTATCACACACTACGCTACTCACACCCCCCCAACCACACACACCCACACACACACACAACACCACACACACACAAAACACCACACAACCCCACACACCACCACACACACACACACAAATTAACACACCACACACCCACACCCAACCACCAACCCCTCCCCCCCCTCCACCCACACTACCCCACAGAGAACCCCCCAACCCCCCCCCCCCCCCCCACCCCCCCACAACAGCCCCCAAAAACCCTCTCCCCCCTCCCCAAAATATATATAACACACAGACATAAGAGAACCCCAAGATTGTTTTGACCATTAGAACTGCGTTCCCAGTAACACATGTTGCATTTTTTATAAACCGCTCACATAAGGGCCTAGACAACAAGAACGGTCAACAGCAATCCAACCCCCCTTCCCCCCCCCCCCCTCCCCCCCCCCCCACCCCCCCCACCCCCACCCCCTTCACCACCACACCACCCCACCCCCAACCCCCCCTATTCCTTTCTCTTTACCCCCACGCCTGCCTGCCCCCTATTCAGGGGCAAACCCTCCTTTTGGGATGAGATAGCCATAAACCGAGGCCCCCGTGGCGAAAAGCAGAGAACATCTTTTTGGGAACGTTAAACCCGGTTCCCCTTTTCGAAAGAAAAGGCCATTGGTGTCGGTGGGAACAGATGACAAAATGTGTACAAAAATGCAACACACCGGGGACTGGGGTTTTTAAAAAAAAAAAAACTGAGTGTTTATGCATTTCCCGAAAAAAAATTAAAAAATAAATAAAAAATAAATGAAACGTGGTCGGTGGTGTAAAGGTAACACCCCCTTTAAAAAAGAAGTCAGGGTTTGATTTTGTAGTTTTGTGTCCTAAACCCCGCCCCCCCCCCCCCCCCCCCCCCCCCCCCCAAATTTCCCCGCATATCCACTGATTTGGGGTAGTGGTATATTGACTTGCTTATGCCTCTTGGTTCCTTGGGAAAAGGGGGTGCAACAACCCCCTTCCCCCCAAAAGAATTGGTTTTGGGAGATCCTTTCAGCTCGGGCCCCTGTCATTCGGTGCCTTCGTTCTTGCAACATTCTGCGCCCGGGCGTTTGGTTGACCATTTCGCTTCCTTGTGGTTGAAAGGGGGTATGGTGGTGCTATTCTTTCCCATGAAGCAAGGTCCCCTGTGCAACCGTTTTTTTTGCGCATGGAAAAAGACCCCCGGAAATTAGAGAGTTGTCCCTAGCAAAAATTTTGCAGGAAAAAAAAAAACTTCTGATTTTAGGGCCAAAAACATGGAGACAAGAAATAAAAGGAGGCGCTCCCCAAGGGGAGAGCAGCCCCCAATTTTTTCCGCAAGAAACTGTCGTGACTTAAAAATGCTAATAATAATAATAATAAAAAAAAAAAAAGGGAAAAAAATAATAAGTATGGAATTTTTATTTGCGCTGAATTTAAAAGTGGTATATAGAAATGCGTGATGCACACGGGACCCAAAGACTAGCACCCAGATACACAAAGGGCTAGTGGATTAAGGGGGGGTGGGAGGGGTGGGATTAAGGTTCAAAACTTGGAAAGGAAATCACAATTCTTTCTTTTCAGGTGGGGGACCACAACATCTAGTCCCTTGGGGCAAGTTTCTTTCTTCGGGCTTTTTCTTTCAAAGGGGGGGGGGATGGGGGGGTGGGAAAGGGGGGGAGTGGGGAGGTGGGGGGGTGGGTGGGTGAGGGGGGTGAGGTGGGGGGGTTGCCCTTTAATACATGGGGACTGTCCCGGGTTGCCCCCGTATTAGAGTTGCTAGGGTTGGTTGATTCGAAGGGAACGCTGTGTGTGTGTGTGTGTGTGTGGGGTGTTGTGTGTGGTGAAAAGAGCCGATGGGTGTTGTCTCGGTGTTTAATCTGTGTAGTAGTGGTAGTATTGTAGTAGTAGTAGTAGAGTCAAAGCAAGCAAGTAAAAGTAAAAAAAACCCTTTTAATCATCCCTAAGGCAATTACAATATAAAACCAGGAGTGATACTTTAAATAATAAAAGACACAAAAGCTATATTTAAATTTTGGGTTTTAAAATTTTAATGTCCCACACCAACACAACCAAACCAACACACGCGCGCAGCGCAAAAACAAAATTGTAAACCCAAAATTTTTAAACCCCATTGCAAAGAAAAAAAAATTATTTTTACGACGATATACGCAGCAGTACCACGACGACTGGTGTGCGAATACCCCACGACACCCACACCATACCCCCAATATATGAATTCAATTTTTAAAAATTTTGACGAACACAGACTTATTTCACACACCACGCACCCACCACACACCACACACCACAAAACCCAATTTGTATTGATACACTGTAACAATGACAATAGGCGATAATTTGAAAATGTAAGAAAATAGGTATCAACATCTTGTGAATTCAGAAGTCGAATGTTACTGGCACAAAAGAATTTCTTTTTTTCGTTGGTTTTTTCTGATGGGACATGAAAACGGCGTTCCGAAAAGGGAAATTTGAAATTTGGAAACAAAGTGGAAGGACAGCCAAAAGGCTGTGGCTTTGGTACAACTGCTGATTGCGAACGCATAGATCTCTTTGTTTTTTTTCCTTATTTTTGAGAGTTTTACAATTCTCTGCAGGCCATTCTGTTTTTAACACTAAGGTTTTTGTACCAACAAATGAAAGCAAAATTAGAACACCTTAGTAAGACTTGTAAAACAAGGAAAAAGGGTCTTTTGTCTACAAAAAATGAGTTCAGTTTCCTCAAAAATACAGACTTGTTGTCCCTTTTTGCAAAAGCGTCAGTGTTAACGTCCCGTTTAACTTTGGTCAAAAAACAGTTCCCAGTACTTATAGTTCAAAACGTTTTTAACCCCTTTTGATTATGGAAATAATATTTTTAGGAGTAGCCCTGATCTTCTGAAGTCGATAGGAGGTTTTAGTTTTAGAAACATTTAGCTCCGATAGGCCTCGTCACACCAGTGTACGAATGGGGTGAGGCGGGGCCCATGGTCTAAGCTGCCCGGGATAAGAGGGAAAACAGAGCATATGTTGGAACTTTCCCAGAAAGGATTCCCCATAGTTGTTTTCTGCAATCTCTGTGTATAGAATGTACAGAAGTGGTGGAGGACGAACCCGCGGAAAACCTGCAGGAAAATCTAACAAAGAAGATATTTTGTTGGCCAAAAACACGCTGTGGTTTTTGGGTTTAAAAAATTCAATCACCCAACGAAAAAGTTGTGTCTACGTCAAATTTGAAATTATTTTTTTAAACCCAAAACGTGGGGCGCTTGTATTGAAAGTGAATAAAGTCAGGAAAAAAATTCTGGCATGGAGTAGGTGTTTTTAAATGGTAAACAATTTTTCAAAATGAATATTTGGCATTTCGAACCCCTTCGGACCGATGAAAAGCATGGGTCAAGGGCTTTCTTGTAGCAAAAAGATGAGAGATTTTTCAATCTTTTCCAGCGTTTTTATCACAAAGATTGGGCTACAGGTCTAAAATCGTTAGGGCCGAGAAGGATTTGGGTTTTTTTGGAAAGGTTTTTCATTGGAAGTTTCCAAATAAAGGAAAATGAAGTATCCCGTGGCCCCGGAAACAGGTGTTTAAGGAAACTGGCAAACTCAGTAGCGCAGAAATTTTGGGTTCTTCCACTATACCCTTGGTCCCGGGGATTTGTTAATATTTTTGCCTTAAGTCTTCAGAATTTCTTCTCAACAAGAGCTATTTCAGAAACTAGGGATTGCTTTTAGATCATTTAATTCATCGGAAATCTGCTTTTTTAAAAGGGTAAAAAAAGGTTTTGATGGTCTGGTAATTTTGTTATCAATATCCCCTGCAAACTATTCTTTGCCTATGGGGGGACACCTCCAATTTCTGCGACAATTTTTGATCCCCTGCCACAAAACGAAAATTGTTCCTCGAAAATTGTCTTTGTATAGTAGTATAGTATAGTGTAGAGTAGAAGTTTTGGTAGTAGCCGCCCACCCCCTAAAAAATCTAACAAAAAATTAAAACTGACAACAGCTATTGTCCATGACAACATCACAGAAACAAAACATAAACGCTCAACAACAGAACAGAGTTCAACAAAAACAACGCAGATATTTTCGTTATGTAAAAAGTCAATAAAAAATTCCACAATAGCTGTGAGAATGAAACACAAAAACCAGAACACCCCAAACACAGACAACACACACCAGGCACACACAGAACACCCAAAGACACACACACAGCAGACAGATAGACGACCACACAAACACACCCCAAACACACACCCAGTCAATTCTTTAGAGAAAAAAAAAAAAGATTTACACCTGCCAGTTAGAAAGGGATCTTTTTAAATTTTTTTTTGGGGGTTGGGTTGAGTTGTTGTTCCCTGTGGCTTCCAGTTAGTTATTCATGCTTAAAATTTTCAGTTATGTGGTGGTGTGTGTGGTGTGTGTTGGTGTGTGGTGTGGGTGTGCTAGGTGTGTGTGTGTGTGTGTGTAGGGATGGTGTGGTGTGTGGGAGAGAGGAGGATGGTGGTGGTGTGAAGGGGTTTTGTGTAGGTGTGGAGTGTGGAATGTCTGGGGTGGATGTGTGTCTGTGGGTAAATGTGTGTAGTGTTGTGTGTTTTGTGTGGTGTAGGTATATGTAAGTGTGTGGTGTAGGTTTTTGTGCGTGCGTGTGTGCAAAAGGGGGGTGTAGTGGGGTGTGGGAGAGAGAGAGGAGAGGGGGGGGAAAAGAGGAGAGGAGAGAGAGACGAGAGAGGAGAGAGAGAGAGAGAGAGAGAAAAGGGAGAAAGAAAAGGGAGAGAGGAGAGAGAGAGGAGAGAAAAGAAGAAAGAAAAGAAGAGAGAGAGATAAGAGAGGAGGAGAGAGAGGAGAGGAGCGACGGCAGACGACAGAGAGACAGCAGAGAGCAGAGGAGAGAGGAGAGAGAGAGAGAGAGAGAGAGAGGAGAAAAAAGGGGAGAGAGAGAGAGAGAGAGAACTGTAAATCTTTATGGAAAAAATTACTGTCTTGATTTTTTATAAACCCCCGGGGCCCCAGAAAACCCTTTTGCTCTCTTTCTTTTTATGAGTGCGTGTGCGTTCGAGCAAGCACACCGGGCGCGCGCGCGCGCGCGCACGAAAAACGCCACAATACATGCAAAAAAACCGGCACGCACGCTCTAAGAACAAACCACACAACACACACAAAAACATGACCCGCGCACGATACCCGTACAACCCCCCACTAGAGAACACACACACATTTCCCCTAACAAAGAAACGCCCACTCCGCGCGGGCCGCATCAAATGCACCACACACCAAAAGCACAACAGCAGGCAGGCACACACACACACCATAAACCGAAACCCAGATAAGACACAGCGATAAGACACACAGACAACAGACTACCACAGAGAAGACAGAAAAGCAAAGATACAGCCCCAGACACCCCAAAACCACACGACACACACAGACACACAGACCACACCCCAACACACACAAAACCCCCCACACCACACACACCACACACACACACCAACACACTGTCTTTTGCTGTCTGTTCTCTTCTGGGTTTGTCCGGTTCCCCCTCTCGGTTGTTGTCTGTTGCTGTCTGCCCCTCTCCTCTCCCCCTCTCTCTTTCTCTCTCTCTCTCTCTCTCTCTCCTCTCTCTCTTCTCCTCCCTCCCCCCTCTCTCAAAAAAACGGTGGTTGAAACCCGGGCCCCTACCCCCACCCCTCGGGGTCCAGCATGCAGTATTAAAAGGGTGAGGCCCCACCCAAATACCCTTACCCACTGACAAGCTCGAGGTTTTTTTCCCCCTGCTGCATGCAAGAACCTGCGGTCACCACCTCACAGTGACGTTAAAGGGTCCGGGTTCGATCCCCAACCAAACCGTGTAACAGGGGGAAAGTCCCGTTTTTGTAGGTAAGGGTTATGTGGATCGGTGGTTAAGAGGTAACGCGTGTCTAGAAAGCGAAAAGTCGGGTCGGAAGTGTCGGTGGTTCGTATCCCTTTTGGCCCCAAAATTTTTCCCCCCAACCTTTTGATCGGAGTGGGGGTCTGGGCGCTTCCTTCGATGGACGAAAAACCCGGGGGGCCGTGTGTTGCACATAAATTTTTTAAACCCACGTAAAAAAAACCCCCGGCAACAAGGATTTGTCCCGGGCAAAATTTATGTAGAAAAAAAAAAGCCTCTGATGGGAAACAAATACTGTTGCAGACAGGAAAAAAAAAAAGAAAAAAAAGGGGTGGCGCTGCTTGTGGGGACGTGCTTTCCGGGGGGAAGCAGCCCAATTTCACGCAGAAAAATTGCCGGGGTTTTAAAGGGTATAAATAAAAAAATAAATAAATAAATAAATAAATAATAAAAATTAAACAACGCAGTCGTAGGGAAGCGAGATGTCAGGCCCTTAGTTCTAGGGGCGGCCGCTATTGGGGGCGGGCCCCCACCCCCTCCCTCGTTTTTTTCCCTTTCCCGCCCCTAAAGGGGGAAGGTACCCTTTTTTTACGTGGGTGAACGGGGGGATGAACGGGAACTAGGGCGGGGGAACGGTCACCTATCCATTTTGGTAATTTCGCCAATGGGGTTAACCTTGTTTGGGGGAAAGCGAGTTGCTTGATCACTGAGTACCCCCTTTCCCATTTCTCAACAATACAAAAACCCAAAAAATGAAAAGTTTTGCAATATTTGTTTTCGATCTATAACACGTAAAAAAAAAAAAAAAAAAGGCACGGAAGCTGAGACCGACCCCTGGCCTCCAATGACCGCAGGTTTATGGGCCCCTTTTTTATTTTTTTTTTTGTGTTTGTCCTAAGTAAGGGAAAAAATTGAAGGTTTTTTTTCAAAAATAAAATAAACTGGGAAAATTTCTGAAGTAAAGAGTTTTATACTGTAAATTTATAAAAATAAAAAAGATACCACCAGTTGGTAAATTTTTTAAAGTTTGGGGTGAAAGGTGTGTATCTTGCAGTTTGTGTTCTTTTTTTAAAATTATGTCTATAAAAATTTTGAAAAAAAAAAACTTAAACAAAAGATTCAATTATTCCTTTTCCCCGAGGGCGGAATGGGTCCTTGCGTTGGGGAAAACGGGGCATACGCCAAGTCCTTTGGATGAACTATAAACGAGGGGCCCGTGTCGAACGCCGCAGAACATCTTGCGCACACGTTAAAACCTTTTTCCGCTTTTCGAGAGTAGGCCATTGTGTGCCGGTGGGAAAAGGAGAAATTTTCAAAAACCCTACACCGGGGACGGTATAAAAAAAAGCACATGAGGGCTTTTTCCTTATCCTCGATAAAAAGAAAAAAAAAAATATAAAAAAATCTCAATTGGTGAGCCTCGGACTTAGAAATCGTCAAAGTACAACAGCATTTCTTTATTTTTTTATTATTTTTTATTTTATTAATTTTTTCATATCGAGGATAATGGAATAAGCACTTATGTGCTTTTTTTTACATCCAATCTCCGTGTGCATGCGGTTTTGTAAATTTTGTCACCCGTTCCCACCGGCACACAATGGCCTACTCTTTCGAAAAGCGGAACAGGATTTAACGTGTGCGCAAGATGTTCTGCGTGCGTTCAGCACACGGGGCCTCGGTTTATAATCTCATCCGAAGGACTTTTGGGGAGAATGGAGTCGGCACTGATGTGAACTCCAAGGGGAAATATCCCCCTTGAACGGGATTCGAGCCCGGGTCATCAGATTGCGAGCGCAATGTTCTAACCACTAGGCTATCCCGCGCAAACCTGGTCACTTGGCTGACAGCAATAACTGACTCCACCCAGGTTTTGGCCTGGGCCGGAGTATGAAGAACGCTAGGGTTCTTTTCCTTTCTGTCCTTTTTTCCTTTCTGTCCTTTTTTCCTTTCTGTCCTTTTTTCCTTTCTGTCCCTTTTTTCCTTTCTGTCCTTTTTTTCCTTTCCTTTTGTCCTTTTTTCCTTTCTGTCCTTTTTCCTTTCCTTTCTGTCCTTTTTCTTTCTGTCCTTTTTTCCTTTTGTCCTTTTTCTTGTCTTCCTTGGCTAGAGCTCCGAGGTTCACCAATGGTGGGATTTTGACTATGCGACTTTTTTCTTCTTCTTTCTAACACATCATTTAGGCTTCCACATTCAGACTTCGGAAATGATGTCTAAACATGACACCAGCGTACGTGCAGTTTTCTAAAATTAAAAATTGGTCATCCATTCCAACCAGCACGCAATGGCTTACTCTTCCGAAAGGCGGAGCAGGTTTTAACCATACGGGATAGCTCAGTGGTCGGAGCACTCGCTTTCCTCCAGCCAAGTTAAGCAGCGTCGAGCGTGGTTACCAGTTGGATGGGTGACCGTTTGCGCGCCTTGGCTTCAGTACAGTTCCCCCAGTTCCCCCAGCTGTAAATGGGTACCTGCCCTCTTTAGGGTCAGGGAAGGTAAAGCAGCAGCGAGGGAGAGGAGATGGGCGCCACCGCCCTCAATATATGCTGGCCCTAGAGAAGTGAGGTCTCTGACGCCTCGCTCCCCTACGACCACGTAGGTTATGGGACTCCTTTACCTTTACCTTTTTATTCTATATCGTATAGCTCAACGGTTTTAACGTGTGCGCAAGATGTTTGCATGCGTTCGTATACAGGACATCATTTTTGAAGTTTCATCTGAAGAACGTTCAGGGAGAATAGAGTGTCGGTACTGATGTCAACTCTTTCTTCTTCTTCTTCGTCGTCGAACGCTCAGACAGCAAGTATTGTCTATCATATGAGCGAAAATGCGTTGCGCTGCCGTTAGGCACCTGACAAGTCAGGCCCAGCGCATCCGAATTCCGCATGGGGGAGAAATGTTACGTTTTAAGTCTTTCTGGAATAATAATAATAATGATGATGATGATGATACTACTACTACTACTGCTACTGCTACTGCTGCTGCTGCTACTACTACTACTACTACTGCTACTACTACTACTACTACTGCTACTACTACTACTACTACTACTCCCTCTCCTCCTCTACTCTCCTCATCCTCCTCCTCTACTACTACTACTACTACTACTACTACTACTACTACTACTACTACTATACTATCTACTACTGATACTGATAATAATAATAATAATATAATAATAATAATAATATAATAATACTACTACTACTAATAATAATAATAATAAAAGCAGGAGAATGGACCAAGAAGGGCAGAAAACAGACAAAGAAGGAAAGGTGACAGGAAGAAGAAAAAAAGGAACAAGGTAGATATAAAAAAAAAAGAAAGAAGAGAGGGATAGAAAAGAAGGAACGCCTAGCACAGACTTTCCTGAAGGGGGTGATGCTGTTCAGCGCTGTATAAATTCCATACATTATAATAATAATAATAATAATAATAATAACAATAATAATAATAATAATAATAATTATTATTATTGCTGTTGTTATTGTTACCACCACCACCACCATCATCATCATCATCATCGTCGTCGTCGCGTCGTCGTCGTCGTCATCATCATCATCATCATCATTATCATCATCATTATTATTGTTATCATTATTATTGTTATCATTATTATTATTATTATTATTATTATTATTATTATTAATTATTATTATTATTATTATTATTATTATTATTATTATTATTATTATTATTATTATTATTATCATCATCATCATATCATTTTATACTGACAGGCTTCTCGGCACACCCACTAGGGGGAGGGAGGAATGCATGTCAACTCCAAGAGACAAAAACTTCCCCTGGACGGGGTGTGTGGGTACAAGTGGTGGGTGGTTCAAACCCTTGTGCCCTCAGATAGCAAACCCCACGTTCTAACCACTAGTTTATTACTCTCCCCCATTAATAATAATAATCATGTATGGAATTTATACAGCGCTGAATCTTGTAAAGCAACAAATCAAAGTGCTCATTCCCCCCCCCCCCCCTCTCCCCCTCGCCTCCCCCTCCCCCTTTTGTCTGTGTATGTGTGTGTGTGTGTGTGCACATGCGCGCGTGTGTTTGTGTGTGTGTGTGTGTGTGTGTAGTGGTGTGTGTGTGTGTGGTGTGTGTGTGTGTGTGTGTGTGTTTCGTGACATTTTTATTTGAAGTCATTTTGAAATGTTTTAACCAATAATTATGAAATAGAGCTTTTTTGTGTCTTTTGAGATTTGTGACGCGTATCAATCTGCCTGTCAGTATTGTAATTGCCCTTCATTGGGATGATTAAAGCGTTTTTGACTTGACTTTGACTTGACTTGACTTTGACTTGAGGGTTCTGATTCTGAGGTTCCCAGCACCAGAAGAGTTGTAGTTAGTTGTTTGTCAGTCAGGTCTTTGTCTAATAATAATAATAATAATAAAAAAAAACTTATAGAGCGCTATGTCTTGCAAAGACAAATCAAAGTGCATGCATTCAACCTTATCTTACACAGTCATACAACCAATGACAAAATAATCAATAGTTTAAACGAACAGATAATTATTACAAACATGGTACGCTGCAGACCAAATCTATGAGATAAAATTGCAATAGTCAAATGTTTTTTTTCAAAAGCACACACACACACACACACACACACACACACACACACACAACACACACAGGTCATATACTTTAGCAGGGTGATAGGACATAGAATTCAGGATAAGGCGCTGACCATGGTGTGAGGAGAGAAAGAGTGGTGTATGGTTGTACTGTGGTGTGGACAATACCGTATACAAGCGTGAAGATCTATAGTTATAGACTTGCTTCTTACACACACAGATGCACGCACGCACGCACACACGCACACAAGCACACACATACACTCACAAGCACGCACGCACATACATTCGCAAACACGCACAAACGCACAAATGCAGACACACACACACACACACAGCACACATACATACACACACAGAGTTTTGACTAAGAATAGTTTAGGGCCATCACACGGATACATACAGGTATCAAAACTTAAACACAGACACAGACAGACAGACAGACACTCCTATAGACACTCAAAGACAGAGACACACAGACACGGACATACAAGCAGACGCAGACGCAGACACATTAATGCACAGACACACATACACCAGATACAGACAAAGACTCACACAGGGGGCACACAAACAAATATACAGAGACACACACACACACACACACACACACACACACACACACACACACAAGCACAACATCACAAACATACACAAGAGAGAGAGAGAGATGAGAGAGAAGAGAGAGAGAGAGAGAGAGAGAGAGAGAGAGAGGAGAGAGAGAGAGGAGAGAGAGAGAGAGAGATGAGAGGAGGAGAAGAGAGATGAGAGAGAGAGAGAGAGAGAGAGAGAAACACACACAAACACACACTGACTTAAGCACACACACAAATAAATAAATAAAAAGAAAAGAAAAGTAATGGGCAGAAGATACTATCAGAAAAGTAGCAACCGTACACAGCAAGTAAAAAAATCCTTATTGATGAGAATCTAACTGAATGTCCGTGACACACAGCGCAAAACTGAAGCCTGGGGCGTTATGCATTCCGATCATTAGTTAGGACAAATCTGGTGACCTGCTTGAATAATGATGATGGGGAAGGAGGAGGGGACAGATGGAGGAGGGGGGGATGGAGGGGGAAGGGTATGGGAGGGGTGGGGGGGGGGGGGGCAGGAGGCGGAGGCAGGGGGGGGGGGGGGGGGGCCAGGATTAGCCGAGTGGTTAGAGCGTTGCACTACTTGACTTATAATAATGTATAGAATTTATATAGGGCTGAATCTTGTACAGCAACAAATCAAAGCGCTCAGCTTTTTTTTATATATTTTTTTATAAATCGAGGATAATGGAAATAAGCACTCATGTGCTTTTTTTTTTAAACATCCAGTCCCCGTGTGTATGCGGTTTTGTACATTTTGTCATCTGTTCCCACCGGCACACAATGGCCTACTCTTTCGAAAAGCGGAACAGGATTTAACGTGTGCGCAAGATGTTCTGCGCGCGTTCGCACACGGGGCCTCGGTTTATAGTCTCATCCTTGTGACCTTCAGGGTTACTGAAGGTCCGTGGTTCGAGTCTCTTGTGGAAGAGTCCTGGAATCAAGATTGGTACCGAGTTCAGTTCCATGAAAAACAGACACTGTAGTCGAGTGGCCAAAACCCTTCGGCTTCAGTCTCATGGGTCCATGAAGTCGTGGGTTCGAATCTCGGCGGCGTCTAGTGAGTCAAGGGTGGGGGATTTTTACGATCTCTCAGGTCAACTTCGAATGCAGATCTGCCAGTGCCTTCATTGCAATCGCTTATATATATATACATACACATGCAGAAGATCAAATATGCACGTTAAAGATCCCGTAATTCATATAATCGTTCTGCGGGTTACGGAAACACGAACATACCCAGCGTTCGTCGGAATGCGGCTACCTTCATGGTGGGCAAAAAACCAACCCGGTTTATACGCCAAGATCTCACCATTGGTGAGTCTCGGAGCTCTAGCCGAGGAGAGACAACAACAACAACAACAACAACAACAACAACAACAACAACAACAACAATCTCTGAAAGATCTTTGGATGAGAATGTAAACCATGCCGCGTGTGGAGAGATCGGACTAAGTGCCATAAGAATTGCAAACTACTCTAGAAGCCTTACAGAAGATAGAAAAAAAAAAAAAGTAAAGGCACAAATGAATGAATAGAGTGAGTATACGAACTAGTTAGCCGACTTGCTGACTAAGTAGCGAACTAATTAACTAACAAAACAACGAAACAAAGAAAGAGGTGAAAAATCAATAAGCAAAAAAACAAGAAAAAAAGAGTAATGAACTTTTTCAACAAACGAACAAAAAAAGAATATAACAATGCACCAACCCCCCCTTCCCACCCCCCCCCCCCCCCCCGCCCCTAAAAACGACACAGACACAGACACAGACAGACAGACAGACACACACACACACACACACACACACACACGAGAGAGAGAGAGAGAGAGAGAGAGAGAGAGAGAGAGAGAGAGAGAGAGAGAGAGAGAGAGAGAGAGAGAGAAGAGAGAGAGAGAGAAAGACAGACAGACAGACAGACAGACAGACAGATAGACAAACAGACAAAGACAAATGACAAACAGAAAGAGAACGACACAGACAGACAGGCACACACACGCACAACCAACCACCCAGCCAGACACAGAAAGACATACAGACAGACAAACACACAGACAAGACAGACAAGACAGACACTAAATCTCAGCCCCTTGTTTGATGACCTATATATAATTATTTAGGAGAGGGGACACGGGGATAGCTCAGTGGTCAGAGCACTCGCTTTCCCCAAGCTAAGGTTAAGCAGCATCGAGCGTGGTTACGTTTGGACGGGTGACCGTTTTCCCCCCCGCGCCTTGGCTTCAGTACAGTCCCCAAGCTCACCCAACTGTAAATGGGATACCTTGCCCTCTTTAGGGTCAGGGAAGGTAAAAGCAGCGAGGGAAGAGAGGAGATGGGCGCCACCGCCCTCAATATGCTGCTGGCCCCTGGAGAAGCCGAGGTCTCTGACATCTCGCTACCCCCACATAGGTTATGGGCACACCGTTTACCTTTTAAACCTTCTTTTTTCTGGATGTACACAGGTGGAGGGGGTCGGGGAGTACGGAGACAGCAGCAGGGACCGAGTGAAGCACTTCACCTTCGACTACTGCTATGACTGCTCGCTGGACAGAGGGCCCAATGCCCACTACGCCTCGCAGGAACTGGTCAGTGTGGGCTGTCTGTCTGTTTGTCTTTGTCTTTGTCTTGGTGTTGGTGTTGGTTAGTATGTTGGTGCTGGTGTTGGTGCTGGTGTTGGTGTTGGTTAGTGTGTTGGTGTGGTGTTTGGTCTGGTGTTGGTTAGTTTTTTGGTGCTGGTGTTAGTGCTGGTGTTGGTGTTGGTGCTGGTGTTGGTGTTGGTGTTGGTGTTAGTGCTGGTGTTGGTTAGTGTCTTGGTTAGTGTGTTGTAGATTTGTTCCATTGACAATTTTAAGTGTCATGGATGTGTTGTACGTATGTCGTGTCTCTCTGTCTCTGTGTCTGTCTGTCTCTGTTGTGTCGTATGTCCCTCTCTCTCTCTCTCTCTCTCTCTCTCTCTCTTCTCTCTCTTCTCTCTCACTCTCTCTCTCTCTCTCTCTCTCTCTCTCTCTCCTTCTCTCTCTCTCTCTCTCTCTCTTGTGTGTATGTGTGTGTGTGTGTGTGTGTGAACGCGGGGAGTGCGGGTTATGCTTGCGTGTACTCATGCGCAGGTACATGCGGGTATGTGTGTTGCGTGCGTGCACGCATGCGAGCACACACGCACTTTGTGTGTGGGTTGTGTGTGTGTGTGTGTGAGAGAGAGGAGAGAGAGGGGAGTGTGGTGTGGTGTGTATACGCCCCCGGGGTAGTACAAATTGTGAAGGCTTAGTGGAGTATCCAGCTTCATCTGCCATAATCGTAATGCAAGCGAGATGTCAACAGGATAAAAATATACACGTCATCTGTGCCTTCAGGCTACGAGTGAGAGAGAGAGAGAGAGAGAGAGAGAGAGAGAGAGAGAGAGAGGGGAGAGAGAGAGAGAGAGAGAGAGAGAGAGAGAGAGAGAGAGCGAGAGGGCGCGAGAGGAGAAAGAGAGAGAGAGAGGAGAGAGAGAGAGAGAGAGAAAAGAGAGAGGATAAAGAGAGGAGAGAGAGTGAGAGAGAGAAAGAGAAAAGAGAGAAGAGAGAGAGAGGAGAGAGAGAGGAGAGGGGAGAGAGAGAGACTCTAAGCTCAATGGGTTTAATTGTTCATGGGTTTCAGGCCACACTATACATTCAAAGGAAATTTGGGAAAGCATCCCGATATATAACGTAGTATAAAATGATGATGCACTAATCAATATTCGATACATATTCATGCCTTTTCAGAATACCTGAAAACGGTTCTAAGGTGCTGATCAAATGTTATTTTCGCTAATTTTTGTTTAACACTTCTCTAGTAGTCACCAGAATCCAGATTATGATTACATAAGAATCGGGAAGAGCTGTTTCATACCTTATGGTTACTTGTAGTAGGACTACAGATTTTCTTGTTTTCCTTCAGAAAGAGAGAGAGAGAGAGAGAGAGAGAGAGAGAGGGGGGGGGGGGGGGTGGGAGGGAGAGAGAGAGAGAGAGAGGAGAGAAGAGAGAGAGAGAGGGGGAGGGGATTGACAATGACAATGGGCAAATTCTTTTTTTCAAGGATATGAATAAGCCCATGGGGTTTTTTTTTTTCACCAGTCCCCGCCCTTGGGATATATATGAATAAAATAAATAAAGGTAAAAAGAAGGAAAAAATAAAAAAAAAAAAACCCCACAAAAAATCACAAAGAAAAAGAGAGAGAGAGGGGAAAAAGTAACAATAAGTAAGGAAAAAAAAAAAAAGAGAGAGAGAAGAGACGGAAAAGGGGGAGAGAGAGAAAAGGGGGAGGGGGAGAGAAGAAGGAGAGAGAAAAAAGAAAAGAGAGAGAGCGTGCATGTGCACGCACGAGCATGTGTGTAATCTGCACCTAAGTCACAACAATAAGATATAACAGCTACACACACTTTCAGCCGTCTTAAACCCGTAGCAGATTTCGCACACGTGTATGTGCACGTAGACAAACCCATTAATCTTTTGTTCGTTCACCGCAACTGCGTTCCCTTAAACAAAAAGTGAAATAACCCCCCACCTGTCCTTAACCGATACGTATAAAAAAAAATTTTTGGGGGATCGTGCCTTTCACTTCCCAATTCTTTAGAAACCGTATGTGTTATGTATGTATTATTATGTATGTATGTTGTATGTATTATGAATGTATTAGTAGTGTGTAGTATTTTGTATGTAAATTTTCTATCTATGTATTATTATTATCTATTATCTATCTATCTATCTCTTTCTACTATGTTTTTCTTTTTTGGGCTGGGGGTTTTTTGTTTGTTTTTTGTAGTTTGTTTGTTTTTTCTTCTTCTCTCTTTTTTTTAAAAAAGCTTTTTCCCTTTGTTCTCTGCTTGAAAGTTGGTATGAGGCTTTTTTAAAGGACCCCATGGGCGGGATGGATGTAAAAACACATGAATACTTTTTCATTTTCCTGGAAAAAAGAATTTTTTTTTTATTACTTACATTGGGGATGTTTTTTTATGACTTTATTGGCTTTTCCCCCCCCTTTTTTATGAAAGTTATGGGATTGCACTTATTTTAATTTCCATGAATTCAATTTGCTGAGCATAATTTAAAAAAGTGTTTGTGTTGATCGGTGCATGGTTTTTAAATTTGTATTATCCCCGAAACACCCCCCCCCCCCCCACCCACACCAAACAAACACAACACACGCTAAACCAACACACACACACACACACACACACCAAAACCCCACACACACACCACACACACACAACCACACACACAAACATACACACACACGCTCACTCACTCACCCCCCATTTCCTCCTAAAAGCTGTAT
>CM054138.1:16755654-16768107 GCA_028751875.1 Rapana venosa | reverse complement strand
TGCGTGCGTGATGCGGGGGTGTATATGCGGCGTACAGGTGTGGATGTGTGTGTGTGTGTGTTTGTGAGTGCAAGCACGGTTACATATGTGAGTCCACGCCCACACTCACGCACTCACACAAGTAAATACAGGAATACCTGTATTCGTGTACATATATACATGTTTTGTGTTTGAGCGTGACTTAGGCTTTGGGTGCTGAAAAGACAAAGGCTGTTGTGCTTTCTAAACCCACAGCTGTCATTCCAGTCACGTTTTCTGAACACTCTTTGACTGTTTGCACCCAAACCACCCGGCTCTTATACAAAAGGCAAAGGTGTCCCGTAACCTATGTGGTTGTAGGGGGCGCGAGGTGTCAGAGACCTCAACTTCTCCAGGGGCCAGCATATTGAGGGCGGGTGGCGCCCATCTCCTCTCTCTACCTCGCTGCTTCACCTTCCCTGACCCTAAAGAGGGCAAAGTACCCATTTACAGCTGGGTGAACTGGGTACTGAAGCCAAGGCGCACAAACGGTCACCCATCTACTTGGTAACCACGCTCAATGCTGCTTAACTTAAGCTTTGTTGGGGAAAGTGAGTTACTGGGCCTTAATCAAAGAAAAGAGGTGCAGAATAGCCCAGTGGTTAGGCCGTCAGCGCCTGGGCTTTATCACAGTTCTTGATTAAACCATTGACGCTGGGGGCCACAGCAAAGTGAGAGGCTGTATGACCAGTGGCTTTTCCACTCATGGAATTCCACTTTACAGCTTAGTCTTTAGTGATCGACTATGACTCTCTGACTAGGAGGCTTGACTCGCACAGTCCTTATGTGCTTCAGCCCTGGGGGTGGTTGGGCCTTTGGAGAACATCTCCAACGCTGACTGTCCTTATGCCCACTTGGGCTGAGAGATGTGGGGATGTACTGTGGGCAAGGCATCTCCACTATAATCAAATTTCTGCCCAGTTTCCAAAACAGCAGCTGCCTCCTCTGCTGTTTTAAAGGTCATCGTCGGACACGACGGACAAACATACATAGGGTGTTGAGCTAGTCATTGATCTGAGGGTCTGGATTTGAGCCACCAAGGAGGCATCCGTTCAGAGGACTTCTCCCTCGTGGAGTTCACATCAGTCCCGACTCCACTCCCCAGAAAGTTCTTCGGATGAGAGTTTAAACCGAGGTCCGGTGCGCGAACGCACCTATGACATCATAATAATAATAATAATAATAATAAAAAAAAAATAAAAATGTATGGAATTTATATAGCGCTGAATCTTGTAAAGCAACAATCAAAGCGCTCAGATGACTTTAAAAAAAAATTCGTGTGTATGCGGTTTTTAAAATTTTGTCATCTGTTCCCACCGGCACACAATAACCTACTCTTTCGAACAGCGGAACAGGATTTAACGTGTGCGCAAGATGTTCTGCATGCGTTCGCACACGGGGGCCTCGGTTTATAGTCTCATCCGAAGGACTTTGACATTCAATTCGATTTTTTTGTCAAACTGGGAAGAAAGGGAGAGGCTGGGAATCGAACCCAGAACCTCACGGTTTACTTGTTGGCAGGCAAACGTCTTAACCATCCTGCCACCTTCCTTCATCTTGTGCTCGTGTTAAAACCTGTTCCGCCTTTTTGAAGAGTAAGTCATTGCGTGTTCGTAAAAAACAGATGGCACAAACATTTTTTTTAATAAAAATCCTGCAAGCACGGTGGTGTCCCTGAAGTCGAAATGCGGGTACCGTGATGGTGGGCAAAAAACTGGTCGCATACACAAAAATCTCTCCATTTGGTGAAACCTAGAGGCTCTACCAAGCAACAACAAAAATATCAACGAGAAAGGTACAGGAAAACCCCCTGAAAGGAAAATGAATTGCAAAAAATATACTGAGACAAAGCCACGCACGCTTAGACAGACACATTTACATACACAGGCACTCATTAAAGTATACACGTGTATGTGTGTGTGTGTGTGTTTGTGTGTTGTGTGTGTGTGTTGTGTGTGTTTATGTGTGTTGTTAGGCTTGTTGGTGTGTGTGTGTGTGGTGTGTGGGGTGTGTGTGTGTGTGTGTGTTTGTGTGTGTGTGTGTTGTTAGGTGTGTGTGTGTGTGTGTGTGTGTGTGTGTTTTGTGTTTTGTGTGTGCGTGCGCGTGTGTGTGTGTACATTTAAATTTGTGAACTCTTGTTAATTGGTATTGGTTGTATGTGTATGGGGTGTGTTGTATGCAAGCGCTTTGATTTGTTTTTGCAAGTATAGCGCTATAAATTCCATTCATTATTATTATTATTATTATTATGATTATGTGTGTTTATGTGCGTTTTGTGTGTGTCGTGTATGTTTGTGTGTGTTTTTGTGTTGTGTATGTGTGTGTGGGATGTGTGTGTGTATGTGTGTGTGTATGTGTGTTTTGTATGGGTGTGTGTGGTGCGCGCGAGCGGCCCCACGCTGCACGTGAGTAGCGTCTGTTTAACAGAGGACATGTCCCCCCCCCCATCTCATCCGCCCCCCATCCCCCACCCATTCGCCCATCCCACTCCCATTTTGTGGCTTCCAGACTACCAGATTGACCAAGAGCAGCATAGTATAATAATGTGATGGAATTTTATATAGCGCTGTAATCCTTGTAAAGCAACAAATCAAGCGCTCAAGATTCTTTTCCCGAGGAATTGGAATATAAGCACTCAATGTGCGTTTTTTTATTTTTTCTCTTTCTTTTTTTCTACAGCCAGTCCCCGTGTGCATGCGGTTTGTACATTATTGTCATCCTGTTCCCACCAGACAACACAATGGCCTACTCTTCCGAAAAGCGTGAACAGGATTTAACCGTGGTGCGCAAGATGGTTCTTTTCAAGCGTTTCGCACACGGGGCCTCGTTATAGATATCAATCCGAAGGCTTAGTATAGTACCCAGACTGTATACTGCATGCTGTGTTGGCTTCTGTCTAAAAACGTCTGGTCTTCACACTGTAAGTGATTATATATTAGGCGGTGCTGTTCACAGCTTAGCGGGAGCAACCCATGGGCCTGTGGTGTGTGTGTGTGTGTGTGTTGTGTGTGTTGTGTGTGTGTGTGTTGTGTTATGTGTGTGGGTGTGTGTGTGTGTGGTGTGCAAACACTAGGCCACTGAGCTCTACGTGCATTATAAACAACAGGTGTGTGTGTTAGTCTTCTCTTAGACTCTTAACTGAAAGTAAAGTGCTGAATAACCTACCCCCACCCCGCCCTCCATCTCGTCCCAGCCCATCCTTCACCTCATCTACTCTCCTGTCCTGTGTCTGTCTCTGTCCTGTCTCTGACTGTCTGTCTGTCCTGTTTGTCTGTACGCTATGGTCAGGTCTGTTCTCTCTGTCTCTGTTTTCGCTCTGTCTGTTGTCTGTCCTCAACTGTATGTTTGTCTTTAAAAAAAAATCTTTAATATTCTTTTTAATATCGAAGATGAAGAATAAGCACTAATGTGCTTTTTTTTTACCCCAGTCCCCGTTGTTGGGTAATGCGGTTTTGTAGATTCTTGTTCATCTGTTCCCACCGGCACAACAAATGGCCTTACTCTACGAAAAAAGTCGGAACAGGAATTAACGTGTGCGCACAGGAATGTTCTGCGTGCGTTTGTTCACGGCCTCTTCGGATTATTAGGTCTCTCCGAAAGGGACTTTTGGGGAGAACGGGTGGAGTCAGCAACTGGAATTGTGAACTCCAGGGAAAATCTTATACCCCTTGAACGGGAAATCCGAACCCGGTGGTCGTAAAGATTAGCGAAGCGCAATGTTCTAAAACCTCTGTGCTCTGTCCAGTCTCTCCTCTCTGTCTGTCATTCTGTCCTCTGTCTATCTTGTCCTGTCTTTTGTTCTGTCTGCCTGTTTTCCTGTCTCTTGACTGCCTCATGTCTGTCTCTGATTATCTGTCTGTACTTTTCTCTGTCAGTTGTCTGTCCTGTCTGTTTGTGTCTGACCTCTCTCTTCTTCTCACTCTCTGTCGTCCCCCCCCCTCTCAATCCTCATCTTCTCCCTCTCTCTCCTCTCTCTTCCCTCTCCCCTCTCTCTCTCTCTCCTCTTCTCCTCTCTCCCCCTCTCCCTCCCCCTCGCTCCTCTCTATCTCCGCAACCCTCCTTCTCTCCTCTCTGTTTCTGTCTGTCTACTCACCACTCCGTCATCCTCAGTCCACACGTCCTGTACCTTTTAGCCTGTTTCAGTTTCTGGTGTTGTTCTGGCTGGTTTTCTTCTCTCTATCTGTCGGTTCCATGCTCTGAGCACAGCAAACACAGGTCTTGGAGCTGTATTTCTGTGTTTGTTAAAATAATAATAATAATAATAATGATGATAATAATAATAATAATAATAATGTATGGAATTTATATAGCGCTGAATCTTGTAAAGCAACAAATCAAAGCGCTCAGATGACTATTTTTTTTAAAAATCGAGTTTAATGAGGAATAAGCACTTTATGTTGCTTTTTCTATTACATCTAGTCCCCCGTGTGTATGCCGGTTTCTTGTAAAGTTTTGTCAATCTGTTCCCACCGCACACGATGGCCTCCACTTTTTTCGAAAAGCGGAAACAGATTTAACGTGTACGCAAGAGGTTTCCGTATGCGTCGCACCACGGGGCCTCGGTTTAAAAGTCTCTTCCGAAGGACTTTGCACATCAGTTTCGATTTTTGGCCAAACTGGAAGAAAGGCGGCCGAGGCTCGGGAATCGAAAACCCAGACCTCCACGGTTTACTTGGTTGTTTGGCAGGCAAACTCTTCAAACCATCCCTGCCACCTCTTCTCCTTCCTTCTGGTATGGTTTTCCTATCTGTAGGCTTTCCCATGCTCTCGAGCACATCAAACATAGGACTTTACTTTACTCGGCCCATCACTCCCCCTGGAAGCATGGCCCGCCCGACGAACAGTCCGCCAGAGTCCTCTGTCCTGGAGGCTTATTCTCTATCCCAGTCCTGTCATCCAGGATATCCCATCTTCCATGGCTTTTGCTGCCCAAGGGTCCCGCGTCCCAGGTGTTTCTTGCCTCCCTTTTTTCGTTTTCCCTGGGGTTCATGATAGTGCCTGCCTTGGATGGTTGCTGGCTGGCTTATCCTCAGGATGTGGCCCGATCCCATGCCCCATCTCCTGCGCCGGATTTCAATTCTCCGCTGGCAGCTGGATGGTACGCTAGCCACAGGGTCTGCGTTGCTGAGGTGTCGGCCAGTGGATCTGGCGAGGATTCGTCTCAGCAGCTGTCTTGATTGAAGGTCTGCACTTGCTGATGGTGTCAGATCTCTGGGTGGTTTCCTTCCCCCCCAATCTGTCTGGTTCCAATGCTCTGGAGCACCAGCAAACAACAGTCTTGGAGCTGTATGGAACTGTCTGTGAGGTAGATTATATCCTATAGATTTCTACAACTGGTGTCAGGGAACAAGCTGGCCCTAGTGTTGTGATCGACGTCGTTTGTTCGTCATCCGCGATAAACTGAGGGTTCGGGTTCCAGTCTTCAATGAAGTGTTCCGTTTAGTAAAGAAGGTGGAGGGTGGGGGGGGGGGTGGGGTTGAGAGTGGATGATGTGTGTGTGTGTTGTAGGTGTGTGTGTGTGTGTGTGTGTGTGTGGTGTGTGTGTGTGCGTGTGTGAAGTGTGTTTTATTTTTTTTTAATTTCTATTCGTCTTTATATCGAGGATAAATGGAATATAGCACTAATGTGCTTTTTTTACAATCCAGTACTCCGTGTGTAATGTGTGTGTGGTGTGCGCGCGACATTCCTGTGAGAAAAAGTTTCTTAGGAAATAAATTGCACCATGCCAGGACCCGCAGACATGAAAAGTAAAAGGAAAATAAATAGGTGGCGCTGCTCCTGTGCCGACACACTCTCCTAAGTAGAGCAAGTCCCAAATGTCTCACGCTGAGAAATCTGCAGTGACTGTAAGAGAATTAGCCAACCTCATTCCCAATAAACCTATTTTAATGGCTGAATAAAACCATTATACTGTTGATAATTCTCCAAAGTAAATTTTTTGGTTTTTTGCTTTTCTTGCCCTTCTGTTTCTGTCTTTCATTTTTGGGTGGGGGAGATGAAAAAAAAAAAAAAAAAAAAAAAAGGGGAGGGGTGTCCCTTTAACTACCCTCACCCCCTCCACACACACACACACACACACACACAAACCACAACACACACAACACACACACACACACACAACACACACACAACACACACACACACCACACATACTTTCTCCTTTCTTTCTTTCTTTCCGATATTCTTCTTAACATTGTAACATTAGACCTGTTGGTTGTGTGTGTGGTGCAGGTGTACCAAGACTTGGTACAGAAGGTCCTGCAGGCGGCTCAGACGGGTAACAAAACGCCTGTCCTCCTTTCTTTCGCTTTCACGGTCAGACGGGTACCGGGAAAACTTTCACCATGATGGGCTACCCGGTCAGTACGGGCATTCCTGTCCTGTTCTGTGTCCTGTCTGCCCAGTATCTGTCTGAGTGTCATGTGTGTCTGTCTGTGTGCTTTTGTCCTGTATCAGTCTGTATGAGTACGTCTGGCATCTGTCTGTCTGTTTGCCTGTATGTCTGTCTGTATCTGTCTGTGTGTGTCTGTTTTGTAAATCTCCTGTCCTGTCTGTATCTGGCTGTCTGTCCTATCTGTATCGCGCTGTATCTGTCTGTGTGTTGTCAGTCCCTGTTACTGCCCCCCCCCTGTTTGTTTTGCCTGTTCTGTCTGTATCTGTATGTGTGTTTGTCTGCATCTGTCTGTGTGTTGCGTCTGTATCTGTCTGTCTGTTTTGTTTTGCCTTTCCTGTCTGTCTGTATCTGTCTGTGTGTCTGTCTGCTTTCACTGTCTGTACCTGTCTGTGTGTCTGTCCTGTTTGTATCTGGTCTGTCTGTAAATGTCTGTGCGTCTGTATCTGTCTGTGAGTCTGTTTTGTATCTTCTGTATATCTGCCTGTATCTGTCTGTCTGTAATCTGTCTGTCTTATCTGCCCTGTCTGTTCAATCTGTATCTTATCTGTCTGTTCTGTCTGTCTGTTATCTGTCTGTCCTGTCTGGTTGTAGGTTTTGTTTGTCTGTCCGTCTATATATGTCTTCCATTTTGTTATTTGTCTGTTGGCAATGGTCCGTCCGTCTGCTGTGTGGGTGTGGGTGTCCAGTTTGGAGGGCAATCTTCTCTCTGTGGCTGGTTGTTCAGAGATGATGGCAGTCTGGATTGTTTATGATGATGGTTTGGATGGTTTTGTGTGTGCATTTCCATGTATCTAAATAAGGTGAGGGGTTTTTTGGAATAAAGAATTTGGACTTTTTAAAAAATTTGTCTGCTGATTGTCTCTTTTCCGGGTCCTTTTTCTACATATTAGATTTCCAATCCTGAATGATTTGATACAGGGAATAGATAATTTTTGCAAACCGCAAAAGGGGGCCGCATATCCCTATTCGATACCCCCCCACCCCCCCCCACCCCCACCCCACCTCACTTGTTCTTTGCGATACCGGGATAGCTGGGTGGAGTTTACAGTGGATGCTATTCGTGATTCTGCTGACCCCGGGTTTCGATTTACTCGTTCGAGAGGAATTTTTCCCTCTGGAGTTAACATCAGTGGCGACTTCACACCTCCACTCCCGAAAGGTACTTTCGGATGCGAGACTTATAAACCGAGATTCCCCACGTGTGCGAACGCAACGCACAAACAACCTTGCGCACATACGTTCATAACACCGTGCCGCTTTTTTCGAGAAGTAGGCCATTGCGTGCCGGTGGAACGGATGACCAAAATTGACAAAACTGCATCACAACGGGGACTGATGAAAAAACGCAACATGATGCTTATTCCATATATATCCTCGAATAAAGAATAAAATAAATAAAAAAATAAACATCAAATACCCAACTCCTTTCTCCACCCTCCTTTACTTTCTTTCTTCCTTCCTGGTCTCCTCGGAAATGAAAAGTTTTGCATCTGCGTGTCCTTCAACTGTCACGTTTTGAAAGTCCATTCCCTGTAACGTTAGCGGACTGACATTTCTAAACATTCGCACATTTTCTTTTATCAATCACATTCATAACAAAGTCAGTAAACCTGGCATCTGAAAAACAACAACCCAAACCCACTAGTATATATAAAAACAACACAAACCCAAAACAATCATTTTCTACAGAGGATAATGCATGGAAAATTAAAGTCATTATCTATATCACGGGCTGTCTGTTGTGTACAATGTAAAGACGGTTGTTTTTTTTTTTGCATTGTATTATCTTATTATTTCTTCTCTGTTTTTCAGGAGAGTAGGACTGACACCACGAATTTGTGAGGTAAGGTCCTACCCTACCTACCCTACTCCTACCTACCCTGCAGCTTATTTTTTTCTTTTGGCTTACAATAAGGTTTTATTCGTTAGAAAGCATGAAACAAGCATAGCACAATGAAGATAAATCAGCATAGCAGCACCAAGCAGGTAGCTATTATAGTGTTTTCTTTGTCTCTGTAGGTACATGGTGTGAAGAAGGACCACCAAATTTCTTGGTATCCACTTCAGTTTAACGTATGGTCCACATCTAAAGTGGTTTTAGACAACACCACAACACATACACACGCAGACACATGCTTGATTGAAAAAAAGCAAATATAATGCCCATGCTTTATTCAATGTACCATCTGAAAATAAAAAGTTTGACTTTGACTTTGACCACAAACACACACATCTTACCACCAATAGTAACAGACACCGACTTCGACAAACAACACACATTCTGACAACAAAAAAAGAAGTATAAACCGCCTTGTAATGATCTGGTTATCATCTTTTTTTAAATATGAAAAAAGTGAAATAATAGAAAAAGATAAGAGAATAGAAAGAAACGAAATCTGAATCCTCCCACACTGTCCCACCACCCCCACCCACCCTCAAACAGAGAAGCCTGTGCATCTGTTACGAAGTGAGTTGAAGCGTTCATTGGCCAACGTTAAAAAAAAGGTGTTTACAAAAAATATAGTAAACAAATCGCCAATTTCCGAGGGTTAAGTTTTATATAAACATATTTTCTTCTCTAAAACACACACAACCACACAAACACACACACACACATATATATATATAATATATATATATATATATATATAATATTTGCAAATCTTAAGTTTGACCAAGTGTTGGAATGATTTATTATCTCCTTCGTAAGCTCAGTTTCGTGTCTGGTTATGGTCAAGACATGTTTGGTGTTTATCATTTTCCTTCTTCTTTTTTTTTCTCATGGCCATTTTGTGTGTTGCTGTTACTTACTGGAACTTGAAATATTTTGTAATCTGGCTTTTGCTTGCTTGTGTATGTATCGTTCGGGATATGGAACATTTTTTTTTTTTTTTTTTAGTTTCAGTTTTGTTCCGCGTTGCTTTGCTTTGCCTTAGATTTTTGTCGTCTTTTTGTTCTGGCTCGTTCTGAATTTTTACTCTTCTTTTCATTACGATTATTGAAATGTGTACGGTTTTTATGACTCTTATGTCGATTAAGTCTTTATTTCTATATCATTCCACACTATACAGGGGGTGGTATTTGGGTTTCGTATCTCGGACTCTAGAGCTTCGGGAGTTCATCCAACGAGTGATAGTTTTTTGCGTATGTGACCGTTTATTCCTACCACCATTAAAGGCAGCTGTATTTTGACTTCGGAATAAATATATATTATATATATAATATTATATATATATATTTAGATATATATATATATATATATAGATCGTTTTTTCGAATCTTGACAAAAATCTTTTAATGATGGGAAATGCAAGTTGTAACTCTCTGTTTCCTGCACTTGGTTTTTTCCTCACTACACACCCACACAGACACACACACAACAATATACATAATATATACATAAATATATCATCACTGGCTTCGTTTATAATATATATATATATAAATAATATAATCACTGGATCCATGACAAACAGACAGGCGTCATTATGCTGTGGTGTGCATGATGCACTACTGTCAGATTATTTGCACAGCTTTATTGCCTGGAATAATAAATAGCCCTTGTGCCCCAGGCGTTTAAAAAATGGGCGTTGAGGTTTTAGAATTGTCTGTTATCTTAATGAGGGATTGCGACAATAAATCTTCTCTTATGCCATGTAGGCCCTAGCCATTTATTTGTTGCCACAGGCAATCATGATGGTTTTTTTTTTAAATCCCCACCGAAGGGGTCGTAATCAGACATGACACCTTAGAAATGTTTAAAAATAATCACGTGAAAAACCTTCCCCTTAGTCGGAATGGGTGCCTACACCTTACTCAAGGCGGTAAAAACCGTCACCATAAACAATGAAATATCTCCAGTGATTAACCTCAAGAGCTCCTAGCCGGAGAAAACGAACTCTCCCACCCCCCCGCCTCCCCCCCTAAAAAAAAAAAAAAAAAAAAAAATCCACGCATTATATAAAATTATACGATAAAAACAAGGTTAAAACCACTCCTTCTTGTCGTTTCCCTGGTACCAACGCCCCACCAACCCATAAGGGTCAAACAAAGATGGTTAACTGCCGTTTGTAGCGACCCCCAATAAACGACACGTAAAATGGGATAAAACCCTAAAACAAAACAAACAACAACAAAACTGCCACCCAAAAATTGTTCGTAATAAATAATCATGTTACCCATGTGAAATATTATCATATAGACTTTTTGATTGTTCTTTAACTCGAAGAGATTTTCAGTTTTTAGTGTCTCAACAAAAGTTTTATTTAGCGTCCAGACTATTTAATTACGCCAAGTAAAGCTTTGTGACATGTACAAAGCATAGACAAAAGCCCCACCAAATCCCCTAATTTAAAATATGAATCCAAATTCCACAAGCCAAACATGAAATTAAAATGAGCCACGCTAACCACAAAATATTTCGCTTTATAAAATTTTCGTTTATTTAGTTTGCCCCAGAATGTGAAACTGGATTTGCTTTAAAAGAGAGGCATTTTTCTTCAGAAAGTTTCTCAAAGTACCCCTGTCCTTCAAGCTGCTTGCGATTTTTTTTTTTACGTGCATGTTGAACCTTGTTTACGTCGTGTTTCGATTAGCAAACACACGTGTGTGATAGCTACTGTCATAATTAACTTCCCTTCTCATAGGCTATCATAACAAATTCCATCCCTTTCCTAATTGCGTTTTTGAAATTGCTTATTTAGTTCAGATAAAGCTTCCATCATCATGGAGATATGAAGCAACAATTCTTATATGAAAATTGTAGAAATTGCTGTTTACCTTTCATGAACAAGTACAGGGTGAAAGGCAATGATTTGTAGACAAATGAATTTCTTTTTAAAATTTTCCAAACTACTGACTTATTATAGGAAGACACCTTACAAAGTTTGGAATTGCTGATTTGATAACAGTCACACAAAGTTTTTCACAATGCAAACAACTTTAATCTGTGAGTTAGGAATGTGTGATTCTTCGGGGTTCAACCCACTAACTTCTCAACCTCCGAAGTTTTGGAGATGTGTGCGTATATCATCCCATCTGGTTTGTTGGAAGATCAAAACTGCACATCGGTTAAGGTCGGTAATTTAAACCCCTTGGCCACCACACTATGGAGGAAAAAGAAATCTGTGATGTGCCCTAAAGACCAATGATACGCAACTACTACTACTGAACGAGTGAGATGGAAATATCATATCATAAAATATTACTTCTACTACCAATGATGAAAATATGACGATAATAATAATGATGATGAGGATTAATAATATCGATGAAGATGATGATAAAGAAGACGATGAATGAGATAATGGAATGATGCTGATGAACAATGAACACGGTAGAATTTTTATATAACGGCTCGTATCTTGACGAAGCAAACAAATCGAACCGCTGATAAGGGAAAGATGACAGAATCCCTTGATTACGATTGATCGATCCTCACCCACTGGAGCTCCCTTGTTTAGCCAGAAATCAGTGAGATTTTTTCCCACCAACGTGACTCCTTGTTTGGCGATCATATCGTCAACACTTTTGTGTGAGGTCTGAGTCATGGGTAAATCGCTTGTCCTCCTGCAGTTTCCCGATATTCAAATCCCTAATAAAGAGATAACCTCGAGGCTGTTTTTTGTTTCTGGACGTCCGTCACCCTCCGACAAGTCAGGGTCTTTTTGTGATCGCAGCGCGATGAAGAAAGAAAAGAATGAAAAGAAATAAAAGGAAAGAAGAACAGACCAGGTAACAAAAAAACGGACAGGCAAGAACAAACAGACAGACAAGACGATACAGATAGATATAAAGAAAGAAAGAAAGCAAAAAGAGAGAAAGAAGAGAGAAAGAAAGAGAGAGAGAAGAGAGAAGAGAGAGAGAGAGAGAGCAGACCAGAGACAGAACAGATAGAAAGAAAGACAGAACAAGAGACATACATACATGCGTACAGCATATATAAAAGGAGGTAGAAAATAGTAAAGAATAGAAGACAGACAGACAGTCAAACAGACAGACCAAACATACAGATATAAGAAAAAAAAAGAGAGAGCGACAAG